>JADDMT010000084.1:0-127698 GCA_021401465.1 Teratosphaeria epicoccoides | reverse complement strand
GGAGGGAGGGGGGGAGGGAGGGAGTGAGTGGGGGAGTGGGTGGGTGGGTGGATGTTAGGCAGATAGATGCAGGCATGTTGTGGACAGGTGAAAGTGCTCACGGTGGTCTTGCCGGCGTTGTCGAGGCCGAGGAAGAGGAGTTTGGCGTGTTTGTTGGCCAGACCCAATTGGGCCAGCATGTCCCAGACTGTGTGCAGTGTCAATCATTTGTCTATTATGATGATGGTGATGATTCGTCATCCATCCACCTACACCAGTCAATGATCCACATTGTGTTCAAGTCCAAGTCAACAGTCGGGTTACAGGTCGGTGGAGAAGCGATGGCCGCGCGCGATGGTCAATCCACGTGGACCGGTCAGGCAGGAACGATCGGTGCAGGTGGCGATCTGGAATGTTTACGTGGGTCGTGCTTGCCTGGTCGACTCCGGTTGCCTGTTCCCTTGTTCGCTCTTGCCTGCTGAGCTGTTCACAAGCCAAATCCGTCGGCCGTCGGGGTCTAAGCGCCGAGCTTCCGACCGGCGGACCTCCCGAACGCGCCTTCCGCTTTGAAGCAGAGCATAACGCACACGCACGTACTTTGGTACCTGACGCAGCCTCCATGTCCAAGTGAACTGTCACGGAGATGGCCGCAAATCATCTTGTAAGCCCACCCGGCCATCCCGGCGTGGTGGATTCGATTCCATCCCGTGAATACCAGCTAATACCTGCATGCATGCCAGCTCGACCGCGCAGTAGGCCTGTCAATGCTCATCGCCGCCTCGGCCGTCTTCCTCTACTACACCATCTGGACTCTGCTCCTCGTACACGACCACACTCTCCACCCCTTCCATCGCCCCCTCTAACACTTCCGCAGCCCTTCGTCGACGACTCGCACCCGCTCCAATCGCTCTTCCCGCCCCGCGTCTGGGCCATCCGCATCCCCGTCATCCTCTTGCTCCTGGGCGGAGCAGTCGTCGGAAGCTTCCTGTCAGTCGTCATGATCAGGAGTAATCGGAAGAAGGCGTTGAAAGCGCAGAAGGCTGCGAAAAGCAAGTGAGGTAGATGCGGGGGCGCATGGGCCGGGCAGGGCGTTACGGCGTGTGATGGCATCAGCGATCAAATGCTCGGCTTGGCTGTTTTCGAGAGGCATCGATGTACCACGGTCTGGGGAGAGGGGTAAGCCCGAATTTTGGGTGGGTCGGCAGTGGAAAGGCACGACAGCACAGGACGATCAACTGCTTTGTTACTCGAAGATAAGAAAAGGGACGGCATTGGCAGTGAAGCGGCGACCTTCCTCTCTCTACCCATCCTCGTAGCTCCAAACGAAGTAGCAATCACACCGATCTGGCACCTCCCATCATCACCACCATCAATCCCCTAGCATGCTCAGGTCCTCCCACCACCCTAACCCTCCCTCCAGAGCCTCCTCTCTCACAGGACACTAAACTATGGGTACATTTGCATGCTCCTATCGCTACCCAAATTGATGCATCATCTCGCGCGGTCTTCCTGATCACACTGCGCACTATGCGCATTGTTTGACACGCAGTCAAATCTCTTACTGTGGTGCTACAATGTTGTATAATGTGGGGATCGTGCATGAGTCAAGCGGATTTCAAGCCATCTGCCCCGGTGCTACCTTCCACATCATCACTGCACTGTACAGTCCTCGCCCAACACGATCCGCGCCGGCAAGTCATCCTCTTCGCTCTCTTCGCCACCAGCTCCACCATCTTGTCCCACTGCAGCCGCACGATGCGCACGGATCCTGGCCGCGAGCTGTGCAAGCATAGACCTCTGCAAAACACAAACGTAAATTAGCAAATCGTGTTTTGTCAGGTACAAATTGAATTCAATGAAAGTCCGGCATCACGCCAATGTTTCCCATCCTCCCGAACAGTATGCGCAGGAGCGACGCATGATGGACCTGCATGCACAAAATGCTCGTCAGGACTTGGGTTGCAATGTTCGACAGAACGAGCGGGAGGGAGTGGCGACAGCTTACCACCCGCATGGCCGTGGCCGCAACCTCTCAATCTCCGCACCTATATTGGAAGCAACCCCAACTCTCTCAGCACTCGGCTGCTGATACCCAGACCGTCCCTCAAAATATGCCGGTTTAACAACGCAGAGATCGAACTCACCGTGATAAAAGCATCTTGGTTCCCGCCCTGCCTCTCCATGTCATTCTTGTTCACGATCCGATATTGGTCATGCATCCTCTTCCTGCTTGCCAGACCAGTCGGCCCCACGTACCCTTCGTCTTCATCCTCAACCTCCTCTCGCGCCACAGGGACGGCCGGCTCCGAAGTGACGTTGCTTCCAGTCCTTGCCCGTGGTTCATCAGGTCCATCAGTGGTAGGCGGAGGAGGCTGACCGCGTCGCCGACCGATACGGCGGGGCCACTGAATGCTTGAGAACTGACTGGCATCAATGCTACTCACACCCAAACTGAGCCTAGCTGCAGCTCTCGCGCGAAAATCCGGACTGAAGATCTTGATGGTGTGGTCAATCCCACTCACAGCCATCATCGTCTCGTACGGATGTCCTTGGATCACATTCACGACCTCGCCATCACCTTCCAGGATGTTAACGAGTTGAGAAGACTTGCGATCCCAGATGAACAAATTGCCGTCATCCGAGCCAGACACCACGTATTCGTCGTCTAGGCCAAAGAAATTCACATCTTTCACAGTCCGAACATTGCAATGGCCACGGTACTCACGCGTGTAAGGGTAGCAGGGGACTTCAGCCTCGACCTTTTCTTTGCGACGCCGGCGCTCGAAAGCTGATGTGTACATGAGTCGTGGCAAACCCGCCTGTGGAACGCCGTCGATCTCGTCGGGTTCCGAAGAATCGTCATCTTCTTCTTCTGCTTCGTCAGAGGAGTCACCTTGATCATCTTGATCTGACATAGCATCATCGTCATCACTGTCGTCGGGGTCACCCGGAACACGGTCGGGCCGATCGTCAAAGATGGAGCGCGGGTCCATACATGTATCGCCTCCAGCGGCACGTTGCGGCACTTCTGGGTGCTGTGCTTCAGGATCGTTGAAAACTCCACTCATATTACTACTTGGAGCATGAGCTTGTCGCGACGCGTCGGCAAGCGCGTCAGCAGTGATCTTCTCCATCGTCTGACCTGTCTGGCCGATCATCTCGACGTTCTCGATAGGCTCATCGCTGTCGTGCTCGGTCACCTCATGCTGTATGACTCGACCGAGTCCACCAAAAGCCCGGTCAACAAAGGCGAAGTTGACACATTCAGCGGCATTCAGCAAAATGCCTCTCGAGATTTTGCGGCCCCAAATCTTCATGGCAGTCTGCCGGTCCTGAGCTTGGAAATGCTCCGAGCCGGACTCTTCTGCCAGCACGACTGCGGAAGAGAGATCCGCAAAAGGTATCCGGACAGCAGCAGCAAATGCCAGTACAGCCGCTTTCTCGGACCCAAAGACCTGCCTGTTCTCATCAAGCTCGAACTCGTTGACCTCCACATTGACCACCGGCGTATCGCTGGCCAAGCGAAGCAAATATGGGATGAGATATTCGTCGATTGCTTCGATCGAAGCCTCCGCTTCCGGAATTGGTAGGCGAGCGGCGGCTTTGACCGTGGGGAGCATTTCTGTAGGCCTGGTGAAACCTTCTATCAGACGGCCGATGCCAGACTCCAACCACAACAGGATTGCCTTTAGAAAGTCATAACCAAACTGCTCACGTTGAGAAGGCTGTAAATCGTTCGATCTCGCCTCCACGCTTGTGAAGTCTGCCAGCGAAGGGCTGGGATCATCGACATCAGGTTCAAGCCGTCCACCTAGCACACGCGCCAGCGTACCGGCGGCTTGCACAAACCGACGCGTGCTCTCGCGGGCGCGACGTAAGGTCTGCTGTAGCCGTACTTGGTCCTCTGATGGGTCCATTGGGTAGCCCCACTCGCGCATAGCTTCATCGATATCAGGCAGCAACGCAGCAGCCTCTCTCAGTGCCCCTGTGAAGCCTAGCTCAGGATTCGTGCCTTCTGTTGGACGACCGAATAGGCGCCTCCGTATAGTAACCATGAGATCAGCTACACGTTCTGCATTCTGCGTCCTGGATCCAATACCGAGACCAGACCCGGCCGGTCTCGATATTGGGATGTCTTCGCTCTGCCCGTTCTGATATCGAACACGAAGAGCAGAGGCAGCTTCATCGTTGCTATTGGGCTCGGTACGCGGCCGAGACGAGGCTCTGGCAGTCGACTCTTGCTTGCTTAGGGTATCATCAGAAGCAGCCTTGCGTTTCCTCTTGATATCATGACCGCCTTTCGTTCGGCTCCCACTTGCTCTCCTGACTGGGCTCGCCGTCTCAGGCTCTCGCGCATCTGGACTACGGACTAGGTCAAAGCTGTAAATGTGATCGCCGCTCCAGCTAACCACCAACTCATCGGGCCGAGCATCACTGATCTTGCAGGCAGTGATATGACCATTCTCCGTACGTTTCATGCGCTGCTGACCTCGAGGCGCAAACTTTCGTACGCATTGCGTCGCTTGGGTCACGAGTTCCTCATCTTCGCGGGATCTGCTGGCAGCTGGTGACAATGGCTTGCCAGTTTCTCGCAGTCTGTCACGCCCTGTCATGCGGCGGTCATGGAGAAAGCAATGGAGATGCGCGCCGCCAAGAGCAATGTAATGCGGCTGAGACGGCGAACACGAGATCGTGTTGAGATCCAAGTTGTATCGCTTATACGAAATGAGGGCTGGAGGAACGGCATGGTCCTCGTCTGCGCTCCATCTGCTGCCTCTTTGCGGAGGGTAGGCGGAGGAGGGCTGTCTGAGATCCCACTGGCGCACCTCACCGTCTTCTGAGCAGGTCAAGAAAAGGTATGGCGAGCTCTCTGTGACGATTCTCTTCACTCGATCACCATGACTGCGGTACACTCTGCAATCTGTGTCGCCATCGCCAAGGTATCTGACACCGTTGTAGACGTTGTTCCTGCCTCTTCGCCGGCCCTCGCTCGCCAGGCTGCTGGCTGTACTGGCCTCTCGTGCCCCTCCACTGTACTCCAGATCAAATACCCGCACCTCACCATCACCGGCGGCAGTAACACATATTCGATCATCGTGGCCTGGCATGAACTTGACGCTGAAGATGTTCTGGGTGTGTCCTGTAGCCACAGTCGTGACCAACTTGAACTGCTTCGAGCCATCGTCTCGCGGTAGATATTGATGGATGTTCAAGTGTTGGTCATCGGAGCCTGAGGCCAGCAGATTACCCGTCTTGGACCATGATAATGCATTGACACAGCCGGAATGGCCATCGAGCTCGTTCACGATGTCGAGCTCCGAGATGAAGGACGGCTGGCTGTACAGTGATCGGCAAGCAAGGTGAGAGCGAACAGCAGGTGAGCTCAGCTCTCGCTCATGGATCTTGGTGTACATGGTCTGCTTCATCATGCCGCAGGACCGTTGTGGAAGGCAATCGTGTGACGGTGCTGCAGTGCGAGATAAGTGGACTTGCTCAGACAATGCTCAGTCCGGCGGTTGCGACATGGCTCGGGCAAGCTTTCAAAGCAACGGTGAAGCCTACGAGGCGAGTAATGTAAGGTGGATGTGAGAGGTGCGAGGAGCTATTTCCAGAGGTGTCGCATGCTGTTATGTCATCTTCGCCTGATGACACTAAAACGGCACGGCTAGCTATCCATTTGCGCTAGCATGTGACACAAACATTCCACTAAGCTGGTAAGTCCCACGACATCGACCTATGTCCGCTTCTGCGATCGAAGCCCAGTCTGATCGTCAATACATGCAGTGATCATGACCGATCTTACGCAAGGCATCAATACTGACTCAAGTCAATTTGTCCATGGTCACTCATGCATTCGCCCACCCAATCCAGCCTTACAAGGTACTATGCAATGCTCCGGCTGGCAGTCCAGCTGCTGCCTGGTAGCTTCGATGATTCAATGTGCTGTAGTTGAAGACGCACTGACATCGATCTGCCGATCCACATCTCCAGACAAGCTGTAGGTTGGTGTTCCGACTACACGAAACCGATGTTCATCGCCAAATGTGCTGCACTTGATGGCTGGCAGAGATTCCGCATCCTAAAGCCGCAGCATGATGGCGATCTGATCCTTTGACAGACCAGGTTTGAGCGCGGACGCACTGATGTTAAATCTTGTAAGCCAGGACCAGCCTGCAGGACTGGAGTGATCCCTGTACAGGAGGTGCTCTGCGAATCAGCGCGCGTACGCTGCATTGCTACAGAAGATAGGGTCGTCAAGACATAAGGTACCACTCCTTCGAATACTGGGGTTGGTAAGACACGCTTCTACAGCTTACTCTCTCTACCTTCCCTCTCAATGTCTCTAAACCTCTTAAAATACCCTATCATCTCCGGATTAATGACCGTGTTCGACGGCACCACATCTTTGCCTCCAATTATCTGCTTCACCGCCGTCTCCACCTTCTTCCCGTTGATCGTCACAGGCACGTCCGGAACTTCAATCACGAATTTCGGCACATGTCTCGGTGAGAGAGCCTGGCGAATGGCGTGCTTGATTTCATTCGAAAGTCTTGGTGTGAAACAGTGTCCCTTCGCCATAACGACAAACAAAAACACATCCTCGTCTCTGTCTTGTGGACGCCGTCGGCCAACACAGAGGCTGTTAGAGACGTATGCGTTGAGCGGTGCGGCCTCCACAATGGCATAGATCTCGCCAGAGCCGAAGCGAATGCCTGATGGGTCTGTCGCTCATGTTAGCACCGCAGCACTGGAAGGGCATGCCATACTCACTCAACACCCCATCGCTCCTTCCATGCATCACCAAGCCTCCCGTCTTCGGATTTCGACTCAACCAATCATGCTGCGCCCAAACGTCCACGCTCTCAAAACGCTCAAAGTACGACTCTTTGTATTTATGATGTAGATGATCTCCCCAGAAGAAACACGGCATACTTGGAAACGGCTTCCGCACGACCATTTCGCCCGCCTCGCCAGTGTGCATGATCGAGTCGCCAGAAGTGGGATCTGCAATGTCGACGTCCATGCCCAGCCCAAAGACCTGCATCTCGCCGGCATGTATAGGACCGCAAGGGTCTGCCGCAATGAGCGAAGTCGCCGTATCGGTACCGCCTGCCGTGTTGCAAAGGTGGACATGAGGGGGAAAAGCTGAGTAAAACCATCGGTACTGTTCGGACGACAGGGTTGCGCCAGTGGTGTACACTATCCTCAGCGACCCAAGGTCAAAGTCCTGCTTCGGGATGCATTTTGACATCTCAACTTCCAGCAAATATCGCGGACTCGTGCCAAAATACGTGACTTCGTACTTTTCCACCATCCAAAGCAACTGCCTTGCGTCTGGATAGGTTGGGCTCCCGTTGTAGACGATCGTTTTTGCGCCGCAAGCGAAGTAGCCGCACATGATGTAGAAGACTACCCAGGATGTCGAGGAGTATTGCAGTATTACATCTTTGTCAGTTGTCGAGTTGTGGATCATGGAGATCTTCTTGAGCTGCATGATTAGGCCGTGTCGATGTACTATACACTTCGGAGCTCCAGTCGTCCCGGAACTATAACAAATCATCAAAGGATCGCTGAATGCGGTCGGAGCAAAGATGAGAGGGTCAGAACGGTTTGCTCTGGCCATGAATTGATCGACGGTAGGATAGGTCGGACTTTGCTGAGGCGTGATTGGTACAGTAAAGGTCTGCGGTTTGGGCGACAGTCGATCCAGTATCTGCTTGACCTTCGTCGCTAATGATACGGTCTTGCCTTTGTACACAGTGTCCGAGTCGGCGAACAATATGCTCGGCGTGACTTGCTGCAACCGGCTGACACAGCCTTCAAGACCAAGCTCCGGACTGATTGAGGTGAAGATGGCCCCAACAGCCGCACTGGCATGAAACAAAATCATCGCCCATATCGAGTTGGCCACGAGCGCCGCAATCCTGTCACCTTGTTTTGCGCCGCTCCGTCGCAATGCACTGGCAGTCAGGCGTACTTTTTCGCGACAATGCCGCCAGGTCAGTTGCTCGCCATCCTCTTGTGAAAGATCCATGCCCTCACGAACACCGACCAACGCGATTGCATCAGGGTCAGGATTGGCGAACAATGCGTTCTCGGCATAGTTAAGCTTGACGCCCGGAAAGAATGCAGGATTTGACGAGATTGGGACGGTGTCATCGTAGGCTTTCCTCAACGCAGGCGGTAGCGAGGGCTGTAGCTGAAGATACGTGTAGAGATCGATCCAGAATTCCTGAGGTCTGTCCACGCTCCATTTGTGCAAATCGTGTGTAGTTAGCAGATTGAGGCTGTAAGTGCGGTTGATGTGACGCCGGTACACGCTCATGGGCGTCGAATTCGCGTTGCGAGGCAGCCATAGCAGGTCCGGCGACTTCGAAGTGTCATTCATGGTGGACGCCATACCATCAACAGCAACATTGTAGAGATACCAAGGATTTCTCGGTGAAGAAACGAATGCACTATTAGAGTTACACGGCGGGGTGATGCGCATGCCGAGGCCTTGTGGCTTGTCAAGCAATTCCGCGATCATGTCAAGAGAGTCGTCAACTGGACTTATGGTCAAGATGCAGCCAGCAACACTTTGCGTGGCAGTCGTGAGGTCAGTCCAGGGCGCTCTTCATCGTCAGTGATGCTCGCTCCTCGCCCAGTCTTAGCCATCTCCAGCCCGTCGCCGTCTCGGCAAGCGAACTGATGAAAAGCGTGCGCAATTGCGCGTCGACGGTTACAAAAATTCCCTGCCGATCCGAAGACCAACAGGAGCGGTCAGTTGATAGTTTTCAACTGTAGAAGAAGTCAGCTTCTTGCTCTCGACACGTACTCAAACCTGCAGATCGACTCACCTAGCAAAAACGCAATCTCGGACGAATCCTCACTGATATGCGTAATGCCCGTGCACTATGCTCACAGTCAGTATGTTGGTCAGAAGTGCGAGGGTAGTACTGGAGAGACTTGCCTTGGATGGGAAAGAAATCAAGTTGGGAACAGAAATCTCGAAACTTTATGCTTGTGGAATCGCGCTAGCACAGACCTCCGGACCATGCGGGGAACACGCGAGTCGTGCAAGAGGCAGGGCACGGGGTAAACAAGCAGAGGGAAGTTGCGTTGTTGAACTGGACGAGCAGGGAAGGTACTACTGCCAAGGGCAACTGCCAACGATGGAGCTGCGTGTGCTCGGCCCGGCATTCGGCCTGGCTTCAATCGACGCAGAGTGCCTGGCGGCCATTGCTCTCCTCCAGCTTCACCTTCCTGCAGACTACCGACTCGTTCCGACGCACACGGAGCAGGATCGTCTGCCGTTGCTGCTGGACAATGAGGAGCGTATATATGGCTTCAACAGTATCGCGCGTCATCTCCACCTTCCCGGCCCGCTCTCTCGGAGGCAAAGAGCCGATGCCAGTGCGCTGACCGGTTTCCTACAATCACGCGCCCAAGCTCTGTTGGATATCTCGCTCGATGTCTCCTTCGAGAACTACAGCACCACCCGCTCTGCCTTCACCAAGATCCTACCATGGCACGCGAACTACATCATCCCGCCCAAGCGGCGATCAGCAGCACGGCAACGCACCGAGCATCTCGGCATCTCTAGCATCGACGTGGACAACGTACACGAGAGCATGGGAATGGGCGATGGCGTGGGCAAGGAGGAAGGCAAGCCATTCGAGGCTGACGCGCAGAAGCGGGCGAGCCTGTTACTTCCAAGAAAAGACACCATCAGCAGCCTGTTGAGAAGGCCAGAGCACAGCGCCGTGTTCAAGCTGCACAATCTGGCCGAGAACTTCTTCGAGCCGCTGCAGGAAATGCTGAGCACCAAACAATACTTCCTTGACGGCAACGAGCCCACGGCGGTTGATTGCCTGGCGTATGGATATTTGGCTTTGATGCTGTATCCCAAAATGCCACAAAACTGGTTGAGGGCGACACTCAGAAAGAAGTACCTCAAAATAGTGGAATACACGGAGAGAATACATAGCAAGCTCAACTTGCATACCGAAACAGAGAACGTGCTGTTTTTGCAAACTCTGGAGACCGAAGCCTCAAGGGACGACTTTCGGACAGCAAACGGCATGTCCCTGCCTTGGACCACTCCCCCGTCGTCTTCAATTACGGCCATCATCACTGGCACGGCCGCAGAGCTGCTTTCACACATTCCGCTGGTCGTGCCATCGAACACGACCATTCTCCGTACGTGCGAGGTGGAGCGTTTCTCCTGGCCCCGTCACTGGACACCCATCTTAGGATTCTCCACCGGAGCACTAGGCTTGTCCGTCTACCTCGCGTTGCGCACGGGCAATTTAATCTGGCCGCATGGCGATGAGGTTCAGATCTTCGGTCGCAAACGCCTCGCGGATTATGGTCATCTAGGCGCAGCGCTGGCTGGCATGTCCATAATGACTCAACAACGATTCAATGGCGGGCATTGAGGAACAGACGTGCAAGCCACGCTTGACAAAAGGTCTGATACATTCCCTCTAATCGAGAAGCCGGTGCGAGAGCTTCCTGCATATGGCCCAGCCACAGCACTTAGTAACAGTAGCGAATAGTATGCTTGTGGCGTCTGCCCGATGTTTGGCCGAGCAAATGCTTCACTGGGCGGCTATGTGCAGCTCGAAGCGCCAGGTAAATTACCAGAAACCGAGCATTTGGGGGGCCAAAGATGCAATCAAGTTGCGAAATTTGAGGCTTGGTGCCTGAGTATATCAATTGGTCCTGCAAGCGGATGAACGGTCGAGCTCCTGCGCGATCTGGCTTTCCTCATGTGCACGCCGTGCTCTTCGGAACTCGGAGCCGCGCCTACAAGACCAATGGTCGTCCTCTCGCCCTTTCATGTACACTGTTTCATGTACGCTGTAATGTATATGCGCACCCCATACAAGGTTTCTCGTCCCTTTGTATCAATATGCAGCCTTGGCCCTCGGCGGTGGATCATCCTGACCATCGTCCTCGACGTCTTTCAGCATGCAAGTGCCTGCTGGCATTGGAACTTTCGCCTTGCCCAGCGCTACAGCATACGGACATATCGGCTTGTTTACGACACTCACGCCTCCAGCATCTTGTCTGGCACCAACGTTCACTCTGCAAGGCCAGCAGAATGACACAGTCACCAAATTTCCAATCGTCTTCGTTGAGGAAGGAAGGCCCAATGGTAATGCCAATGCCAGCTTTACAATGGTGTCCTCCACCGCGTCATGGAGTGCCTTCAATGTGACGCGCGGGTGCAGACCGGAGTGCTACCCGCCCGGCTTTGCGTCTGGCTTCATATCGAGAGGCACTTACTATCTTCCTGGATCCGTGGAGTACTCCCCGGGCGTGTGTCCCTATGGCTACAGTACAGCTGATATAAATCTCATTGAAGACACAACTTTGGCAACCTGCTGTCCTCCAATGTAAAGTGCATTCAACCATGGACCCCAATGATCATAGATTGACGAAAGCGGCAGTGCAAGTTCGCAATACATGTTATTATGTACCGGGCATTCTTTTACCGCAACCATCGTAAATGGTTCAGACACCTCGACGATCAGCGATATTGATTACTACTTTGCCCCAGCGATAGCCACCGCGTGGCGATCAGACGATCTCACCCTCTTCAGCACCAGTATCACCACCACCACTAGCACGGGCCTCACCACAGTATAGCAACACAGTCCGCCTCGCTGTCCTCGCCGACACCGCTCGCCACAAGCACGTCGAGTTTGATGATGTCGGAGCCCTCTTCGAAGCCCTTGTCAAGTGCTGCTACGGTAGGCATTGGGCTTGGTATCGCATTCGCCGCTTTATCTACAACTGTCGCTGCCGCATTATTTTGGTGGCAACGTCGAAAGTGACTTCCATCGGCCCTTGAGCCGGTTGAAGAGTACTTAGGGAAAGCCGAAATGGATGGGGAGGGCAAGAAGCATGCGGAACTCCATGGTGAAGACCATCAGGGTCCTGAGCTCGATGGCAGTAATGCCATATACGAGTTGTATAGCACACCACTCGCAGGTGAACTTGGTGCTGAACATATGCCGGCCGAGCTGGACGGTCATTAGCGCGACTGGGAAGTGTCAATCGAAGAAGTACGGAGTGGGCCTTTGGTCGCGCGGCGTCTAAAAGATGTTCGACATAAGAACACGCCTATGAAGGATTTCCGAAACACGGCCGATGAGCATGTGCTCCACCCGGCGCCTACAAGCACCTCCAAGCGCCCATTCCATCTTCCCGACGGCTAGCCTCTGCAACAGAAGCCGTTGACAATGTAAAACACGACAGGAATAGCTGTACATGCTTGGCAGCATTCCGTTCGAACGTTCCGGGTTATCTTCCAGGCGCTCACGCTGTCCACTTACCCGGTCTACGGCAACCCGTCCTGCAGGGCACGTCCTCTCAGCCGCCAAGCAATCTGTCTAATGCCAATGAGCACGATCGCGCCTTCCTGACTGCAAGGCAGTGCGTCTTAGTGCTCTGCAATGCGGTAGCGAGAGGCTATCCTTGTCATTTATCACACGGCACGAGAGTAGGATTTCGACCATCAGGTATCATGATGGAGAAAAGTGCTGGACTGGCTATAGCATTTCCGTCAGTATACATATCGCAGGCGTGCGTAAATGTTTGCAACCAGGTCTCCTCTCATCGCCTGTTTCTCAGTACATGCAAGAAGTCGTTGTAACCAGAACTCACAACAAGGACCAAGACGCAAAACCGTTCATGGCACCAATACTTGCACTCGTGTCGGCAACTATCGCCTCACTGTCAGCTGCGATTGATCTGACTGCTGGCGCTACCACGATCACCCACACTTTGTCACTGAGCGCAGTCAACAACAGCCTACCGTCACCACCATCATCAACGCCTCTCTACATCGGCATTGGGCTGGGCACTCAGAACTACACATGCTCTGCACCGGACGCCGCACCGACAGCGGCAGGAGCTTACGCACGGCTTTACTCCGCCGCGAACGTTGCTAACCTCACCGGTATCGCCAATGACTACGTAGAAGCATATCAAACTGCTCTACAGACCCCCCTTATTTGCAAAGCCGGCGATCTTAGCTGTCCCGACAGCGTGAATTTCGCGAAACATGGTTTCGCGAAACTGGGCGAGCACTATTTCACTGCCTCCACGCCCACCTTCAATCTGGACGGATCTGCAGCCTCAAAACCATCGGGTGTGCTGTTCGCGAAAGTAATAGACAGTGCTTTTGCGCCGTCTGGTGCATACCCTGGGGCAAACGAGGAGGGAGCAGTCGAATGGCTGTACTTGGACAATCATTCGACTGCCGAGAGTACGAGTGACGCAAGCTATGTGTATCGTATCGAGACGGCGGGAGGCACAGCACCGACATGTACGAAGGAGGGAACTGTTCAGATACCATATTCGGCGCAGTATTGGTTCTACTGAGCACTGCCCCGGCGGAAGATATGCAGGCTCCCTTTACTTGACATCGACAGAAAGTAATGATCAGCGTTTCAGCGCAAGCCTCCCCACTCGCTTGGCCCACTGTGCTCCCAGCGCCAGTATCACGCATTCTTGACCTCTTGTCTCTCAATGGAGACTTCTCCGCTGGGCACTGTGTCCAGCTTCTCTGTGTCTTTCTCCGCCATGGGCTGCACAACACTGGCGAACCTCTTGTGCGTCGGTGTCAGATTTGCCGCCCAACCATTTGCAGAGTCCAGCTTCCCGACTTCCTGGTTTTTCTCCTCGGAGTACTGGGCTGGCCGCTTCGACGAAGTCGCCCGCGCATCGCGGAAGACGATGAGTTTCGGATTCTCCCGGAAATAGCCGTCGATGTCCTCAAGCGTTCGTCCAGCAGTCTCGACGTAGAAGAAGTATATGATGGGTACGAAGGAGAGGTTTAGAACAGTCCAGATGATCTATGTCAGAGTCAGTAAGGATTTGGCCACGGGAGATAGGTTTGGATACTTACGTAGAACTTCCAGCCTAAATTTTTTATGCCAATCGCCGTGATTTCGACGACCATGCTAAATTCATTGTCAGCTTTTGTTTTGCCACTACTGTTTTGGGTAGTCCTTACAAGTTGAAGATCCTAAGAAGCGAACGTCAGCACAAAATCCAGACAGAATGTACTCACATGCTGATCAGTGCTTACCAGTTGGTCGCAGTCCCCATTGCGGCACCCTTTTGTCTCATTGCCAGTCCGTTGATCTCTGTCGGGTCTGTATAGAATAGTATCAGTGTCACCGCACACTAACAAGTGTCTGCACAGTCCGACTTACAAAGCCAAGGCACCCCCTGCCAACCTATGCCGAAGAATATATAGTATATGAAGAAGAAAGCGACGCTTGCACTTGCAATGGCTGCGTGATGCGGGTAATCGTCACCAGAGTATCGAATCAGCACCGTGATGATCAGGTAGCAGAGACCTTGGCCAACTGACGCGTATATCATCAGTTTCCTTCGGCCCCAGCGCTCGACGTTCGGGATGGAAATCAATGAGAACAGCAGGTAGGAGACGCTGTTGACGGCTGCCAGCAATCGCGCCATGCGGTTGCTGAGGCCGACAGACACCATCAGCACGGTCGGGAGATAGTAGCTCGTCACCTGTCCATGTAACGATCAGCTCTGCTCCACCGGGAGGTCGTGCACGTGTTCAACTCACGTTGATGCCGGATAGCTGCTGCATCGCCTGTGCGCCCATCCCCAGGATCAAGCGTCGCAGCACGCAAGTGCCGACCTTGGAGTCAGATTTGCCACGAAGGAGGTCCCGGATACGAACCTGATGGCTGGCTTCGTAGTCTGCAGCCCACTTGATCTCCGACAGCCCGCTTTGCACGTACGGGTCTCCGACTTCCATTCCTTCGAGGTCGGCAAGGATTACTACCGCTTCGTCGTGTCGACCCTTTTGTACCAGCCATCTCGGCGACTCAGGGAGCCAAGGCACTGTGGCGTAGAGCACGACGATGAAGATGAACTGCAACGCCAATGGGACTCTCCAGGCTACTGGTCCGGGGAGATACGAGAACCCAAAGGTGACCCAGTTGGACAGAGAGAAGCCAGCGATGTTCATGATCATTTCGATCACAATCAGCTTGCCTCTCCACGAAGCCTTCGATGTTTCGGCTTGCCATGTTGGAGCAGTCGTAGTGTTGACCCCGTTGCCCATGCCTGTCACGATTCTGCCGACGATCAGCTGAGCCACAGAATATGATGTAGTCTGCAGAAGTGCTCCAATGGACATAATAGTGGTGCCGATGAGGATGGTCTTCCTCCGGCCAAACCAGTCTCCAAGCCAGAACGCAGCTATAGCACCCAGGAAACATCCTATGTCGTACAGTGCCGTGATGGTGCCTTGCAAGCCAGTCTTGCCCGCAAGGCTGAGGGTGTTGAGGAAGTCGTCTGTGACTATTACTCCCCCAAAAACGCCTTGGTCATAGCCAAAAAGAGTCATATCAGTCGCGCAGGCGACCGTCACCCAGAACGTCAGCCATCCGCCTCTCAGGCCGAAGTAGCGATCCTTGCCCATCTCGCCGTTTCCTGTAAGCCCCTCGTAGTGAAGCAGGCCGATCTAGTGTTCTGCGAAAAGGATAGTGTTGTGCTCGAAAGCCACAATTGGTGCCTGAGAGTCTAGATCGCTGTCGGACCTACCATCTTATGCCATCTACACCGTCCCGCATCTTGCGGTATTGGCTTTGTGCACATGACACCTGAAATACGTGTTATAGACGCCGGCCCGCATCTCCAAATGCTTGCTTTGTACGCCTGATACATGGTAAATATGTTCTCTTTGTAAGCTTGACAAGTGACGGGCATTACCAGCCGCCTCGGCCAGCATTATATAATGCATGGCACCTCATATGATCAGACTCTACTGCTAATCCACACCAATTGGCATTCCATTGTCGCTTCTTATGACATGCGCCGTGTACTCGAGTCGCCACTGCAGCCGCAGACTGCTGTTTGGAGTTTCTGGAGACCCTCGGGACCTTTTTTATACGCGGTTTATTGCCCAGCATCGTCACCTTTGACACTGGTTTGGATGCTCCGGCAGCGGGAGATGAAGCACTTTTGAGGTCCCGTACTGTCAATGTCGATGTGCGAGCATCCACCGTCTGAGGGCCTGTCGGTGACCCTCGTTCTCAGCGTTCCGCTGATCGATCACGCCCAACCGACGGCAGTCCATGCATACCTCGCCCTGGAATGAGATGTGGAGTGCCGTGACAAAGACTGCCTTGTGCACAATAGATCCACGCCCAGATCTTCACCCTCTGCAGTCGTTTGAAAGCACAATACAATATGACACAATGTATTGACGGCTTTCTGACCTATTGGAGTGGTCATCCGTTGAATGCGAATTGCCCTTGCCTAGTGCTTTTAAGCAAATCATGGGTATTATGCAAAGTCGATAACGGTCCACCAACGCCGAGCTGAACCGACAAATGTAAGCAATGCTGCAGGTCATCTTCGCACCTCTCTCGACTCATCGCATCGTCCGCAAAGAAGCAGGCAGAGGCACACCAGCTCTCCGCATCGCAGCCTTCATGATCAACACCTCACCCTTTAGTCTCGCAAGCTCGTCCTCAAGGCCCAATATCCTCGCGCTATTCTCCTCACACGTGTTGCACTTGATTCTGACGTCCTGGACTGCGTCGGGAGATCTGTGCCCCGGCCCGGTGCACTTCTCAACCTTCACCGCTTCGGCCTTGGCCCAAGGATTCTTCGCCGCTGACTTGGTCCTTGTCACGCTGTTTCCAGCAATCTCTTGAAGCGCGCGCGGCGACCTCGGCGAGCAGCTTGCACGCTTCGCTGGGCTCTTCTTTCGCTTCGGCGACAGTGACGACGCGCGCGGGAAAAGCTGATGTATGTCCTCCGAAGCCGGAGAGAAGGTGCCGTCGGGTGAGAGGTGCGACAGAGCAGATTCAAAATTCTCAGTCGCAGACCCGTCAAGAGGCTGCACGCCACCTCCATGAAATTTGCGGGATATTGCTACCACAACATTGGCCGTGCTTGTTGAGCCTTTCGAGGTGATCCTCGAACGTAAAGTCTGTCGACCGGGTGGGCGATCGAGCAGAGGTGCCATCCGGCGGCGCTGTGACATCTCGTTCTCTTTCTCCGATGCATCGGTGATCCAAATGTCGTCCGCCTCCAATGACTCTTCAAGCATGGAGTCTGTAGGCCATGTCGACTCGCGCTCCATCACATTCCCTGCATGCCAGTATTTCTGCTTTCCAAGCCCTATACGCGGTCTTTTCTTCTCCTTGCCATGGCTGAGCCAGTGGTGACGGGCTTTAGCGGCGTGAGTCGGTGCTTCCTGTCCTTCATGTGCCGGTGACAGAGGGCAAATGGGCTCGGAAGCCGCTTGAGCGTTTGTTTTGCTACTCGCATATGGCGCTAGCACACTGCGTTGAGCCTTCGAGTAGGAATGAGTCATCTTTCTTAGGTCCGCAAGCAATTTTGCGTTCTCAATGGGTGGCACAGCTGACATACTTCTAGCATGACACTGCTCGACGCTCGATCTTTGCACCGGTCTGAAGCTGATGTGTCGTTTATCTGGCGGCGAATCATCTGTGTTTGCTCGTCCTGAGAATTCCGTCCTGATGGGTTTGAGTGCTGAATTTTGAAGTCGATCAGCTCTCGCGCTTGGCGGCAAATCGTTCAGATCGAGTGCGTTGGATTCCAAATGGCCTAATGCGTCGTCGGTTGGGCTGCTGAAAGTCTGACTGGAGATCCGAGGTCGAGGTCGCGGGCTTGTGAGTCGCTTTTGGGGCGGAACGAGTTGCGGTGGCTCTACCGGCTTGACCGGAGAGAAAAGGTCGAGAAAGCTGCCTGCAGATGAGCCGACATTCTGATTAGTCTCTGGCTTTGGCGTGTACTTGACGGTGCCTTCCCCGCTCTTGGCTTCGTCAGGATGGACAGTGAACCGACGGTCGGGTCTCACGCTGGGCCGCTTTGCTGTCAGGACGTCTGGCTGCCGCCAAGTCGCTGGTCGATCAAAAGTGCTGTGGCGTCTCCGGCTTGACTTTGGTTGCATCTTTGGGGCGGCAGCGGCGGCAGCGGCTGGCTCTAGTTGTTGGAGTTGAATGGGTCGCTTGTCTGGCAACGCTGGCGAGGTAGACCTCATTTCGCAAGCACTTGGTCGAGCACGAATGGGAGAAGGCGATCGACCTTTGACCCACTCGACACCCAGAATCTTGTCTCCCACTTCATTAATGGTCTTTTGCTCCAGAAGCAGACCGACTGAGTCGTAAATTTGTACCTTCCCGTCTGTACGACTGACGGCGATCAAGTTGTTCGTACTAGTAGGGCCGCCCAGGGTAAACCTTTCGCCTTGAGAAGTGCTCCGTCCTGACTTTGCCGCGCCGGATGACGGCTCCCTGATCGATAATACCGAGACAGATGTCAGTGGCGCCTTCGCGTGCCAAGATCTCAGCACGATGCCTCCATCGGCAAAGTCAATAAGTCTACATCGGCCATCGCTGCCGATAGTGACGGCACGCGACTTGTAGCCTTGTAGAAAGGCAGCACCAGCGATGGACGCACTCTTGCTTGCTATGCCACCACTTGTGACAGTCTTGCTGGTGGTACGGTGCAGAGATGTGAAGTGTGCTATTTCGCCAACATTGACTGTCTCCTGGTTGGGAAAGCAGCCCTGGTTCCTTCGGCTGACTGGAGTGGCATCATACGCTGCCACTGTGCCATCTCTGAAGCCAAGCAGGAAGATGTTTGGTCGCTCAGAGTGAAACACGGCCGCGCAGACAGCGGCATTGGAGGCGCGCGGCTCGATCAGAGCTGGCTGCGTGTTGTGATGGAGGTTCTTCAGATACACAACCGGTGGATCATCGGAAGCAGAGAGCATCAAGTGACCGGTAGGCGAGACGGCAAGCGCAACGGGGGCACTTGGATGCGACTGAGTCGGACTCATGAGCTTTGAGCGCTCTGTGGAGTACTTCTGGACGTCGTAGGTGAGGTTGGTAGACAGATAGAGCCATTTTGAGTCCTGCGCATACTCCAGCTGCCGCACCTCGTCATCGTCCGCCTGCAAGCCCCACGACTGTTCCTGTCCACGTTTCGTATCGTGCAGGACCACGACATGTTTGTCTGCAACCGCCAGCATGCCTGATCCATCTTTCGCTTCTCGCGCGGCGACGATGCCATGCTTGCTGCTGGTGAAGATGATGTGCAACCCTGCCGCATCCCACGCATATATTGTGCTCGATGTGGTGATCAGGAGATGATCGTGATGCGGGAATGAAAACGTTGATACTGCTTGAGGCTGCTCAGTAGCTATGTGCCTCGTTGAGGGCATGATTAATGGTTATACCATGCCTCGTTGAAGGCATGATTAATGGTTATACCATGCCTCGCTTATGCTCACATAGAGAGGAAGTAAACATGGTTGCTGGTCGACTCGAACTGCCTTTCTCGGCAGGCTGATCCGTGCCCTGAGCATTGTTTGACGCACGCGAGGAAGAGTTGCAACGAACTTCCACACCACGGGAAAGCGAAGTACCGAGCTTTATGCTGTTGCGGCCAGGCATTTCTGCCGCGAGCGCCGCCAGAGCATTGGAATGGCGCAGAGCACCGCCGTCATTGCTCGCAAGGCCATGTTTCCATGACAGTCCCTCGCGCCGGCCATGGGCATCCATCAAACGGTTTTCACACGCGCCATTCATATTGGCTGGTGCATCCGCCGGCACATCTCCTATTCTGGAAGGCTTCAAGAGATCGTTGGTATTCCCTGCTGCGAATTGCAGCTTTTCGGAACTTGCCAACAATGGCCAGGAATGGATTGACCGGCAGGTCATACTACATGGCTACTTGGGCAATAGAAGAGTCGCGAATAGGCGAATGACGTTTGCTGAGCTGCATGATCGCTCCCTGGGGTCGGTCGTGCAGATTGCATCAAGTGTAACCAAAAATGCGGACAGTATCAGCCTGCCGCATAAGCTTCTACAGGATCTCGAGAGCCACACCCCGGTCGCCGTGGAAGGCACCGTGAAGGGACGACAGGCTCCCAAGACTGGTACCACGGCTGCAGACGGACCACCTGGTGATGGTGCGGTCGCCACGATCACAGGCGTGGAGATCAAGCTTGAAAACATTGTACCTTTGAATGAGTTTCCAAGGGACCTCATGGTGACCGAGGAGAAGGTCTTTCCGCCCGAGCAGCGACATCTGCAGATTCGAAATGACAAGAGTCTTCGTGCTGCTCTGCAATTCAGGAGCAGAGTAGCTCGCCTCATCCGAGACCATCTAGCAGATGAACATGGCTTTGAGGAGTTTGAGACCCCTCTACTATTCAAATCAACTCCGGAAGGCGCTCGTGAGTTCCTGGTACCCACGCGCGTTCCCGGTATGGCTTACGCTCTCCCACAAAGCCCACAGCAGTACAAGCAGATCTTAATGGCCAGTGGCATACCGAGATACATGCAAATCGCAAGATGTTTCAGGGACGAGGATCTTCGGGCCGATAGGCAGCCTGAGTTCACTCAAGCCGATCTGGAGATGGCTTTCGCGAGTGGCGAAGATGTGATGCGCACAGTAGAGGACACCGTCAGAGCAGTCTGGACTAGACTGCTGCAGATTGACGACTTACCCAGTCCATTTCCACGCCTCACCTACGAGCAAGCCATGTCAAGATACGGCTCAGATAAGCCGGACGTTAGACTTGGATCTGAGATCAGGAAAATCGAGTACATGCTGCCAGTTGATCTCATCAGTAAAATAGGTCCATTAGACGACCCTATCGTCGAGGTCATGAAGCTGCCAATATCCGAGGACGCAAACAAGACTCGCCACTTTGTCAAAGCATTCATGGACTCGCCTGAGGCCCAGCCGTTCATTCGCAATGAGAATGGACAGCCCGGCATCTTCATCTTCGACACCCGCAAACCTCTCCGAGGACTGCAAGTCTTCGGCTTCGAAGCAGCAGAGCAGGTGGAAGAAATGCTCAAGCTAAAAGACGGAGATCTAGTCATTCTGCAAGCACGCAAAAGGGAGCCCTTCTCAGGCGGCTCAACACCCCTTGGCAATCTACGATTGGCGTTGAACAAAGCCGCAGTAAGACACGGCTATCTTCCGTCACCCAAGGGCTTCGCGTTTTGCTGGATCACCGACTTCCCACTTTTCTCACCTACCAGCGACTCGGATCCTGGACAAGGAGGTTCAGCCGGCATTGCATCGACCCACCATCCGTTTACCGCCCCAAAGACTCCCTCAGACGTGGACCTCCTGTTCACGGACCCACTTGCAGTGAAAGCCGATCACTACGACCTCGTCGTGAATGGCGTCGAGCTCGGCGGCGGCTCCAGACGTATCCACAATGCCGCGATGCAGACGCTCATATTCCGAGACATTCTCAAGATGTCCCAGGATCGACTTAAAGACTTTGAGCATCTTATTGAGGTTCTGCGGGCGGGATGTCCGCCTCATGCTGGGATGGCGTTGGGCTTTGATCGGCTAGTGGCGGTGATGCTGGGGAGGGACAGTGTCAGAGAAGTGATCTGTTTTCCAAAGAGTGGGAAGGGTGAAGACCTAATGGCAAGGAGTCCAAGTAGAATGACCAAAGGGCAGATGGAGACGTATCATTTGACGTTGAAGGAACAATGATCTGCGGTGCCATTAGAGTATTCAGTGGCGCAGGCTCAGCAACCCTTGAGTACAGCTGTGGTCTCTCCCGAATCAATCGTTCGCAGTACGCCCAGAACATCCGACCGTGATTGGACAGGACAGTCCGTGTACGCTCCAAACATCCTTCAAAGTTCCATCGCAAGCTTCCATCGCAGGGTGCATCAGATCGCAATGTTTACCCGCGCAGAACGTCCTCCCAATTTCATCATCTAGACATAGGAACGCGACAGGTCAGCAAAGGTCCCAGACACGCCCGGCGTCTACCCTTACCTCAGGATCATGCAGCCTCGCAGACTTTACCCTCTGCTCCAGCATCATAGCACCACACATTCCAGGTCAAGCCGCACTCCAGATCGTTGGTCCCTTGGGCGACACACTTGCCAGAGTCGTATTTCGCGACAGCTGTCGGGAAGCGCTGACAAGCTGCTTGCGTGGCGGCGTCATTGGGAATGGACGAATGCAGACACCATATTTTCTTAAAGCTATACGCAGGAGGCAGGCTGCCGATTAGCAGCGTTGCTGCGAGGATGATGAGTTGCATTTTGGAGAGGCGAGGTATTGTAATTGCAAAATCTAGCAGGTGGAAGGATACGGTCGTCATAACTGAGGCGGATAACTCCTTGTGCTGAAACGTGGCGACAACGGTTGTCTCACGGCACAGTGCTAGGGACTTGTCGTCGTCGCGGGCCAAGCCGCAAGTCTGTAGAATGGTGACCGAGACCTGGCGAACTGCGTTGTTGGAATTCTCAGCTGCACTCCAAAGGGCGAAGGGATGAAATTGACTTCACAGGCAACTTCTTTCGGGTAACACTAACGCCATACACAATATCCAGCAGTAGATGTATAAGTACGCTGTAGGGAATGCGGTTGAAGGAGTTCAAGCGCGGCATATGCCGCTTCATCAAGGCCAGTGCATCTTGATCTAGCGGCTGCTCCACGACATCCACGTTCATCATGTTTACACCACGGTCATGCGGCCCGATTGAAGGTATTCCCGAAAAGAGTCTCGCTTCTCGCGCAGACTCGGGCGGAGCTCACTCTGGCAGCTATGAATGTGGCGCGACAATTGCATGTCTGCACCGTGGCAGTGGAGCCTGATCTTTTCGTGTTGTGACGTGCGTGATGCCGGGAAAGCTAGCTTGACATATGTAGCAGCTGCCGCTATCAAAATGAGAGAGGCCCAGGGTCATTTGCTTGGGAGCGTGAGCGACACAGTCTGAGCTGCATGGTATGGTGTCCGCCGCTGGCCTCCCCGACATACCATGCAGGCAGGGACCCATCATACGGCGATGACGACAGTCATGGCGAACGGAGGTGAGTTGTGTCCGCGTACGAAAAGATGATGCGAGAGGTTGGTCGGGACGGGAATTTGCTTCGCAAAGGAAACAGAGTGACCGACAATGTTCGGAGACTTGCATCAATCACATCAGGAACTTCGTTCGCCTTCCTTCCGTCTTCATCACTTCCTCCTCCCCATCTTCTCGGCCTCGCTGTTGCTCCTGTACGGCCTCTTGCTCTTTTCTCATCCCCTCAGCCTCTTTCCTGGCCTTCCTGGCCCTCACATCCCTTTGCCGTCTGTCCCAAAGCGGGTCAGCCTCCTCAAGCTCTTTCATGACCTCCTCCCACTCCGCTTCCGCCTTCGGATCGCCCGTACCCAACAGGCCCTTCACATCCACGCTCTCACCTCTCCTGACCTTCCCAATGACCTCCTTGAGCAGAGTAATCTTGGCGTCCGTCTTGCGATTGAAATTGAGCTGTTCTCGACGCTCCGCGATGATTTGGATCGCGTTGCTGCCGACCAGCAATGCGAGGAAGAGGAAAGGAGTGTAGGGTGATGCCCAGAAGTTTTGTCTGGAGGCCTTGCGCTTGGCTTTTCGTTGGGCACACTCAGCGGCTTCGACAGGATCGGCGAAGGCGCGAAAGGGCTTTGGTATGAAGGATTGCCAGAGAGAGGGCTGTGCTATACGTGGTACGTGGGAAATGTGGGCGGCTTCGGAGACACTTTTGAGGGCAGCAGATGTCGCGAAGCTACGCCGCTGTCGAGCGCATGAGGCGCAGAGTCTCGGTATTTGATGAACAGGGCGTGGACGTGGCATGTCGACGGGGCAATGTGGTGCGGAAGACTTGAAGGACAGAATCTCTTAAAGCATCGACCTGCTGCGCATGACTCATGATGCAACTCTCATATCGACAAGGGTACCCTGCAAGTTTGTTGCTTCGATCAGTTTTGGGTCACCATGTTACGAGTGCGAAGTGGTGACCGCTGACTTCTGAAAGTCAGTCACGGGCGCGAGGATAAGGAAGCAAGACTTTCCTCCTTTAGGATATGCTCTTTCCTCTTCCTTTCCAGGCATACAGCCAATGTTGACACCCGATTGGCTCTTGCTGGTATGCATCAACCCGCGCGAATCAAACAGCCTGTCAATCATGGTGGTATCAGACTCGAGGTCTGCCTGTCTGTGTGACCCCAACTGAGTCATGTGCAGAAGTAGGTAGGCAGGTACGAGGACCACTTGCTCAGCTGGAGGTTGTGGACTGCCCTACATGTCCGGTGTTCTTGCAACTGCCGTACCTGCGGCAGGTCTGTTGCGTCCAGTAGGAATAAAGTTGATTGCAGCTCCTGGTCAAACAAAACACTCAACCACCACCAATTGCACCACTCACATCAGCATTGATCAACAGCATACCAGTCCATAGAACACAACAACTCGAGGAACCACCATGAACTCCACCAGCTCCACGTTCGCCGTCTTGACCATTCTCCTCGCCTCCGCTTCCGCGCATTTCAGCGGCTCTCTCACGATCACGCTCTACACCGACACCAGATGCAACACCCTTCCCTCCAACGGTACCGTAACCCTGCCACCAGGTTGCTCCACCCTCAACGGACCGGCATTCCAATCGACCAAAATCGATGGCCCATTCCGTGCGGGCAGCTACAGCTTCTACGCGGATGACAACTGCACGATGTCCGTCGGGACCGGAGGCAACGTGATGAATGTAGCCTGTCAGAGCGCTGGTGGAGAGCTCCAGCCAAAGTCGGCGTTCTTCACAGATCTCGAGGCCTGAGTGGTGGCTTGGGGTGGAAGGTAAGAGGATGGTGTGTGTATGCGTTCGGCTAAGATTCCATGCTGAGGATTGCTGTAGGGTGCCGATGGAGGTTGTGTCATGCTTGTCATTTGCGAAGCGTGAACAGCAGGCGATACGCTGCACGTAAGCTGATGGAGAGATATTTGCTGGATTATGTCTAAGACGGTTGGCATCAGGGCGGATGATCTGTCAATGCTTTGATGCATAGCTGGCAGGTTCCTGACATGACCAGTTACAGACTATGCTTGATAAGACGAATGAGAGCATTGGGTTAATCCAATAATGAGTCTTGGGAGATTTCATCTCTTATAACCTTCAGCTCTGCATATCCCTGATTGCGGCAAGGATTTCACACTAAAGATGTCTTGGTGAGCGAGACTATTCTCACAAGATTTGCTCTCGAGGATATACCGTGGTGTGACTTCTTCGGTGAAAGTGTGTAAACAGAGTACACGCCGGGAGTAGACGTGGTACAGACTCCTACGTACATGAGGGCGCATTCATCCTATCAGTCTACTAACTACTTCTTACTCAAGCGGATTATAGAGCTGCACTTCGAAGCAGTCAATCATGTCGACTAGCCAAGCGTAGCAAGTAGTAGTCAATTGTTGCAAAGATGTTAACGAGAAGTCAATAATCAGCTATGCCAACATGCGGTCAGTGTCAAGTGATAGTCGATCGCATCAACAAGCAGAATATACTTCGTTTGCTCAGTAGGTGGACTCAGCGGTCAGTGATAGTGTTAAGCGATGACGTCGCTGGTTGCTGGAGCAATGCAGTTTTGAGAAAGAGGCGGGAACAAAGGAGCATTGGCGGCAAAGCTCCCAGCACAGTTGCGGCTGGACGGAGGACAATAAGCAGCACCAGATGGCAGAGAGCCTCGGACAATGAGGATGAGCGGGTCAGCAGGAGAGGGTTGAATCGCATCACGGCCTGGGTGCAAGCGAAACCTGGTCCGTCCACGCTCAATCCGTTGTGGTGACGTAGCATGCGCCCAGCAGTAGATACAGGTACTCATAAACCTTCTCCTGAACCACAACAGTAACAATTCATTCTTACACGACCTCGACACAATACGACCTTGGATCGCATCGACACACACCCCACAAACACATCAATCGAACCAGGAGCAACACCGCCAATATGCATCGCACGTATTCTATGCGCCAGTCGCGTGCGCCGACTGCGTCGCAGATCCAGAACCCGCCGCCGCCATCGTCCTCGACCAAGTCGAACAGATTCTTCGGCAAGAGCAATATCAGTATATCGCGATCTTCACCATGCATGCGCGCTGAACCTCCCCACTAACATCACTTGTCAGGCCACACTTTCCGCAAGTCTACCGCGGGCATGGGAGGTCCAGACCTCGCGAAGAAGCTTTCGCAGCTCGTGAAGATGGAAAAGAACGTGATGCGCTCGATGGAACTCGTGGGTCGTGAGCGCATGGAAGTGGCACAGCAACTCTCCGTCTGGGGTGAGGCATGCGACGACGATGTCTCAGACGTGACGGACAAGCTTGGTGTGCTCATCTACGAGATTGGCGAGCTCGAGGACCAATTTGTCGACCGCTACGACCAATACCGTGTGACGATCAAGAGCATCAGGAATATTGAGGCTTCCGTGCAGCCAAGCAGAGACCGCAAGCAGAAGATCACCGACCAGATCGCTCAGCTAAAGTATAAAGAGCCAAACAGTCCGAAGATTGTCGTCCTCGAGCAGGAGCTTGTTCGCGCCGAAGCCGAGTCCCTTGTCGCAGAGGCACAGCTCTCCAACATCACTCGCGAGAAGCTGAAGGCCGCGTTCACTTACCAGTTCGACGCTCTCCGCGAGCACAGCGAGAAGCTCGCCATCATTGCTGGCTTTGGCAAGCACTTGCTCGAGCTCGTCGATGACACTCCCGTCACACCAGGCGAGACCCGAAATGCGTACGACGGCTACGAGGCCTCCAAGGCCATTATTCAGGACTGCGAGGATGCGCTCACCAACTGGGTTGAGCAGAACGCGGCAGTCAAGTCCAACCTGTCCACCCGCAGCCGCACGCTCTCTCAGCGCCGTCATGCCCGCCGTCAACAGGAGGGTGTCGACCTGTCCGGCCAGGATGCGTCTCTGCACGACCGCGAGAGCGGTCTATGGGTCCCAGCTGAGCAGCACAAGGTACCTCTTGTGTCTACTTTTGACGTTCTGTCGCAACAGTGCTAATCATTTCTCAGCAGAGCGAGTACGACGACGAGGATGATGAGCTGGAGAGTGCTCGCGGGCGCGAGGAGGAGCGTGCCGAAGCCGCATAGAGTGCTCGCATCGACGGCATCTACAGATAGTGGAGAAGGTTCTGCGATATACCCCGGAGCACGCCGGACGACGGTTGATGAGGTTCTTTGAACAGCAGCATTATTGGTAGTCACAGTACGTACGAGTAATGTATTTTCTTGATGAAAGTCATTGGCGTTCACTCTGGAACGTGATTCCCAACATGTTCCCGACTGCCATGCACTAAACAAATGTGCTGCCCTGCGATACCAGACTCCCTTTGTGGACAAATTTTGTGCATTCTCATTGGTGGCAGAAGCTCCTTTTCGCTGATCGGGCGCCGCACGATGCGACATCGGCTAAACACATCTCCAAAGCAAATCTGCCTAAGGTACTTAGCAATCATTCTTGGTTTGACCTGGGAGCACAATCAGTCTTTCATCTCAGAGGACAGCATACCGCAATCAACAAACACGACATCTAGATTCCGTGACAACGAAACATCTCGCCACCAACATGAACGGGTGCACAGAGAAGTCCGCTCGGGTTCCGCCTGCGGGAGTGTGGGCACCAGCAGTAACTTTCTTTGATCCTGCGACGGACGAGTTGGACCTGGAGTCTCAGTCGAAGTACTATAAATATCTTTCCAAACACCTGACCGGCTTGGTAGTCCTTGGGACGAATGCAGAGACTTTCCTGCTTACTCGAGACGAGCGGGCGCAGCTGCTTAGGACTGCCAGACAGGTGAGCCACAACAGGCATCACAGCTCACGAACAACAATTGTCAGATGCTGACAATGTGCCAGGCTGTTGGATCAGAATATCCAATCATGGCTGGCGTGTCAGGCCATTCAACCAAGCAAGTCCTGCAATTCATCAACGATGCGCATCAAGCTGGAGCGGACTACGCCCTTGTTTTACCATGCGCGTACTTTGGGAAGCAGACTACTAACAAAGTCATCATGAACTTCTACGAACAGGTTGCAGAGGCATCACCTCTGCCCATCGTCATCTACAACTTTCCGGGCGTCTGCAATGGTATCGATATTGATTCGGACGTCATGACAGCCTTGGCCAAAAAGCACAAGAACATTGTTGGCACGAAACTTACTTGCGCGTCCGTAGGCAAGATCACACGTCTCGCAGCCACATTTCCAGAGACAGAATTCACGACGTACGGTGGTCAATCCGACTTCCTGATTGGTGGCCTCAGTGTCGGGTCTGCCGGGTGTATCGCCGCCTTTGCTAACATATTCCCGAAGACGATAAGCCATATTTACAACCTTTACAAGGCGGGCAAGCACGAGGAGGCGTTGAAGCTGCAATGCTTGGCCGCCGACACCGAGAGCTTCTGTAAGGCCGGGATCGCGAATACCAAGTTTGGCGCCTGCTTGACGAGCGCGAGAAGCGCGGGTATCCAGAGCGCAGAAGCAAAGTTGGCGCCGAGACGACCGTACGAGGGACCGGGCGAGGAGGTGAAGGAGAACATCCGCGCGAAGATGGCAGAGCTGATAAAGGTGGAGGAGTCACTGTGAGCGCTCCTACGTACGCGTCAACGGAAGACTCCAACGACCAAGTTCGTGCGGATCCGGCGAAAGTCCTCCAAGCTCAAGCATTACACCCCACCGCTTCTCAGATATCCACAATCTCCGGGACCAGCTCGCGCGTCAAACACGCACCATGCCATCCTCATGCACACGTCCCAATCGCGTAGATTATCCGGTCACTACCTTCCACATCCCAGCTCTCCAGCAAACGATATGCCTACTTACGCTGGCACATCCTCTGGTCCGGTCGCTTGGTCCGAACCTCGGGGGCCTGACCATCATGAATCTCTACTGCGATTCGCATGGGTTCACGCCATGGCTGCGTGGATCATGCACTCCTTGTCAGCCTTCTTGGTGACGTAGTGCGATAAGCAGCCTTCAGATTAATCCAATCGCATCAGTGGTGAGAGCCAGCAGTCCGAGTAGCAAATTGGCGAGATGATGGCGTGGATATGAGGGCACCCGACCTTGGCAGATTTGGGCGCGCCAAGTTGTGGCTGAGAGTAGTTTATGGAAGCTTTTTACGTTCAATGCAGCTCTACGAAGGAGAAGTCTGTTGCATCGTTCGCAACCATCGTCTCAGTGGTTGGTTATACAGAGAATTCACACCCTAATTTCGGCAGGGTTGCGTCTTTTCGGTCTTGATTTGTCCTGCATTCCAGCTGCATGCTTGTTGCTTAGGTCTGTGAGGTCCCATCGCCATCGCCGATGTGCGCATCATCGATGTCATGTAATGACAGTCCACACTGCTTTGCCATCACCCCAATGAAGCCTGGAAGGTTTGCTTGAGCGTTTGGCAGGGCATCTGACCATCGCGCTCATCTTGGCCCCAAAGTCTTTCCCATTCCTCATCACAAGAGCACTCAGCCAGTGTAGCCACAGCCGTTTGAGCAAGGTCGCCAGGCCATCGATATTGACATAAGCACTCCGTTCAAATACTGCAACTTATAGCACAAATTCGTGTATCTTCGACACTTATGGATGACTAAGATAAGCTAGGTGTGATTCTACCTCCTAGCGTACCTTCTCAAGCAGAGCCTGCAACAAACATCTTTTCATTTGCTGCTAGATGTGTGCACGTCAACAATTGCCGCATCCACGGCACTGTGAAATCCAACAAACTTAGGCAGGCTAATAGGGTTCAACGGAACGGCAGACATGCACCATCATATGGGCGGGTAGAAAGGACAAAGATCTCTCAGTAGGCATTGAGTCCTGGTGACTTGCAATTTGCCTTAGCAATCCTGCCCGTGCGACGGCTGAATTGGCTTGCAGCCATGGCTGCCATAAGGCCCATGACGCCAACGGACCTCCTCAAATTCAATCCTTGCAACCTCGATCACTTGACAGAAACGTACAACATCGGCTTCTACCTCGATTACTTCATCAGATGGCCCAATCTATGCAAGGTCGTCGAAGGCGAGAACGGTCAGATAGATGCGTACAGTACGTCCGTCCCTGCACAAATGTTTTAATGGCGTGGACGCTGACAGCACGGACAGTCCTGGGCAAGGTAGAAGCATCACCGTACGGCGAGCCCGACGGCGTAAAGTACGATCCCAGTCTCAAGCATTACACGAAGAAGCACCCGAACTACTTGCCTTTGCATGCGCATATCACATGCTTGACAGTGGCGCCTGCAGCAAGACGACTTGGCTACGCCACCAAGCTTTCTGAAGCTTTGGAAATTGTTGGCGACGAGCAGAATTGCTGGTTCGTTGACCTCTTTGTCAGAGTGGAAAACACGGCTGCGATCGAATTGTATAAGAAGATGGGGTAGGCGGTGTATCTATGCCATGCGAACAGGATCCGAGACTAACTTGTGTCCTTGAAGCTACTCCATCTATCGTCGGATCGTCAACTATTACAACGACCGTGAGGATGCTTTCGATATGCGCAAACCACTCAAGCGCGATGTTAAAAGAAAGACTGTCCGAGAGAATGGCGACAAGATCAAGGTGCAGCCGGAGCACGTCTGGTGAACAGCAGTATGCTCGTGCGCACTCTCGTACAGCTGCCTTACCACTGAAGGCGGCGCACTTGAGCAGAACTGGGGGACGTCGGTTGTAATATTTTGGCACAGCCGGCTCGCATACTCGCAGTGCACGTCGACTACCTGCGACGTTAACTCTCTCCACGCAGGCGAGATCGCGCGAAGTAGGTCTCATGCTCCAACAGATTTCTGGCCGATCCGCTTTCACTACGCATCAGCTGCGATTGGCATCGGAAGTTGCTGCCGTCGAGTTAACAATAACGTCCTGTGCGTGGATGTTCCGCCAGACACCGCATATGATCAACCTGCACCCTGTCGGAAATGAGCCTACGGCGCAATTCTCAGATGTGTGGAAACCTGTGTGCCCGCCTGTCAACTGATTGTGTCAAAAGGATGTGGCAGCCATGACACGCTCAGGGACGAGACGTCGCATCCCAAACTTATGAGGGTGAGCTGTACCTCCTCCAGTATGTAGTTACAGCTATTCTCATAGTGAAACTGAAAATGACAGATCTAGACAGCGGCGGTGCTAGGAGCGAGACTGCTCTTATTAGGTTGTATTTATGATATTATACAATCATAGCGTCAAGGCGCGCGAATTTCTCTGCTGCAGCCTGGGGTATATCCCTTCCAATGGACGCCTAATGCTACAAGTAATGCTACAAGTGATGTACTGTTCCAATAGTGATACAAATTATTCGAGGCCGTGACAATGCCCGTACCAACATACTCACCCAGCTAAGCACCCACCAAGCCATGTTACATACGGTTTTGCCGGCCAGCAGCTTGATTTCCCAAGGCAAAGCAAAAGTCAGGTAAGATGCTCGGCTGCTGAATGGCGAGGTCGGAGATGTGTTATTCGGGGTAGCTCAGTGGTGGTGAAAGCTAATACAAGGATGTCGCGTCTGTGCCGTGTGCTGGTGGTCAGGGTTCGGATTGAAAAGGGATTATGCAAGCCAGCCTCGTGACCAGAGTTGGGGTTCGCACAAGTTGGTGTGGTGGAGACAATAACAGTACCGGCGGCAGCCAAGGTGGTCATAGCCAGTTTCAAGCAAATCGTAATGGGGCCAGTTAAACGCCGGGCAATGCAGGTATGTTGCGATTTCAAGACGACTTTGTCATGGTGTGGACATGCCGTAGATAGGCCCAGTCAGCCTTGATTGGAGGACGGTCCTGTGATGGTGACGTGGGATGTTGCCGAAGTCTTGGAATAATCTGGGCCGCGACGCACGCGGGATGAAGACTTATAATCTTCGTGTCGGTCATGGGCGAAGGCCATGCCCAGGTATTTCTCACTTCGACGGTGTAGGTGGTAATGGTCGGGTCGGTGGAGGACCTGGGCATGGTGGAAAGGATGCGGCAGGCATTTCGAGTGACTGAAGCGAGAGTATGTTGCCAACTTTCTTGCTTGACTTGATCGCAAGAGGTATGCACGCGTGGGGTATGTTGGGCGCAGTGGCTGTATTGGTCAGAGTCGATGTCTTTTAGATTTCGTCGTCCTGAAATGCGCATCAAGAATATTTGACATTGGTGTGAGAGGTGACTTCGAATTGATGGTGATATAAGGGGAAGAAAGAACGTTTGTAAGCAGGTGAGGCACCAGTCCTAATATATTTCGCGAAAAGGACGACGCACATATAAGGTCTGCCCATCAAATTTCACATGATGCAAGCCCAAGGCAACGCATTAGCGTCCATCCTGGACCGGCGGTGTGTCCGTGTGTTCGCATCGCTGACTCATTAAAGCAGGAGCCATCAACGCTCGTGCTTGGCGGCCGAAGCTAAACTCAGGAACAGGGCTGAAGCGCATTGATCCCTCTACGCAGATTTTGGTCCCGTTCAATCTGGGATTCCTGGCGATCGGAGGTCTTTCTGCGCCGTTTTGACTATGTTTCGTCATATCTATTGATTCAAACGATCACGCAAGACAGTGCACCCATGTCCGGCTTCCTGGCGCGAACAGAGCCCTCGGCCATGAGTCCACTGGCATTTCATTCTCATCATGACACGACGGTGACGCACATACCGCATCCACCCGGGCCGTGTGATCGGGAGACGCGATTCCCAGCGACGTGGCAGCTGCCCACGGGCGTCTGCATAAAGCCACAATCGAGTGCATGTCAACTCAAATACGTGGCGTTGAAGCATTAGACTTTCCTAGAAGCCGCGGAGAGCGAGGCAGCCAAGGTCACGCAGATCGTCAAGCAGGGGTGAGGAGGCGTTGGCAACAGCGCTCGACGGCGTAGCGTCTAAGACACGCTGCATGTTTCATCTCTCTGGTCCCCTTTTGTGCACAGGTTTCGCTACGTTTGAGCGCCGGTGGCAAATTGGGAGGGCCAAGGTCGAGCCAGGTGTTTGGGACTCGAAAAGTGATTCAACCCGGATGGACTATGCAGGAGCGCGGGAGAAGTTGCGGGAGAAGCCTGTCTGACGATTCCTGCAGAGAACCTACACAAGTCATTACCGAAGGCTGCTCACCGCCGGCAAGGACCTTGCGGTCTTGCTCTCACACTTGCTCGCCCAGCTTCTTCCGGAGCCAAGATTTGCGAAGCACCATTAATCGCCGATGTTCTCAACTGACTCTTGCATGTCTTTCTCAGACATCCACGCTGCTTTCTGGCTGCTGCGTTTGCACGTGGCAGCGACGAGCTACTACATTAGCCGCATCAGGCACTACACCTACGGACCTACGGTGAACGTTTCGTCTGCTTTCCCATATGCATAATACGGGACAACGGGAATGGTCAATCACAAATGCCGGCAAGCGCTGACATCAGCCCCAAATTGTTGAAGGGCGCAAGATGATCCCCACTTATTTTTGGGTCTTGCGAAATTCAACAGTGAACTCAATGTGCGATCGCCAGGAACATTCGCAATTCCGTCCCCTGTAGTTCGCAGATACCCTCGAGATGCCCTCTGTAAACATTCAAGGGGTGCTGCATCGAAGGCAAAGATCTGTCAAAACAATGCGCAAGCGCGATCAGACGGTAATCTTCGACGTGGTTGCCCGCGCTAATAATACACTCTACGACCACAATTGTTCTGTTCCATTTTTGTCACCTCGACCGCCATCTGTGCTCCTCAACAACAAATTTATGTTTATCTCAGGCGGAGCATCATGCGACGCCAACATGTTATGGTTCAGACCTCGTTTCCAGTCCCGTGAAACCAGACAAATAGGCTGTTTCTGACAACAGCAAAACAGCAAGATGTCGACCTGGCCTCGAGATCTCGCCAGGCCTAAGTCGTTTCGTATACAGGCGTCGTCCACTGCCCGAGACATACTATTGATACCATATACGCGACGAGCTATTGACTCGACTATTGAGTCAAACTAACCCAACCACTCCTGCAATTTTCGGCCAAGGTTGCCGATCTACGGTGGACATGCGTACTACAGAATCAAGGCCTGCAGATGGACAGTGTTGCAGCTTGCCCTGTTGCAGTTCGCACTGCTGCACCAGGACGAAACGCAATAATCATGCACGCCAACAGAAAGTCCCTCCTCTGATTTGGCCTGTCAACGCAAAAACTGCAGGGCCACTCCATAGTGCAGCTAGCCACGTTGGCGATCTTGCCTGTTCAGGCATTCACGACCTTACCGTTACGTTGGCTCCACTACTGTCTCCCTTCGCGACCTTTGCAAAGCCACGTGGCAACATGTTGGCGCAGTATCACTCACCCTAAGCGGCAACGTGCGAAGCGCCGATCATGCAGACACCTGAGGTCCCTCGCAAGCATCGCAGTGGATTCTGGGGCCGTCTCCAGGCTGTCAACCAGGCCGTCTCGGAGCAGCTTGCCTGCGAGAGCCCGACTCGATCGTTGGACGGTCCCTTCCAACATGATGTAAAGCGAGGACAGCCCTCCATACACGTTTTCCCACTCCTGTTCGACCTCTTATTAGCTGCGTACGCGTCGATTTGGCGAATCTAAAGATTGGGATAGGCACTCCTGGAGAAGCTGTTCAGTCGACAGTCCAGTCTTGAAAAGAGAAGCTTCGAAAATCACGACGGCTCAACTTGTGACTTTAGCCAGCCCACAACAGGCTGACCTTGCTATCAGAACTTCCGGTGGAGTCTCAGCTGACGCCTCCCAGGTTGAAACGGTAAGTTTGCCGATACCCCCACGCCGAGTCCATGGCTGTTTCACTGATCAGTCGCGCCTCTACCCAGCTAACACCGAGCGCAAACCTCGCTGCTCCCAAGATCACGTAGTCGAAGACGTGTCTAAATGCCGAACTGGGATGCTCTGACATGACCGACTGAGCACCTTTGTGACAGCTTGCTCGATCTCTTCGAGTTTGGCACCGAGCTCCTGTCATACCCATGTGACTTGTCTGGACCTCGTGGCGTTCCGGATCCTCAACCGGAACCCGCGCGTGGGTATTGCGCGATGAAAGAATAGTTCATGTATTTCCCACGTGTCTCTGGCCCTTGAGAGACCTGCATGGACCAGGTTTCGACTGCTGACTTCTGTGATCCTGCACAGCATCTTCATCATGATGCATCTGACGATCGCGTTGGGATCTTCGATCGGCTCACTATGGCACCAATTCGTGCGGCGAAACTTTTGAATCAGCAAACAAAGCGGTTCGGACAGCTGCTGACCCATGCATCTCTGAACAATTAGACGCACGTACCTGGATTGGTGAAGTTGAGAGTGAGTCGAAGCTCGTTCTGTGGATGTTGCTCCGTGCTCTCACGACAGGCGAGCACTTCTCACATGCCGCTCACCTTGTATCGATTCGTCATGTCAGCCGCATCCGTGTTATACAGCGCATCAGAGATGAAGACATTGTTGCGCTCGTTAAAGGATTTGAGGATCAGCACACTTCATGGCCTTACTGGCCTGGAAGCTCTTATATAAGTCAATCAACCCGTCAACCGGCTGACAGTAGTGATTCAAATATGATGAACATCAACGGTGTCGTCAGACGGCCAATCGCGTCAACGACCAAACACTGTGTTGGGAAGCAGTCAAGCATATCAACAAGCGGGTAGGTCGCAACACCGGGTAGTCAGATGTGTCGAACTGTTGATTGACTGGTCCACTGGTTGCTTGACTTTTCGATCATTCCGATCATGGAACCAACCTTTGTTGCGAAATGCACTTCCGAACCAACGACTGACAAGGTGGGAGTGATGCGCCATCCCTCCGCCTTCTGTTGCAGCTCCGGCATCGACATCGGTGCCAGAAGGGATGTCGAGACCACGTTGACCGTGACCGTGCTCTCGTTTCCACCCACGCTCTAGAATGCAAATGAGTTTGGTAACCAAAGAGAAGTCGATTGCCCTCTACTTTCGGGCACGCCGCACTCACACCATACTCAAAGGTATCGGTGCCGGCGGTCTCAATCACTTCATCGATCCTGTCAAGCTCTTTTACACTCTCTGCAAAAGCCTTGACACTGCCATTGTCTTGTAGATCCAATAGCCACCCGTCTACCACTCCATGCCTGTCCACTCTCGATACCGGACATAGCACCGTGTCTCTGGACCAGATCTCGCCACGCAATGATGATTCTCGCGGCGTTGAGGCGGCGAAATTGCTGGCAACCTCTTTACACAGACCTGTGTTCGCACCAGTGTCGATGGTCGTCTTGCCTATGCAGTCGGTGGCAGTGCAGGGCATCGTTACGAGAAGTCGTAAATGCAGAAGCTGGGGACACAGCCGATGAATGGGTCACCATCTTGTTTTATCATGCCGATGTGATGTCGACTCAAGACCGGTATCCCTGCAAGGAATTATATCAAGCAGATCAGAGCGAATGCTCCGTTACATATACACAGGAACTCAGTATCGAGAGGCAGTAGTGCAGGAATTAAGCATGCCAATGCCATGATTTCGACGTCCGCATGTCAACGAGCTAAACCAAAAAGCGGCAGGAGTGCTGGGTCTCGGCGCAGGATTATAAAACAGGAACGCAGACAAAAGCCGGCCAGAGATGCAGCCAATAGCCGAGGGAAGATGCAGAAAGATATGTAGACCGACCCAAGTTCTTCCTTGGGCTTCCGTCGTGCTAAATGAGGTCTAGCATGCAGCATTGTTTCATGTTGTGAAAACAGGAACAAAGATAATTCGTCTTCATGTCGGTCATGAACGCTGTGTTGAACCGCGAGTTGATCAATATTTTCGTTCCCGTATCATGTCAAGTTCCATTACCATAACTCGCTTGAACGCTTCAATGACCCCTGGGAGGCTTCCATGCACTACGCCCACTTCCCCAGCAGCGCCATCAGACCCGCTCCCAATGCCATGTATCCGATCGCAGACAGGACTTCCAGCACCGGAGCCCGTTGCATATACTCATTAAACATGAACTCATGCGCCATCAGCTCGATTAAACCCGTGTAAATCAGGATCCCAGCGGAGATGGAGTCGAAGACTCCATTGGCGATCAGAGTGGTCTCGCTTCCCGGGCTGAAGCTCTCTTTTACCCCGAGCCCGATGGCAATGGCGATTGGTGTGGAAACTGCGTATCCGGCGCCGAGGAAGTACGGCGTAAATCGCTTGGACGATGGCCATTCGATGCTTGCAAGTCGTGTGCCCAGAGCAAGACCTTCAAATGTTTGGTGGAAGGTGAGGACAATGTAGAGCACGTTGAATTCATCTCCGGCTACGGAGAGGGTGAGGCCGATAAAGATAGAGTGGAAGATGACGCCAAACTCCAGAATGAAGATTGCAGTCATTTGAGCGGCGTAAGAGTCAGGCTTGAAGACCTTGTCATTCTGGTTGGCCTCTATGGCGTTGCTCTCGTAGTGACCACGCGAGTGGGAGAGGTGGTCATCGCCAGGAATATGTGACGAGGTGCGCGGTTCGGCCAGGGCTGATCCAGCGATGGTGTCTGCGTAAGTGTCGACTGGTGGTTTTGAGTCTGCACCATTGAGCGCGCTGATGCTGTCTGTCCTCTTTGCTGTCCCTTCCTCCGCATGACCATTGGCACCATTGGCATGAGGCTGCTCGCGCTCGTGTCCGAATTTCGCATATCGCATCGTCATAAGTTCGACGAAGAACATAGCGAAGATGACCATCAGACAGATGCCCTCAACCCATGTGTACTCCGTGATTGCACCGGTCAGGCATTCATCAGTTAGCGCTTCGTTTGCAGGGGCCAGCAGATGTATGAAGGCTGTGGCGAGGATCACGCCCGAGCCAAAGTACTTCGCAGAAAATCAGCTGCAAGCTCGTGCATATCCATTCTCGCTCGCTAAACTACCTTCGCGATGAAGAATGCCCAGTCGGGCACACCAACGCCTTTATGATGCGCCGCGTACACCGGAAACCATGCTCCGACCAGTGAACCGACCAAAATCACAAAGATGGAGGAGATCCTCACTCCCATTCGGCCATCATAGTCGTTTCCAGCCTCGCATGACGACATCTTCGCTCCAATATGTGAGGCGGCCGTGCGCGCTCGAAGTCCTTACTTGAAAAAGCGGGCAAAAGCGTTGCAGCTCAGTGATGTGAATCCAGCGGTGCGTTCAGCGTGGACTCCAGACTTATTATATGTATGGCAAATGTCTGCAAGAGTGGCCATCAGTGTTATCGTTCAAAAATGCCAAGCCCAGCTTCCCTGGACCCATACAACCATGATGGTTAACGCTAACGGGACGGGTCCCAGACGGGAAAGAATACCACTCCTAAGGAAGTCGATACGAAGGCACCTACGTACTGCAGCAAGATGGTGTATCACAACCTGGAATGCTTTTGGATTGCAACTTGCGCGGTGGCAGAAAACCTGAGCGGTCGGTTCTGTATTGATCGCCACTGCTCGTGGTTTCGACATCGGCTTGTGCCACAGCCGCACATCCGCTGCGTGCTGAGTCCACAACGTCTCCTCGTGGCCTCCACGCTCGACGGATCTTGGTCGTTGGCGCCCAAGACACATGATGCAAGTTACCCAGCAGAGAATAGCTTCGTTCGGACCGCCCTGGCGCAGGAGCAGAGGTCTGACCTTTCTGCAAGAATTGGCAGAGCTTCAGGAAACGGAAGACGCTCCAGATTTGTCGCCGACCCGAGTCAGTCTCGGCTCAATCCGACTCTTACTCCGACGGCTGATGTTTTGGTAGAGTCGGGGTTCGGAAAAGACATTGCACTCCGATGAGCTCGCTACGCGAGAGAGCAGGCAGTGCTCCATGCTGACATACCACATATCCTTGTTCGTAAGATTGGCCCGATGGTCCAAGTGTCATCGCCGGAAATTTTGGGAGGCGACTCGTGCTGTTGATTCGTTCACCTTACCTAGCTTTCTCTTCCTCAGGCATCTTCGGCTGACGTCAGAAAATTTAGAGGCGACTCATATAGTTGCCTCCTTCGCCTTGGCTTTCTGATCCTCATCTGGCGTCCTGGTCCGCAATTGAAGGGCGTGTATGCCCCCCTCAGTGGACATTTCGTCTTTCAGAAGGGTGTAGATCATTCGATGGCGCGCCGGCTGGCCTTTCGTTTTGAACGCCTCAGATGTGATGTGGACTCTATACTACATCAGCATGGGTGCAACATTAGACATGGCTCAAAACCAGGTACCGAAAGTGCGTTTCTTTGGATGTGCTGCCTTCCATGGCCTTGTGGTGAGCATGTTTGTGGGAATCATTGAATATCTCCAAGGCTGTCGGAGCGAGTGTATCATTCATCTTGGGGAGGTCAGCCTCTTGAACAGGATAGAAATGCTTTGAGATCTGAGGCAAGCGGCCCAGGTTTGCTACCTTTTTTCGCATGGCATCTTCTATGGGTGTCGACGAGGTAGCCATAGTCGATGTGCGCCTTATCGTGGCTGTCAAGATTCTGACAAACATGAGTTGAAAAGAGTTCACTCGATGGTGATGGTTTAGATACTACCTCAGTAGTTGTCAGGGACGATGCAGAGAATGTTACGGGAAGGTACGTCCGGCCTACCTTCCTATCTGAGAATCAAATATTAGTGCATGACGTCGTTCCGTGTTTACGTCCCAATCTACCAGATTCGCGAAAGCCCATCAAATTGCAGTCCTGGATCGCAATGGCACCTATCAGGCGCTATCTGCGAATTACCAAGTATTCCGTGCTCGAAGTGCGCATATACCTCGATAAGCCGTCTGATGCTCAATGGCTACTCTCAAGCCGCGATCCTGTCCTCCCGCGTATCATCCATGAAGTGCGGCCCAAGGTCCTGCCCAAGCTGAGAGAGGAGAATGAAAATGCCATGAAGAAAGGGGGCAAGAAAAAAAGAGGCATCAAGGATGTTGCGAGTCGAGACGAGTTCGAAGTCACGATCTTCTTGACCGAATTATCATCGCGGCATTCGCTGCTCACGAAGCGCAAGCAGTTCGCTGACAAGGCGAAGCTCAGATCGACAGGCAACAAGCTCACTGGATGCCTCACCAACAGCGAAAATCCGATTGCGGTCGATGACGATGAGACGCCGCTCGAAGTGCTGCGAGAGGAAGGTGACGACGTGCCGGAGCTTTCTGACATCCCAGAGAAAGCGGACAAGGGCAAACCGAATGCGAGCAATGCCGACGAGGACGATACGCTATTCGTGAGCTCGCATGACGACGAGACGTTCATGACTCAGCAAGCGCGACCACAGAGAAAACGGAAGCGTAAAGAGGCACAAGACGACAAAAGTGCAAAAGAAGGAGAGCACGCACAGGATGACAAAAAGAAGCTAGATCTCACCACTTCCTACGATGGCTTCAGCATCTACGGGCGGATTCTGTGCCTCGTGGTCAAGCGAAAGGGCAACAAGAAGGCTCAGCCAGCAGGCGACAAGCCGGGCAACGCGAGTCAAATGATGGAGCAGTGGGTCAGTACGCAGGCTGCGCAAGACGCTGCGCTGAACGAGGACGACGATGGATGACGCATGACACGGAGCGGACATGCAGGATTGTTGAGAGCAGCTCAACTTCTTGGGTTTTTAGATTTCTAGTTGTGTACAACGAGGGCTCAGCCCTGAAGCACGGAAAGAATGCGCAACATCGCGCCGTGCGAGCAAAATGCGCCCATTGTAACCCCCAAGTAGTCGAAAAAAGATGAAACAGTCATGCAAACCCCAAATCAGACAAAGGCGCCCGGAATGCAATGGAAGAACGCACGAAAGACTCAACCAGTGAAGACAAGTGCTTACATGCGCTGCAGAGTGCACGTGCTGCTGACGGACTTGGTGTAGTCGGGCCAGTCCTGGTCTGGAACGCCTTTCCCGCCTTCGAGGATGATGTTGGCGTTGATGTTGGCAATCATCTTGACCAAGTGTCGTGGGCTTTTGTGTTGACGGAATGTGGTTTGTTGGTTTTTGTGGTTTTCTGGTCTTTTGAAGTATGAAATTCTGGAAAAGGAAGAGAGGATGTAGCAGAACGAGAGATTTAAGTATCTGCGGAGGGTCGCACCACGTGATGCCTCCACGCGGGAACAGTAAGTCGCTCGTGCTTGGTGGAGATGAGCGCCCTGAACAATGAACGGGCTTAATATTGTTGTGCTGTCTGGATTAGGAAGGCACAGATTGGAGCTGCTTTGTGGCCTTTGTACAAGGCTATCTAGTATTGTCGAGCAGACAAGGAAGAGTCGCGAGATCGACGCCCTCATTGTGCGGCGAAGGGCAACATGAGACACGGTGGCGGAGTGCTCGGCGCACGTTGCATGCAATTGCCACATGGCTTCAGATCTAAGCGCGCTGTACTAAGGCGCCTCTCGAGCCTTCATGGAACATTCGGTCGGAAGGAAGGACGCGCAACAGCGACCTGCTGTCCCGCGAGCACGTCGAAAAAATCTTGCACAGTCTTTTTCCACGCTGACTTCACAGGTCATTTGACGCCGCGACGATAAATTCCAAACCGTCAAGGCTGGCGGCGCAAGGTCCAGAAGATCTTTCCGCAAGGCCATCAAATCCCGCCAAGTGTCCATGCTGCCATCCAGGATGAAAAAGCGTGCCGGAGTGAGATCGTGCCCAGAGGTAAATTGAGGCGGAAGCAACTCGATCGATTGCCTTATGATGGTGTAGGCCAGGAACAGCAGGGCGTGAGCTTCCGGACCGTACCTTGTCCACATTTGAGTTGGAATTAGGCTACATGAGTATGAGACGACCGGAAACCTGGTAGACTCGATGTGTGGCACCATTACAGCTGCGAGCGTGCTTGACAACGGCAGTTGCTTCGCTACTACAGGCCCGCCAGACACTATAGCCAACAACTCGCACGATTTTGCCCAGATCCAATCACTAACTCGGGAGTTGCATCCCTGGTCGGGGCCAAAGTGCCTGCATTATTTGCCTCCAGCCTGACTCTGTCACGGTCGAAATGCGATTCGAAAGAAGGAGAGGCAGACAGGACGTCTTCTCTGGAGTATCGCCGTCCTGTCACTAAGTCTTCCTGGCCGAGTCCAATCAGCCCGACCGATCCTCGCTTCAACCTGGCCATTTGTGCACCGGACGAAGTCCTGCTGTCGCAACTGCCAACAAGCTTTTCGGCAAACTGCAACAAGTGACCAAACATATGCTGAATTCACGGACAAGCTATCGGGCCTCCATGCTGTCGTGACACTAATTCCTAGTCTATCAAGAACCAGTGGTCCTTGGCCAGCCTTCAGCGCAGGGAACAGGTAATAGGCTCGGACCTTCGCGCGCCGCAGTTCAGACCCAAATTGGAGCAGGATGCGTAGTAAAAAAGCTCTCCTTCCCAGGATATCTAGGTCAAGGTTGCTCCAGAACATGGCAGCTCAAGGCCAAAGAAGCAGTCAATCACACTTGTGGTAAGCAGCTGAGTATCTCAGCTACTGGTGCAGGAAAGCTCTCGTGTACTACCGGCTGAAGCGTGCACAGGCGAGCTGCATTATGGCTGTACACTGTACACCTTCATTGAATCTTGGAAGACGGCGTCCAACAGCACGCGCAAGTACCTTAGCTGAGTCCTCGCATTGCCTCTCTATGTTGCACGCGAACGAGGCCTGACGCCAGTTCTTGGCGCGGATCTGATCTGTCTGGTATCGATTCGCTACCATGCAATGCAAGTTAGGCATTCCGGCCGGCTGCTGAGCAGAATGTCAGGCTGTGCGTTGCCATAAAAGGCGGTTCCCTTTCGTCAATGCCCATTTCTTTCTCAAGCCTTGTTCCGCATCCCTAATAATGGTCAGCCAGAGCTCTCAATTGCATATCGGACTAGCCAGGCAGTATGAGTGTCGGTGCTGCGAAACGCCGGATAATCAGGTGCTGAAGCCGCCCAATGCCCGTAAAGCTCCACAACGATAGCTCTTGCAATTACGCTGAATCTGGACATGGATCTCATCAATCATCAATTAACTAGGCATTCGTAGTGGCGCTGCGGTTGAAAGCCGCACGGTGCCCGCAGCTCCAAATCTATTGCCGCCCGACGATCCTTTAGATCCCATGTTCAACACCATGCAAGAAGTACCAAAAGCAACGAGACCGTTCGGCAATCTCAAAAGACCATTCCAAGGTCTTCACGATGAACCTGTAGAGCCTAAATTTCCACAGTGAGACACTTGTAGACGGTCCGTTAATCCGTTGCACGTGCATTCGTTCGACGGTGAAATGGAGATCATACGCCTCGCGGTGTTGCCGGCGTAGCACGCCGGTTCGACGACCTACCTTCAGGAGCAAGGTAGTACACCCTCAAGTCGCTGATGCCAAAGATCATGCATCATCGAGGCTCGCCCGTGGATTTTTCGTTTCAGCAGAGGCAAGTGGATTGTCGACGAACTTGGCGGCGCACTTTTGCTGAGGCAGCACAGACAGAGGGCCAGGTCATGCTTGATTCTGGACACATCGCCGTAGACAAGGTAGATTTTCTGCCTCGGATGAGTACCTCAAAAGCAGACAACAAATTTCCGCGCTCGGTGTCCTGCCCATGCTCAGCGTGACTGACAGTGTCGAGTCCTGGTCTAAGCCGAACCGGATGGGATGAGAGTTAGCAGCTACGATGCGATCAGCCTCGAGACGACAACGCTTCCTGAGCATCAGTACTTCCTGTGACGTACACAATCTGGATGTACTTGTTCCAGACGCGCAAATGGGTGAGTACTATGGCCCTGTCTAGCATTCAAGACAAACCTGATCTTGTGCAGTTTTAATGGCTGTGGACTCGTTGTCAGACGCTGAGTTCAGACTCGGCATACCTGGGACCACCACAAAGTCGATCTGACTAAAGTCCTAACGAAAGGCTTTGCGAGACGAAACTCAGATTCCGAAAATAGAGCCACAAAGCGATGGAGCGCGCGTCGTTGACGGGCGAGATCAAGGATCATATGGATCAGGTTCCATGTGGGTGGCGAGGCGAAGCGGGCGGACAGGACGATGGCGAGGAAGGATGACTATGGCGGCGATGGCACCACGTGAGCGCAGGTTCAAAAAAAGCCAAGTCGGGGCATATTGCACTGTGCTGCGATGCTCGCCTTAGACTAATCAGTAGACTGCAGTTCAGCTTTCCCTCCGATCTACGCTATAGATATATATAGTTATGTGCCAAACCACGATCCGGACCGATTGGGAAGCGTGGAGTGGCCACCCAGCATTGCCAGCTAGTTTTCACTTGGAAAAAAGCACACGGGAATTCGGCGAAAGCTTGCGAATACCTTCCGCATCCGCTGAGCTGCAGAAATCAGTTTGTCAATGCAGAATGGGATAGAACACGCGAGATAGTCTCCTCGACCCGTTCTTTCCGTGGTTCCAGAGGCGCTGGCTGGGAAAGCACGCAAGCAATGCAGAACCCAAGCCTTGTTCTCTATCTAACCTGCCGTCACCGCACGGGGTATCTTTCTATGCACGCACCTGACACGACCCGTCCATCTCTCTCATCTCCTACAGCCCAAGACAGCATCCCTTAGACGTTTTACACCTTGGTCGTCTCACCCGCGACATACGGATCCGCACTCGACTCCCGGCCACGACCACCCGCGTGCTTCGGGTGCCTTGAAGACTTCTTGTGGTCCTCCTTCTTCTCCCGCTTCGCCGTGGCCTCCGCCATCAGCTGCTCAAAAGCCATGTAATCGCCTTCTTCATCTGGATCTCTCTCCGCCTGCAGAAACTTAAGTCAGCGATTCACTCCAAGCCCAAGAAAAACAAAGACGGTAAGACATACCTTCACAAACATCTCCCCAATAATGACCAATGCCTGGGCCCTCTCCACCCTCTTCTCCATCTTCACCTTCCTATCTCCGAGCACCAAATCACACACATCCCTCAACACACTCTGGATCTCAAATCTGCTTCCTCTCCATGCCGCCGCTAGGATCTTGCCTGTGACTCTCTTCTCGTACTCCGCCTTCTTCGCATCCGTCCACTCCTCGCCGCCCTTCTCCTCCATTCGCGCCATCTCCTCGATTTCCATTTGCGCAGAGATGGCTGTGCTAACAGTACCCCAAGTGTCTTTGACCATGGTAGTCTTGTCCTTGAGGCGGGAGAAGAAGCCAGACACGCCACCAATAATTGGCTTCTGAGATTTGAGGAAGGTGCTAGCCTTCTGGACGTAGGTCTGGCCGATGGCGTGTAGGATCTCGATGCCGAAAGATTCCATTTTCATGTTTTCCACCTCGAGCCTGTCGTTATGTTAGCATCCTCAACCCTTCAAGTGTCTCAGCATGCGTACCTCATCTTCTCCCTAAAAGCCTCCGTAACATCCCTTCCCTTATCCGTTTCCGTCCACAAACTGATCCTCTCCACCAGCTTTTTCGCCAACGTGTCCACCCGCTCCTGCCGCACCTTCCTCCTCTCCTCTTCAAACGCCGCCAACTCCTCCCTCTGCTCTCTCGTCAATCCGCCCTTCTTCTTCTCCTTCTCCCGCAACTTCTTCTCGCCGTCTGTCATGCCCGCCGCAGTCGCCGCCGCCTCCTCCTCCGTCTTATCGGTGATCGCCAGCCGCGTCGGCACACCCTGCGGCTTAGTGGACGTCGACGCACCTGATGCAGTCGCAGCAGTACTAGCCGCAGCGGTCCTTCCATTCGTCTTCTCCCGTATCGGGACCTCCGTCGTACTCTGCCGCTCCTCCTCCACCTTCACGCCCTGCGCATTCTTATCCGCCTGCACACCCGCCGTCGTGCCCTCCGCATTCGCAGTCGCTTCCGCCGCCGTTTGACCCTCTTCCTCCATCTCCTTCATACTGATCTCCATGCTCTTGGTCAAGTCCTTCATCATGCTAATCTCACCGATCCAGTCTGTAAATGTCTCACCGCCAAAGATCATGGTAAAGAACTCGGCTGGATCCTCGAAGCCGCTATCGGGCTTCGCTCCTTCCTTGCCATGTTGGTCGTACTGCTTACGAAGGTCGGCGTTGGACAGGACTTGGTACGCTTCACCGACTGCCTGGAACTTTTCGCCCGCAGACGGGTCATCTGGGTTCTTGTCTGGATGGAGTTTGATCGCTTGCTTGCGGTACGCTTTCTTGATCTCGATTTCAGTCGCGGTGGGTGACACCCCGAGGGCGTCGTAATATGCCGTCTCTTTTACCATGGCAGGCAGTGAAGTATGAAGTTCGATCGTGCCCAGACGGCGTGGTGGAGTCTGGATTTATTTGCGTGAAAAAAAAACAGACACACACGGTCTACGCAAGAAGTTGTCGCAAGCAAGCAGGCTGTGTAAACACAAGGTAATCGTTCTGCTTTCTAGGAAGCGATGACGCAGTAGGCTGAAAGATTACAGGTGGGCTGAGCATTGTGAAATCGACACCTCCAACGGTCACAAACCACATTATACCATATCTGAGGTACTTTATCTCTCGAGGCTGTATCTTTCACTATGTATGCACAACTCTCTGGATCGAAACTGCTCTCTGCCTATCATCGATCAGCCTGACTTAGCCTGCTTTCTCTCCTCCGCCACATCAATACTCCTCCTCCTGATCTCCGCTTGACTTCCAAACACATGTTCAACCAAATCCTTTTTGTTCACCTTTCCCATAGCATTTCTCGGGATCTCCTTCACCGTCTTCATATCCTGTGGGATCTTATACGCCACTAGCTTGCCGTTCAGCGCTCGCCGCATGTCCATAGCCGACCACGCCTTGCCTTCCTTTCCTGCAGTCTCGCCGTGCTCGGAAAGTACGATGACAGCCGCGACCTTCTGCCCCCAAGCTTCAGATGGCAGAGCGATGACGGCGCATTCTTCCACCTCTGGTAGGCCAAGAAGCTCGCGCTCGACTTCCAGCGCAGAGACCTTCTCGCCGCCTGTTTTGATTATGTCTGCGGAGGCGCGGCCGCGGATGAAGTACGACGGGCCTTTCGCCCAGGAGCCGGAGCTGCCTGTACCTGTGCCCTTTACTCTCTTTCGCACAGCAATGTCGCCCGTCTTGAACCAGCCATCTTCAGTGAACTCCTTCCTGGTAGCCTCTTCGTTCCGCCAGTAGCCTTTGAATATCGTGGGACCACGGAGCTGGATCTCGCCTGTCCTCTCCTTGCCTTGGAAGTCAACGTCTTGGTCAACTTCGATGAGCTGCTTCGTATCTGGATCCACCAGCCTGGCTTCCACTGATGGCAGAGGCCAGCCTACTGAGCCGTCGATGCGGTCTGCGTCTGTTAGGCCGCAAGAGAGCGCCATGCCGACTTCTGTCATGCCGTAGCGTTCAAGGAGCACATTCCCGCTCGAGAGCTTGGTCCACTTGTCTTTCGTTGGGGTAGGCAGAGCCGCTGAGCCAGATATGTTGAGTCTCAAGTTCTCCCTCTTGATTGCCTTGTTTGCAGCTGCCTGCAAGTCTGGCTGCAAGTGTGGGTGCGATTGCAGCATTCGCGCCCAGATCGTCGGAACGACCGTGAAAAACGTAATCTTCTCCTTCTGTTGTGGCTCACTGGAGCCATTGGTCTCGCCGCCGCTATGTCCATTCGTGTCAGATAGGAAAGGTGCAGCGAAGCGTTTCCAGACGTTGTCGACATTGAATGGGAACATCATCTCGATCGAGGAACCGGCCATGAGTGGCGTGAGCATCGCGTTTACGGTACCGTGAATGTGATGCAAAGGTAGAACATGCAGCAGCCGATCCTTTGGAGTGTAGTCCCATGCTTGTATCATGCTCTTCGCCTGGGCTGCCAGCACCGATGTGTCTAGCAGGACTCCCTTCGGTCTCGCAGTCGTGCCAGACGTATACAGCATCATGCCACCCTCCGTCTGATCTGATGAACCAGACCAATGTATTGAGCCCGTGCTCTCTACTCCTTTCTCGATCTTCTGATGGACCACATACTTGATATCATGCTCCAGTCCCACTGCTAGCACCTTTTCGCCGTGTGCTTTATTCTTTGCAGACGTGACAAGGGCACATGCTCCACTTTGGTTCAAGCTGTACCTCAGCTCGCCGGGCGGGAAGCCTGCCGCGAGAGGGACCGCTATGGCATTGGATGCGAGACAGGTAAGGAGAGTGACTGGGAGACAGACTTACCATTAGCCGGCGTGCTTCGCCTTCTCGCTTCATGTAAATGTTCGCATTGCTACGCACCTACATAGTCATAGCTATTCTCGATGATAAAGGCAATTCTTTCGCCCTTGATGCTGTCCTCTGTCTTTCCCAATCCAAGCAGTAATCTGTCCTTGTTGGCCGCTACATCATGCAATAATGTGCCATACTTGAATGTCCTGCCAGACGGTGAATGGACGACACTTATGCTCTCTGGGTCATGTTTCTCAATTGCATCGAAGAAGGGCGTCCGCTGCAAAGGTGCCATGACTGATGCATGTATCGATAAGTAACGAGCACGCGACCTTGGTACCAATCCAATGCGCAGTGCTGACTGTCCTGGTGGTCTTCCAATGTCCTGCGTGATGGTGCAGGGACTCGGCCTGTGATTACGGATGCTGCGCGAGAAAAGCTGTGATGATCTGGCGAGCATTGTAGAGAAAGGGAAGAAGATTGAGGCATTGGCCGGGATGCAGCTACCTTAGTAACGACATAGGCGAGCAATACAGGTGATGCGCCGTGGTCGGGTGGAGTTGATCGGCATTGGTACGCTACTGGCATCGTGCGCGGCAATAATATGACCAGGAACGACGCCGGATATTGCGGACTTTAAATTAGATTGATGGTGCTTGAATCAAGTGCCAAGGCCGGGCGTGCGGTGTGCCGAGTTGTGGAGGGCAGCAGAAGCCTAAGCCTGCTATGAGATACTTCCACAGCACCAGCACCTACGTCGACCTCACAATCGACGGCGTGTTCAAGATGGCTCAAATCAGTCCGCTACTTCGGGTGGACGGCGCCAAGAATACCTCCGTCCCTTCATGCCTTGATTGGCATAGAAGTGCTTTAGCATGACGAGCTAGTACAGCGCTCAACATCACGCCCCATGATGCCTTCGATAGGCTCAACAGTGCTCTCTGTTTCTCAGCCTGGCCGTCGTTCGGCATCCTCTTCAACTTAGATTCCAATTCTGATTGAACAATTTCACCCATCCTTTATTCGTGCCATCGGCCGCTGAAGGCGCTGGAGCGTCATGCACAACCGACTGCAGCGATGCTTCGTCGCACAGAACAAGTGCTGCGCATAAGTGTCTGCGCGAACATAGTCGAAGAGCTTGTCCGCGTACGGCAAAGGCACACCTGGCCCGATGACAGACTGCCGCGCTGGTTATTGTGGCAGCCGCTCCGGCTCAATCGCTTCTTCGCTCCGTTGTCGAAAGTGCGCACGTATATCAGCCGCACACGCGCCATCTTACAGACTCGAGTCGGAAAACAAAGTGGATGTGAAGGATTCCAACATATCCCCGCCATTACAGCGGTTCATTGTACGTGTCATCTGATACTTCAGCCTTCGTGAGAACGTGGCCCAGTCTACCTCGCTGGAGAGTGTCGCACGTTAGACGACAAAAGCCCCATGTCGAGAAGCCACTGCATTGACGCTCGATCTTGCTCGCACGATTGCGTCGCCAGCTTTTGTGTGGTGTGCCCCTCGACGGCGAAGATGGCGGCATTTGCGTCTCTAGTCTCGACCTTCCATCGTCCTGGTTGTTTGTCGACCTGTCAGGCGCGCTATGTAACATTGCCGTGTCTCGCTGATCCGGGAAAGAGGTCGAAGATGGGTATTTGGTGATCGCAAGAACGCAGACTGCAACTCAGTATAGGCCCTGCAAAGTGTTTGCTGCGTGACCTGGAATAGTCTCGCAATGCTGCGAGCATCCCGACACATCACTCAGACACGGACTTCGGCGCCTGTGTCCAGCTCTTGACTCGTTGGTCGGGCTGTACTTATCACTGAGGAGTTATATGCGCCGCATCGGTGCAGAAGTACCGCCACGATGCAGGTGGAAGTTACCACATTGCAAGTTTCCTTCTTTACTTTGGTCAGAATCCCAGATGGACCGTCTCCCAAGCTCACGAACAGAGTGACCGGGCTATGTCTCTCTGCAGTAAGCGCAATGAAGAACGCCAGATCAACGAGCTTTGTGACTTGCGATGTACGAGCTGGGCACCAGACTTGGCACCGCACCTGTTCCATAACATCTGAGATCCATGGACAAGGCAACATGGCGGTGCAAGTGGAACGGTCCCCCCGGGTGGCGCCTGATAACAACCCATCAGAACGCGGCACAAGGTTACGTGCCTGCGTCCCTCAGCCCGAGTTCTCTCGTTACAGCTACAGCCTAAGGCTGCGGGCGATCCGACTCCTTGGCGTTTCAGTTCACAGCCCCCGTTATGCTTGCAGATCAGCTCTCGCGTGCAGCCTCCCAACCTGCACGCTGACATGATTCTGGTCAAACTCCCTAATCATGGATAGAAGATGCGCAGGCGACTCCAATCGTCCGTCACAATGTCAGCCAAGACATAATATGGCAAGAAGACCGGGCTCCGGCGAGCGAGTATTCACAAGGTCGTCCAAAAGACTCTGGCCGACGGTGGGAAATATCCTGGTCGAGCCTCCGCCCTCTCAGGGGCCATTCATGACGTGGCGCACATTTCAAGGTCTGCTGCCGAACCTCGAAAACTTCTCTCACGAATCTATGTCCGGAGTTATCGAACAGAAGGCTGGCGGCTTGAGCCAACGGACTGCCTCAGGCGAGCAGACTTGCACGGATTATCTCAAGGTGACCAGGACAGTGCATACTCTCTGAGATCAGATCTGACGATCAGCAGGGCATTGAAGCATCCAGTCGGAAAGATTGGGTCTCATTTTTGGCACTGTATGATCTTCGGCTGGGCCTTACCAATTATTAGACACGATAACTAACCATGAAGCAGGTTTGGCAACATTGAGAGGGCCGACGACACATCTTTTGTATGCGGACTGTCTTTGAGCTCGGCCAAAATCATGCCATTGCTTGAACGACTTGGAGTCTCGCCGCAGTTCCTGAGCCATCTGTTGGGTGAACCAGATTCTTGGAGTCCTGGAGATTCCGCCAGATACGACGGCAGGGGTCACCTTGAACGTGTTGATGAGTTCCATGTCGACAACGCAACGCTCATGGCCTGACGTATGTCCTGTGACACAAGAGTTCTTTTGCCAGCAGCCGCGAAGGCACGAGCACACCCAACACGTGCCTTTCAGCACATACATGCTGCACGACTTGCCCGGCACACCACGACCTACATCATCGCCTGCAAGGCCCAGCACTCTCGGCGTCTGGAATTCCAAGAGCGCCTCGTAGACGCTCTCCAGAACACCGATGCCGCCGACATCCAGGACCCGTTCATGTTCTACATCCTTGTCTTCCACGAGACTCTCCCTCGACGCAAAATCCGGCATCATGCCTGCAGAATACCAGCTCTACGACCCGCTCGAGCGTCTGGACGTGTACTCACAAATGCCACCGCAACAACGTGAGGAGAGCGATCTCGAGACACGACGACCCGATTCCATATGGTGTCTCCAGAGATTTGCGAGCGCGGATATGACGGGCATGATTCTTCGTCGGCTGGGAACAGCTCGCCAACGCTATCGACGGAATGTGCGGTCACCAGCTCTATTGCATGCTACGGCAACTCCATGAAAGTCATTGCGGCGTTGACGATCATCTTCCTGCCTGGGACATTCGTGTTCTCGGGGGTTGGGATATCGATGACTGGGAATGACGCCAAATGGTGGTTAGATGTTGCACTTACATTGCCATTGACCAGACATCCTCATTATCGCCTGGCTTGAATGGCTTTCCTTTCCACAGTTGCTTCGAGTTTGCAGGTCGAAGATATGAAAAGAATGGCGGGAGGAATATTGGGTCTCCCCAAAGATGGCTGTGTGACACACCTGCTTTTGTGAGCCAGTGGCCACTTGTGTGAATGTTGAGGAGCCTGATGCTCCTGACAACTCAATTGGTTTCGAGCGTCGATAACGCACGCAAGATGGCATCCAGGTCACACATGCGTCAAGGTCCTCGTGTTCCGGATCAATCAATTCCACCCAATAATCCCCTCGCCCCAAACCACCCCATCCAAAAGCAAACTCACCCTCCTCCCAATAATCCCCTCCCCGCCAACGCCCAGATCCAAACTCTGCCCCAGATCCCAACTCCCACCATCCGCAACATAACTCGGCAACCTAAACTCCCTCAACACCTCCGCCTCCGGCCTGTAAGGGGAAGCACGAAGATCGCCATCGCGACTACCATCAATCAGTCCCGCAGCTCCGCTGCCCAAGTAGGGTTAGAGGACCTACTGTATCACGATGCGGCCTGTGTGGGTCTTGTACGCGCCTAGCCCGTCGATGGAAGCTTGAGTTTGCGTGGTCGAAGTGTCTTGCGCAATGCGTAATGCAAGATCATGCCGTAGAGGGCACCACTCGACGCGAGGGATGGGTTTGAGGATCGCGATGGTGCCGCCTTGGGAATGATGTCGCGGGGATTGGCCGTTGCACATGTTGAGTGCCCTGCGTCAAACGAACGAACGCTCTTTGCACAGCGTGTGTTCTTGACGGTGCCGAATGGATCAGTGACTTCTTTGCGTGGAGCTGCCGGGTCCGATCGATGGTAGTAAGCTTCTTCGACGCGATATGTCATTAACCAGAATCGTGGTCTGCTACCATCAAGGTCACATCCAACCATCACGGTAGCTTTGCGATTTTATGTATCGATATCGTGCACGGACCACCAAAGCTCGAATTGGTCTGAGGATATATGCGCAAGTTTCCCTGGACAACTTTTAGGAAACATGGTCAAAAAGCCCAATCAAAGCGTCTGATGCAGCTCACCTCCAAAATTGTAGACGTTGAATGCACTGCAACAAAATCAGCCATGTCAAGGAAAGTTGATTACCACCAGCTCAAGTCGACGATGCCAGATGCACAGGTCCTTGCCCGCTCGCGAGTTTCTTCGATCCTGTCATTTGTGTCAATGAGGCCTCGTACCTTGAACACGACGGACGGATATTCAGCTTGCTAAATCTGCTGGTCCGGAGAGCGAAAAGCAACCACAGTTCGGACGGTCAGGACTAGGCATGAACTCTTTCGTGGTTACAGTATGGTATCTCGGGCAACAGATAGCCGCCGGATAAGTACAATGGTCGTGAAGTCGTAAATAAGCAGGTCTCTACCAGGAGGACCAAGAGATCTCCCAAACTGACCAAAGCGAACCTCCAAGAGGGAAACACTGAACCCGTATGTCCAATGCTCGTTCGCAAAAACCTGAATCCGACGCGTTTCTGCAGGATGACCTCGCTCGCATCGCAAATTTTGACCTTCTTGGCTTTTCTTTATACGTAGTACTGTCTCCTGGTCGACGAATGGTGACTTCGCCTGCCGCTGCTCGGACGGTCGTATCCATAGTCTCTGCTGCTCCTATAGTCTCGGCTCCTCGACCGATGGCGGGACCCATGGTGCGAGGTGCGATATTCGCGTTTCACGACTACGCGGTCGTCGTTGCGGTGATTTCGTGCCACGAGGAGGGCGAGGAGCTGCGTCAGACTCGTCAGCATGAAGATCTGTGATGGTTCCAGGTTGTGATAGTCTGAGACTTACGAAGGTGATGAAAAAGGCGATAATGTTGATAATGCCAAGCGCAAAGCTCGCTTTCAGCATCGCACAGTCCTTGTTCGTGTGCACGGATATGTAGAAGCCACTGGACGTCGATGCAGCGCTAGCATTGGTGCAATTCGCTCCAGCGGCTCGTCTCAGGTAGTATACACCAGCGATCAAGGCCCCGACCAGGCCCAGATCGAATAGTGCCACGAAGAATGCATCATGTCTGGCGCGCAAATAGTCGATGGTCGTGAAGACGGCCCAAGCAAGCGCGATGACGCTGACGATGAAGAGTACCAGGATGTAGGTCGGAGTGAGCAGGTTGTGGTCGTTGAAGTAGTGGACGAAGTAGCCGAGTATGCCCACGATGGGGACTAGAGTGATGATTTCGAAGATGCGCCACGAGAGGAAGAAGAGGCCGGAGATCATGCTGACGGACCTTCGGAAGAAGCTAGACCGGCTTGGCCAGGTGGAGTAGTGTGCGGTTGGTGTCCTGAGGCTGTCGCAAGCCTCGAGTGTATTGACCTTAAGTTATTGACCGGGTTGATAATTGACGTCGGTGTCGTTCAGTCCGAGAGGGGATCGCCGACCGTGCGCCTCGAGCGTACGATGGAAGTGCAATGTTTCGAGTGGGAAGACTTGGCAGAAAGTTGAAACTGTAGCAACAAGTGAACTGTTCCAAGATGCCGGCTGTCGAGGCTGCGATGGCGAAGCTCAAGGTATGATCCTCGTCCGCCGGGAAGAACAGACGATTATACAGCACAACAGTCCTCGAGCAAAGCATCAGAGAGTTGCAGATCCTGATCTCTACCTAACTTACATGTACCTCTGCATTTATCGCAGGGCCTCGATGACGACGGCCGACAGCTCCGGAGTGGTGGCTGGGGCCGCTGCAACTGCGACTGGACGAGCGAGACGAGGCGGGGTGGCGCCTGCTTCGCCAGTACAGCAGCGTGCACGTGCAACATCATGGAGAGTGACAGTATGGACAATGGGAAGAAAGAGAGAAAAAGGAGGGTGTCTGTTGATTGTTTTCCCCGTAATCGCGACTGTACATCCAATGTATCATGGTATCTCAGATCTACTCGGATGAATGTTATCGCCGATGCAGCCCTGCGGCACGGAATGTGAACATGAATCCACTCCGCCCACGCTCAACACAAATGCACCATCAGTACATGAAATGCTGACCATGCAGGGGCGACGAAACTACTCGACACCTCGCCCACCCCCTCCTCAACCTCACAACAAGTCGAAGGAACGGCCTCTCAAGCCTTCACCTCTCGTCCAAACAGCCCCACCTAAACCTCGCTCCTCCCTTTCTTGGCTCAACCCATTCGCACCACCTGCTCCTCCTCGGCCAGCTGCGCCTGTGGTCAAAGAGCCTCAGGACATCACCCGAGGATGGGAAGCTACGCGCAAAGTCATCACCACAGGAGTACTTGAGCCAAGATATCGCCCTGCCGCGCGACGGGTAACGGCCATCATCGTTGCACTGCCCATCGTCATCGGTCTCGGCTATGAATTGTTCCAGCGGCGATTCATGGGCAAGGAGAGGCAGGTGTTGGAGGATGGCGTGAAGGAGAGGGATCAAGTGGTCGATGGGCAGAATGCACCCGTTGGTGCCACACTCAAGACATGAACTTGTCCCACGGTCGGCTTGGAAAAGCTTGCGCGTGTGGAGCCTCACGCCACTTTCACAACCTGCCTCGTGTGGCAGCAAGGCAGCAGGGGCGCCGATCCAGTGCTGGAAACGACGTTTGCGCCTTCCTGAGATCTGAGCCGGAGTTCAAAGCCTGAAATGACTTAGCGCAGTAGCGCTCCGAGATGAAACGAAACCTCGGGACGATGCGTCTCCCATTCTTATCATGCTATGCGACGAACGCCAAGAAGAACACCCCTAAAGTCAATCTTTGCAGGTACCAGCCCCAGCCCCGCCATCAGTCTACCACGCGGAATGGCCACCGTCTATTTTCATGTCGCTCGCAGTCATGAAGCTACTTGCATCGCTGATGAGAAAGACAGCGGCACCCCTGCTACTTGATCAGCGCACATCTGCTCAGCCTCTTGATTCGATCACATACCTGTATTCCTCAGGCTTGCTCAGCTTGCCCAACATATTCTGCGTCGGCCAGTCTCGCCTTCTCTCCGGGTGCTGCTCAAACAGCGCCTCCACCATCGCCGTCACGATATAGCCAGGCGAGATTGTATTGACACGAATGCCATGCGGACCCCACTCAGCGGCCAAGTTGCGCGCTAGCTGGATCACGCCGGCCTTCGAAGCATTGTAAGCTGGGCAGATAAGGCCCTACACGAATCAGCAAACCGTCCGCCATCAGCTCGAGCTCAGGCATCACATACTCTGTTCGCCACGCTTCCACTCATACTCGCAATGAACGCCATGCTTCCACCGTTTCCCCATCGGATCATCTCTTTGGCCACCGCCTGCGCCGTCATCAATACACCAGTGATGTTGACCTCAAACATCGTATTCGCATCCTTCTGGCTGTAATCCAGCGCCGACGTCTCCTGCTGGATTCCTGCTGCTGCAACCAAGCCGTCGAGCTTGCCTTGCGCATCCGAGATCGACTTGATGAGCTCGTTGAGCTCGGCAACGTTCCGCACATCGATCTGATGGTAGTGTAGGGTTGTGCCCAGTTCCTTCGCCGCCTTCTCCTGCACTCGGTAGAAATCTGGACTAGGCTCTGGCAGCCTATCAAGCGCATACACCGTCGCACCCGCCTCCAATAATGCCTCCGCCTGCACGAGACCTAACCCACGAGCTGCGCCTGTGATGAGCACGACCTTATCATGCAAGTTGAATTCTGGCAGACGCTTCGTTGTGCCGAGGTAGGAGCCGGACTTCAAGTTGTCCTTAAGAGCTGAGGCCTCCTCGCGCGGCGGCCCGGGTGGTCCGCGGCCAGCCACGGGAGGGTTCCCTTGAGGTGGGTCGTGGACGTCGTGCTTGAAGCGGCATTTTTGGTCCAAGGTGGGTAGAGCACTGGGGAGGCGTTTGCTGGCGCGGAGGGCGCGTGGAGCCAAACGCAGGAGTGAGGCCATTCCGATGGTCTCGTCAACGTATCCTGAGACGAGGAGGGGGCCTATGAAGCACCTACAACTTGCTCGCCGAGTGGCAATATCTATCAATAGCCGCCGTATCCACGCAACCACCAAGCGCCGCTCAGTATCACATGCGCAGTTCCACTCTCCACAAAATGTTTCTCGCACTTCTGGGCGTATCTCCGTACTCTAGGCGTCCACGTAGGATGCCTGAAATTGCCACCCCGAGTTCTGATGGCAAAGAGCTGAAAAGGTATGGGGTACCAAAGAAACAAAAAGAAAAAACCGGACATGTCTTTCGTCCAAACCATGATTATGTACGAATCTATTTCCCTCTCTCTTCCCTTGCCCTTGCCACGCCATCAACCGGACCGTCCAACAAGTTTTGCGTTTTTTCTTCTCTTCGCCCGGGAAGAATTACCTTATACGTGCGGCTCACCGTGTTTCAGAGCTTGACGCGTGATAAATGATTGTGTGCAGTGCAGTGCGTAGGCGAGCTGGAATGGTCGATTGGGTAGGCGATGGCGCGGTGGGTTGTGCGGGGAACTGAGGGGCGCGGGTTGCTGGATTTGGGAAAGCCGGGGTGCGGGTCTTGGTAGGGGCATACATGATATATAGGCCAAGGGGCATTTGTTGCGTGGTGCTAATGCATGTGCATTCGGGGTGTGTTGCGTAGGTATGCCATCAGTGTGGAGTAATTGGGTTGACACGAGACGAGGGCAGGCTACGTGTGGTCAGGTCATGATGACGGTGATGATGATGATCGTGATGGGGATGTTGAGACTGCTGAGAGGTAGGGAGGAAATGTCTCGTTGGGGTTTGTCAAAATTGTTTGTCAGAACGACCATGCTTTACGCATCCACGGTATTTACGAATGCGCCCATGACCGCTTCTCCGTCATACGTACTCCCATACCCGCCCACAAAGTAATCGCTCGTCTGGAATCGCTCGGCTGGAGGCTGCGGCCAGTAATCCAGCACTGTAGCATTCCCCGTCAATGTGAAGTTTACCACGCTCAATGGCTGGGTGTCGATCATCAACGAATAATCACCAGGGTAGAGCACGGTGTTGCCGTGGTTGTCCACCCGTGCCAAATTGCCTAGAGTCAGGTTCAGAGCTGCGATTTTTGTCAAGCCCGCAGTAATATCTTGCAGGCGCTGATAGGCGGCCAGACGCTTGATGGGCCAGGGCTGGGGACCATGTTGACCTGTGAGGAAGCCGAGGGCAACGTAATCGGAGGTCACTGAGCCAGTGTTCTTGACGTTGACGCTGAAAGATTTGAAGGCTGTCTTATCGAGGTAGGTTTCTCTGCTTCCTTTGATCAGACCCGCAATCGCGTATGTAGAGCCATTGCTGCTATTGCCAGGCATCTCGACGCTGAAGTTTGTGTAGTGTAGTCCAAAGCCGAACTCGAAAGTGGCATTGCCAGTAAACCACTGGTACGTTCGCCCAGGGGAGCCACTGGTTCTGTTCGGTCGAAGTGACATATCAGTCGATGGTACTTGAGATATATAACCAGATGGATATTGCGTGACTGGCAAACGACCCGCTGGCGCAGCCTTGCCCTGCAGTATATCGAACATCGCAACACCGCCGTCTTGACCCGGATATCCGCCCCACAGTAGAGCGCTGACATTATCGTTGCTGACAACAGGCGCGTTGTCCAGCTGATCACCAAATTGCATCACGATGAAAGGCTTTCCGTACGATGCGAGTCGACCGATCATGTCCAGCTGAGCACCCGTCCAGTCAATGTTATTCCTATCCATCCCTTCGGCCTCGACACTGTCGTCAATCCCGTCGGCGAAGATGATGATGTCGGCTGCATCTGCTGCTGGCCACACTTGGAGCCAGCTGTCCGTTGTTGGGTCGGCTTGACCGCTTGGGACACCAACGAGGTGGACGGTCGCGCCAGTCGCGTCGGCGGCGTACAGCGGACCGTGGAGGTATGGAGCGATGCCGGCATAGTTGCCTTGCATTTGCGTTGTAGCGTTCGCCCATCCACCAACTAGGGCGATCGTGGTGTTAGAGTCGATCTGGATAGGTAGCGTTCCATCGTTCTTGAGGAGAGTGACGCCCTCGACTGCGGCTTTGTAGGCGAGCTGTTGCGAGGCTGGAGTATTGACATCCGACCAGTCTAGGCTGCGGTACGGGACAGCATCGCCATCGAAGTAGCCCAAGCGGACTAGCGACGAGTATTGGCGAACCAAGGCTTGGTCTAGGACTGACACATTGAATAGGCCTTGGTCGTAAGCTCGCGGTAGCAGCTCCTGATAATAGGACCCACAGTTGACATCTGTTCCCGCGATGAGTGCAGCAGCCACCGTCTCCTCACGAGTCTTTGTAAACTCATGCGGCAGGAATATGTTCTGCACAGCGTCGCAATCAGATGTAACCCACTGGTGCTCATTCGTCCAGCCCCAATGTTCCCGCAGAACATCGTTGAGCAGCCACGGGTCCGCGCATGTAGGTACTCCATTCAGGCTGTTGTATGAGCACATGAATGCACCGACATTCGAGTCTCTTGCACAGCTCTGGAATGGAGGCATGTAGTACTCCACTAGGTCTTGAGAATTGATGTGAGCGTCCCATTGGTATCTGAAGTTGCCATCCCAGCTGTCCATATCGTAGGCAACGAAATGCTTGCAGGTTGCGACGATCTTCTTGTACTTTGGATTGTAACCGCCTTGCAGGCCATCGATCAATGCATGAACATAGCTTGACAAATGGAACGGATCTTCTCCCGGCGTCTCCTGCCCGCGTCCCCATCTTGGGTCTTTGTACGGATTGACATTCGGCGTCCAGAAGTCGAGTCCTGCGCGATCGAAGTTGTTGAAAGCTCTCGCTTTGGTACTGATGACACTTGCAACATCCCTGATCAGGTCGTCATGGAACGCTGCGCCCATTAGGATCGGCTCGGGGAATGAGGTTGCACAGCTGAAGTTGCCAGAGTCTGAGAAATTCACTCCAGGACTACTGGCCACTCCGTGAAGACCTTCCTGCCACCAGGTGTATGCTGGCAAGCCAAGTCGAGGCACGCCCGGGCTCACATGGCCAGTGTTGTTGAGCTTCTCCTCTAAGGTGAACGCATTGATGAGTGCCGTTGCCCTCACAAGTGGATCTGCTCCTTGTCAGCCAGGTTCATACTTGCTTGGTATATTAGGGTCCATACCAGCTGATGTGTCACAGACAATGTTCTTCTTTAATGGTCCATTCTGACAGTCTGGGAAGCCTCGTCCAGTCAGCTGAGACAAAGATTGACCAGCTAAGCAAAGCACAACAATGCTAATAGTCGAAGCCATGGTGTGAGGCAGCAGACCCTGCGCTTCGTCCGGGGTCAGTAAAGTACGACCTACGTCTTTCATATGTTCAACATCTGGTATCTAGCTGGAGGGGTTGTGATTCGCAAATCATGACACTGCGGATGCAGTAGGTAGTCTTGGCACCGAGACTGGCAGGTACCACTTCCCATCAAGGAAGGTACGAGGAGGCTGATGATATAGCAGCGGTTCCCAGGCCATGTAAGCAAGCCGGTCGTGCCATGCCCCAACAGCGTCCGGCATCGAGCTCCACCACCGACCTGAGTCGACTCCGCATGTCCCTCGTATCTGGCATAGGAGACCACGATCCGGACCAGTATCTGCTTTCCCGCAAGCATTCTCCTCATCTCACTATGCCACCTGCTCGAGAGTTCCCGATGCGTTTAATGTGCCGCATGCTTCTGCTGCGGGCCATACTGGAGTCTTGCGTACTCAACGGCTGATCATTGCCGCCACATTATTCCACCTCTGCAGTAGACGGGAGACCTGCCCAGCGGCTAAATCCCAGACTAAATTTACCCGGAGTTGATGACCACAACGCCAGGTTCTCGCCAATACATGCAATAATGATGTTGATTATTACGCTCTTATGGCCATCCGCACTCTCTAAGGCGACCGTAGTCCTTGCGTTGGCTTTACTTTGAGCCTGGCTCTATGACTCTTCCTGCCCATCGGCATTGTTAGCGACATTTGCTTGACGAGCAGATGCATGAAAAGCTGGCATCTCACTACCGTGTTGACGGTTACATCAACGATGTAGCGATGTGTCAGGCTAGCAATAGTGCTAGAAGCCTCAGACTGTCTGAAGACGAGCTCATATGGGCGTGCTGGTGATGGGTGGTCAAACAAATGCTGATCAGATTCGGTAAAAGCTCTGCAATTGCTTGGAGTATAGGTACCTGAGGTGTCAAACGACCACCACGAGATTTGCTCTCTTCAATCGCCTCTTACGCCGAAACCTGCCCTGAGCTACCTCAACGACACACAGGCATCTACCTACGATGGCCGATCTGACAGCAGCGACTCCGGAAGAAGCATCTCCATTACTCGGCTTGCCTACAGAACTTCAGCTCTACGTTGCATCGTTCTTGCGTCCGCGAGAACTGTTGAATTTCCGCTTGACATGCAAGACCGCAGCAGAAATCGGTCTGGATGGTCCAGTCGATCTGGTGCCGACACAAATCGGACTCTGCTGCAAGGCATCATATCCGGCTGAGCGCAGGGCAACGCCTGGCCCACAACTCGCGACTTCCCTTTGCATTAGTCCAACTCCAGGCTCAACTCCGCCGAGCGGCGGAGCAAATCGCTCTCTGCAGTTTTTGGGAGACACATGAACGGAACACCATCCTGCGAGTAGCATGTTGCTTGCAAGTACTTTCAAAGCAAAGGTACCTGAAATACGTGTCAATGTCGCTGTCAGAGATCAGGATATTGCTGACTGCATACGCGAGAACGCTCAAGAGGTTCTCATTCCATGGGTTCAATGTGCCAGATCTTACCCTGGGCCTGAGAGCTATGGCTGCAACTACCCAGACGCCATCTTGATACAGTCGTTACCACGCTACATGTCATCGACACCATTGCTGCGGTATATTGACGCCGTTGTAGGAAGCAAGGTACTTTGAATGATTATGATGCTGGGCCTTTGTTCTCGTCGAGTCGTGGTCTGCAGATCCGGCGCCAGATTGACCGGTTGGAACAAAGGATCGTGCAAGAATTCAATTTGTCATGGCTTGTTCGAAGAAACGGTCTTCAAAACTCGTGTCCAACTGTCAGATCGATACCACGTTCACTATGGCGCCAAAATCTCGGAATCGAGGCGGTCGCGCTCCGAACCCCCTCGCAAATGGAATCACAGAAAGCGACAAGAAGCGAGCGCCACCTAAGTCTAAGGAGTCGGTTGTCAAGAAGCCTCAGGCACAGCGAAAACGACCCATCCAACCTCGTGTAGCGAAGGCGCTACGCAATGCTGCCGAACAAGCACCAGCCGAGCCTCAAACAGCCATTCCAGCATTACCATCTGTTCCTGCCTATAGCCCAGACCAACCGAAAGTCACCAGGATAAACAACCTAACATCCCAGACTACACCAGCCTCTCTGTTCTTTGCCAGATACTGCTGGCTCAACACATCACCAGACACCGAGATCATAGCGCTCAACCTGCTAGACCACTTCGTGCAGCCTCATCATGCCCTCCCTCAGCTTTGGTACGGTAGACTACACGCCGTAAGTTTCTTGCTCGCTTGCAAGCTCACCGGGGTTGAAAACAGCATTCAGGCAGTGGCCGAGGCTGTCGAGACTATAACAAGTGGGTTTCCGGTTAGCTTGTGGAGCTCGGCACTCAAGGTGCCTGTTGAAGATGTTAGGGTAGGAATGAAGGCTGTGTTGGGGAGGAAGGAGCAGATTGCGGGACTGGTTGGTCAGTATGCTGATGTGTTGGAGATTTTGAATGCGGAAGAAAATATTGCAGGCGTGGAGGAGCACGCTTCACGTGAAGAGGCTGTTCACCGGGTTAGTGAAGATGGAGGCGAGGCCATCGACTTGGATGCAGATTTGTTTGACTTTGACACTTATCAGGAGCCGGGAGAGGACACGTGAGGATGCAGTATAAAATGCCTACACACATCTCTTGTGACTCCCACGACTGACAAGTGAGCTTCGACTAGATCACTGGTACAGCTGTCCGCAAACGGAGCTCTTTGTCAGACTGTGCGCCTTGCCGGATCAAGTCGTCTCATCCGGGCAGAAAGGAAAGTGTCTGGCAGATCTCACTGCGAAGCTTCTTTGATTGACCGGCAACCACACCCCATTTAGACTGAGTACAATGGCGCTCTCGACAAGATATCAACTCCGACCGCGGTTTCGGTTCCTTCGGGCATCAGGTCGAGGGCACGCAGCATCAGCCAGAGGCAGCCCAGGCATCCGTAATGCTGACCGTTACCAGAAGAAGGCCCTGGGCAATGGCTCTGCAGCTGAGGCACCGTAGACCAACAAAGGCGAAATACAACCGAAGCCGCGCAAGGCTACAGCAGCGCACCGTGTCTGAACGACGTCTAGGTTCCGTGACGAGAGATACCAACCGTGGTGATTCTGCAAATGTCTCGAGTCTTTGTCGAGGCAATTCCAATGCCACGATGCTCTGCTTCGACCTCGCTCACCATATCGAGGAAACTGGTCTGCTCAGCGGCCTTTCCTCAGTCGCCATGGCAGGCGCCGTAGTTCAACACGCACGTACGTCCTTAGGCATTGAACAGCTCATGGGAGAGAAAGTCAACGTGGACTTGGGGTCGTCCGTCGTAGGCGTGCGGGAATCGTACAACGTGCTCTGGCTGGAGCCGGGTCCGCTCAAGGATCTTGTGGAGGCCCGCGGTGCTAAGATTCGGAGGCTTGCGCCTCCCATGACGAAGAGGGGTACGGTGTCCGTTCGATTAGTGAACGAACATGTGAAGCGGCGGCAGCAGAGGGCTTCTGCGGGAGACAAAGGCGCCGAGCACAGTGCCAAGATCAAGTCTCATAAGATGCATGTAACTAGGAGTAGCAGGTCGAGGAATCAGGAGGTGGTTGAGGAGCCTGTTGGGGAGCCTGGAGAGGGGATTCAGGACTGCGAGATTGAGATGGTTGATAGCCTTGCTCTTGCGTTGCATCAGTATTGATCAATCTTAACATGACCCATCTGACCAGAGGAAGCGTGTAATGCCCGGATAAAAGACAAAGTTGTGTTGCAGCTAACGCTTCCAGTCAAGCAAATATTATCTGCCCAGACTGGTCTGCGATCGCGTCCAGCAAAACTCGAAAGTACCTCGTGCGACATGGGTAGTCAAGTGCGGTAGAGTGGAAAGGGTCATGGTACGTGCCGCCTGACTGGAAAATGCAAAAGAATTATCGCTGGCACGATTCAACACAAGAATGAACCTAGGTAATGTTAGTTAGTTGATGTCCATCGAAGCGATATGTGAGGTTGGTTTACTCACGCGGCAGGGATCGAACCTGCGACCTTCTCGGAATTGTGTATACATCCAAAGTTGTAAACGAGACGTGATAACCACTACACCACGCATCCAGCGTTGGGTTGCGTCGCTCGAGACGGCATTATGGGTTACGTAAGCCAGCCTTAAGTATATGTAGTCTGCACGCCTTCTCCCGAGCTATGGCCGAGCTGATAGCTCTCCACAGGCCTGATATGTTTGTTGAGGGCATGCGCAAGGAAGATCTGACGCCGCAGGCTGAAAGTCGTCGAGATGAACGTAGTCATTGGCTACTTTCAAGCATATGTTGCATGGCTCAACGGTCTCAGCCGTACCAGGCACCACAATGCTCGATCTCTGATGTCGGCGTTTGTGTGCTGATGCGCGATATTGCTGCATCATCGTCCTCCAGCACATCCTAGACAGACCCTCAAATCGCCATGGTGTGCGCAAGTATCGCAGACCCTCCTCGTGCAGACCGCGCAGCTCATCTCCTGCTCCAGAACGCCCTCATCAATGTCCATGACATTATCCGCCTGCAGAAACCCGTCGCAGTCTTCACATTTTGTCACGCTTCTCGTCACTCCCCATCCGCCGACATCAACGTCCATCATTCCAACGTCTTCCTTTGGCGGCTGCGCAATTTTCCAAAACGTATGTAGGTTACTGCGTTGCGATGCCGGACGTTGGGAGAATGATGCATTACTCGTTGCTGTTTGTGGGCGCGACGTGGGGTCCGATCGTGAAGGGATTGGTGCAGCATTCGGACGTCTTCGCTGTGCGTCAAAGAGTCTCTGCACAGTTGAAGCTGAAGCACGTCGGCGATCAGCAAGAATATCCGCAGGAAGTAATACGACAAGCTACACACCATATACCGTGCCTTCATCTGGTCGATCGTCTCTGTGCCGTTTGCGCGTGCGGCTGATGTAGTGATCTGAAGGCGCATCTTGATACGTCGGGCAATTCCATGTCGCCTTTGGCTGAGGGAAGAAGACTGGTTTATTTGGTGGAAAGAAGAAAGGGATGCTGGATGTGGTGTCTAGATCCATGTCGCTATGTGAGGAAATGGTGGTTGATGGCGAGGAGAAGGATGTGGTTGATCGTTTCCGTTTGAGCGCCATCTTCGCTATGACACGCGCGATGAATGCTTCTGGGCTGCGCGTTCTATGATTTCTTGACCAGAAGCGTGTTGACAAGGCAGGCAGAAACGCGCCCTCGCGTATCTTCTTCGCGACATTGACGCGTGATAACATGTGCATCACTATGCCCATATGTACGCGTTCACGACCAAACGACATCACTGCCTTGCTCAATACAACCATTTCTCTCACTCTTCCACATCAACAGATGGCGAAAGAGACCGTCCGCAATCCCAGCCACGCAGGCTCGTGGTACACTTCTAATGGCTCCCAGCTCGCCTCTCAACTGGAAGTATGGCTTGGAGCTGTAAGGACGCCATTATCTTGCATCGGTCCCAGATCTGAGGGCGAGAGTCGTCGTGCACTGCCTGTGTCCGGTGCTAGAGTGATCATTGCACCGTGAGTCGATTCGATATCAGTATTCGCGTTATGTGTTTGGAATTCTGAGCAGCCTACAGACATGCAGGGTTCTCATACTCCGGCCCAGCGGCTGCATATGCATACAAGTCTTGGGATGTCTCGAAAGCGTGAGTGCCGCACTTCATCTACCTTAAAAAATCTCCAATTCATGCCCTCCCACCAGCATCGAGGAGCGCTTGGCTACCAATTCCACCGCCACCATAATCAATCATACCTAATGAGTGCACAGCAAAAAAGTCTTCCTCCTGGGTCCATCACACCACCACTACCTCACCAACGCTGCACTGTCACGATGCACACATTACGGCACACCTCTTGGCGACCTCGTAGTGGATCGAGAGACGACCTCAGAGCTCCACAAGACTGGCCAATTCGACTGGATGTCGCAGGACGTCGACGAAGAGGAGCATAGCCTCGAGATGCATCTCCCATACATCTACAAAATTCTGTCGCAGTGAGAAGCACCGCTCCCTCTTGCCTTTGCCTTGGCTACGACTGATGTGACCTAGAAACTTCGGCAACGATCCATCCGCCTTCCCTCCCATGATACCAATAATGGTAGGCAACACCTCTGCGTCGACTGAAGCCGCCATCGGCAAGATTCTGGCGCCGTACCTCGCAGATCCATCAACTGCCTTTGTCATCTCCTCAGATTTTGCACACTGGGGTTTGAGATTTCGATACACATATTATCGCCCATCGACTGGGTCGGCGTTGAATCTACGAGCCAGCGACAGGTCGCCGAAGAATCCGGCGATCCATCAGAGTATCAAGCAAGTCGACTTTGAAAGCATGGACGCGTGTGAAAGCGGAAGCCATGAAGCTTGGCTTGAGCAATTACAAAGTCTGTCACCATTCAGTATCTGAAACTACATGCTCGACGCTAACCGCCATGTTCTCACAGAAAGCGGAAACACAGTTTGTGGTCGCCATCCAATTGGTATTATCATGTCCGCGATCGAAGAGGTTCGCAAGGCTTCTGGCAAAGACAGTGTGGGCGCGTTCAAATTCGTGCGGTACGAACGGAGTAGTGAGGTGAGCCGGGTTAACGACAGCTCTGTGAGTTACGCCAGTGCCTTCGCTGTGGTATGAGATATATGCATTGGTCATCACGAGTCCGTACAAGGATCATGAGTATAGGATGCCTTGATCTGTCCTGTGGAGAGACCTACTCATGACGTTTCAATCCAGCCAGCATCCCTTCAGTCCATTGCCGTCCAATGTTTAAGCATTGTAGAATTGCCAAGAGGCACGGATTTGCTGATGAGTAGCATCGACCAGCTGCTGAAGCAAACGATAGTATGTATCACTTGCCATCAATGCTTATTACTCAACTCGAGTCGCAACGCACAAAGACCTGAGGCTTGCAAGACTTTAAGACCTGCAGGACAACGCCAACTCTTTGGACACATGCGCTCTTCATCTCCCAATGCATGGAACTATCCGTTCGTCGACAAGCCAGGCTGTATCTCAACGCGTCATTCAGAGCCATCTGACGAGTCACTACACAGGGTTCCCACTCCCCGGAGCTTCCGTTCAAGATGTAAACACACAAAAACGGTTTTCTGTGTGAAGCCCGGCCTTCCATTAATTGTGCGGATGATGCCGTCCATTTACCAAACATTGATAAACACCACGAAAATGCTGAAAATCAGCAACTACTAGCTCTGCCTCTCATGCAGGACACGGTGCTGCCTTCGCGACGCGTGCAACCCTGTCACTCGTCTACGATGCTTGATTCCATTCTGTAAGATTGATTGCGAAATTCATCTCGACACTGAGGTGCTAACACTAATCATTCGACAGGCATCATCTGCGGACAAAGGGCCGACCACGATAGTCTGCACGAGACTCGAACCAATGACCGCTCAAATGCGGGGACACGACTCAATCGGCCAGGAGACAAGAACGCTCAGTACGACTTCCCGCCTCCACCTCCTTCGGCCCCGCGTGAACAATGGCATCCCATCTCCCCCGAAGTACCGGGCGGCTTTGAACTCTCAGATGGCAGCCGGGTCATCGAGCTCTATTTGCCCTTAGCTGCTGCCATTCTTCGTGCCGCCGACGGCCCCTGCACCCTCGAACCATACCCGATTCGGTCAAGGTAGCGGCTGGCGACTTCTCGCATCGGGCTTTGCAAGACCAAGCTGTCTGGATAAGGGAAAGCTTTGTGCATACCATCAGTGCGATTGACGCAGGGGAGGCTGAGCCGCGAGGTGGGGCTTGCATCGGAGATGGTCCAGAGCTGCGAGTGGAGGAGTGGAATGTGGTGGTGGACTTGGCAGATTGGAGCAGGCTCCATGTGAGGCCATTTGGGCTTACGTTGCGTTGTGATGAGGATAGCAGAGCTCACATTGTCATGCGCATCAACGCCGATGTGGATGTCGAGATATCTGCGCAATGAATTGTCAAATTGTTCAGGTGACCGTGGGATGAGCCTGGAGACCACTACCGACGACAGCAAGATTGTGACATTCCCGTCCATGAAGTGATTGAATGTTGGGACGCGGTCAATATTCTGCCGTACAGTGATATGGCATTGAGTACAGGTGTGGGATGTATTCATGCCCTTGGTGGACTGGGCGAGAGCTGGTGCAGCATACATACACGCTTCTGTGGGTGAGCGAGGAGGTCACCAAGTTTTACGCTGTCACGATGTTCCGACAAGCTCCGTGTCAAAGTCACTGCCATTGAGACAGGGATCAACCAATTTGACACCGCCAGAGCGTTCGAAGGACAAGAAGGAAGCCCGCGTCACCGTCAATGACACCGCCAAAAATACCACTTTGCTGCAGCTATTGCTCCCGTCAATATCAAGAAGCTTGAACCTACCGAACTTAGCATTCGGCTTCAAGAAGCGATGTATAGTTCTGGTCAAAAGTACTCGAAAAACAGTGCTCGGTCGCCTCGTTACCTTAGCTGGCGAAGGCCCTATCCCGACCTCTTCCGACCACAGAATTATTGCCGTGAGACACCATGCAGTCGTTCCGCACGGAAGCTGATGTTGGTGGCGAATGTGCTTATTTTGAAACAACATCGCAACCTTGGATTGAGCAGGCGCTGGAACATTAGGAGTGAATTCTAGTCTATTGATCGGTTGCAGATACCCATTAGCGATCGATTGGGTAGTTCCTTGAATTTATGGACTCATGGCAACAGCCCTCTGAGGGCAGGCCTGCTGTGTCAGTATCAACTTCAGAGCGCCGAGGACGCAATCTTCGTCGCATATCTCTCCCTCTCGTCACTGGCCTGCAGTCGCCAGGGGCATTTGCCTCAGCTGAGCTTCACGCATGTGTTGACTCAGCAGGCAGGCGTTGTGAGGCGAGTCGCACTTGCTCAGCTTGGCATCTCCTGAAAGTTCGCCAAACAGGTTGCAACGATATTTCCACTTACCCGAGCGATCCATTCTGGATGCGTCAACAGAGCGGTCAACGACGTGGCGACCTCAGGCGCCGCCGTCGCGAAGGTCTTCGCGATCTACGCTGCTGGAGCAGATCTCTCTGGAACTGCCGATCATCGACATCTTCCGTTGGGTTCTAAGCCATCAGCACCTCTCTCGAAATGCCGCCCAAGATCCGCCACAAATCCAGACATGCAAATGTCATGCCTATGTGTCGCGCTGACGTTTTATCCAAGCCCACTAAATGACCTTCGTCTGGAGATCATCGACACAGAAGCTATACACAATTGCTTGTGGGAGCAGTACGTGAGTAGCAGTCTCTGCTCGCCCCTCCTCACGTTCTTCATAGCCCGCAAAGACTTTCATGGGCCCGGTCGTTAAAAGGAGCGGAACCAAGAACGCAAGCACTCGTGGCGCAAGTGCTTCTTGACTGAGCCACCGTGTTCAGAGGTTGTCGTGAGATTGCAAGGCCAACGGTCTCGCACCTTCCCATACCATCTGCGCCACACCCGCATGTGATACTGTGGTGCTTGAATCATTTGCTACCCACAGGTCATGCTGGATGAGCTCGAGATTGCCGCAGCAGACATGGAAGTTGACGGCAAGCACAATCGGAGCGACCTCCTCCTTCGGGGACACAGGCTCGACCACGGACAGCGAAGATGGGTGTTAGCCAAGTCCAGAATCGGGCGAAATCGGAGTGCTACTGCATCTAGAGGCAAGGACCAGCTGGAGCGTGTTTGTCGAGGGATCGGTGAATGCTACTACAGAGGCAGTCGTCAGCGGCCTGGGCAGTCATCGCTGCAATTGCTGCGTGCTCAATGCAAGCACGAATGTCAGACCTGGCATTGTGTACAAAGGCGACCTACACATTCCTCTGGAGGCGTGCGGACATTTGTGCTATGACTTCGGTACACAGGGCATTGGAGGGAATCAAGAAGAGTAGAACGGAAAATTGCAAACCCAGAGCCATTGAACACCCGTAAGAATGATGGATTGCTGCTGCCCAGGGTGGTTGTCATGTGAATGCCACGTGTCTCAACCTTGATGCGCCCAGCGATCGAAGCTATAAAGAGTTCTGTCTAGACTCCTTGGCAAGTGTCTGTGGTATCATGTGGAGGTGGAGCTCGTTTAGAACTACTCCGCGTTGTGAAGTCACAGGCTTGATCCCTCCATCTGAACATCTTGCCGCGTTGCTGCAGACTTTCGCGTGAGTGCTTGGTTCCTTACGTGTCTATATTCATCCTAAGTCCCCTTTGACACGACTCGTGTATCGGTTCAAGCCCTTCACACGCGCATCGCTTGTTCACGGCTCACGACAGAGGCGGCATCCACAAAGAACTGCGCCCGCTCAGCCACAGTTCAGACCAGCAGTGCAACTTCTCACCTTACTCGCGACATCTGCACCGACCCCACTCCAGGAACAGCGACTGTTGATCGCTACGGTGCCAAGCCAAACAGCCAGACGCCGGACGAACACAGCAGGCTCGGACCACCGAAGAGGGCAAGCTTCAAGCAGTCTAGATACATACTAGTAAGCATAAGCACTGCTTGGCAGCGCTGCGGCCTTTATCCACCGCTTCATCCGCAGAGAGGTACCAAAGCTGGCCCGCAAGGAGCGACAGTCTCCCTCTCCGCCGCCAGACCATCACTACCCTCTGCCCGGCGCTGGTCACAATAGCCTTCATGCCAAGAGTCTGATCACCGCGTCCGCCGAAATCCACTGCCTGCGATATCTCGCTCGCTTGTTCAAGCCGCCCTAAGATCAGGAAGACTTTTATCAAGTCAAGGGAACCCTCGATCACAGCGGTCATCAGTCTGGTTTAGATCACTGTTTCAAGAGCAAGTGTGCATGCAAGGAGAGAGCGGCCAAGATTTCGTCGAACCATTGACCCTCGCATATCATATTGAAATAATAGGCACGGGACACCCGCGCAATGGGTAATCAGCAGTCAAAAGATGGAAGGAGCTCCGGCTCGCAGACACCGCCGGGCCCCGGCCCCAATCTGGACTCGTACCCATCATTCAGCAAGTCAGACACGAAGGAGTCCTCGCGCTCATTCCGAACGGCGCTGCGAACCAAGATGCCAGGCGCCAAAGGCTCCGATAGCCCGCGCGCATCCATGTTAGCACTAGCCGGAGATACGGGTGTTGAGAAGTCGGCGACGAGCTCTCGCAGGGGCAGCTCGGCAACAGAAGACGGGAAGCCAAAGCTGACGCAAAAGGGTGGTAATGATGATGCAGACGATGATGGCACGCAGCCTCCGCCGTCGCCGACGCAGAGCGCGAGTGTAGGAGGCGGACATAGTGATATCTTGGAGGCGCAGCGGAGCGGTGAGGTGGATGCGGTATCGGATGCGCCTCCAGGTGGCGCTCCATTACATCAGGCGACCAGCAAAGAGCCAACGGAGGGCATACTGGTGAGAGGGAATAACGCACAGCCGCAGCAGGCACAAGGCGCTCAAGCAGCGCTAGCGATTGCAGACAGCAATTCCTCATCAATGGAGATCGGAGCGCTAAAGCCTGCAGATCTGGATGACATGATCAAGCGACTGGTCGACGCCGGCTATGCTGGCAAAGTTACCAAGACCGTATGCCTGAAGAACGCCGAGATCACGGCCATATGTACAGCTGCGCGCGAGCTATTCCTGTCCCAGCCCGCTCTCCTAGAGCTCGCCCCACCCGTCAAGATCGTTGGAGACGTACACGGGCAGTATACTGACTTGATCAGGATGTTCGAGATGTGCGGCTTCCCGCCCAATTCTAACTTCCTCTTTTTGGGCGATTATGTGGATCGGGGCAAGCAGTCGCTGGAGACCATTCTGCTCCTGCTTTGTTACAAGCTCCGGTTTCCAGAGAACTTCTTTCTCCTCCGCGGCAATCATGAATGCGCCAATGTCACGCGAGTGTACGGCTTCTACGACGAATGCAAACGGCGATGCAATGTCAAAGTCTGGAAGACGTTCGTCGACACCTTCAATACACTTCCCATCGCCGCTATCGTTGCCGGAAAGATCTTCTGCGTCCACGGTGGACTGTCGCCAAGCCTGAGCCATATGAACGACATTCGAAACATTGCGCGTCCGACTGACGTTCCCGACTATGGCTTGCTGAATGATCTGCTGTGGAGTGATCCGGCGGATATGGAGAGTGACTGGGAAGCAAATGAGCGAGGTGTCAGTTATTGCTTTGGCAAGAAGGTTATCATGGAGTTCCTGCAGAAGCACGATTTCGATCTGGTTTGTCGGGCACATATGGTTGTGGAGGATGGGTACGAGTTCTTCAATGACAGGATTCTCGTGACAGTCTTCAGCGCGCCAAACTATTGCGGCGAATTTGATAATTGGGGAGCTGTCATGAGCGTCAGTGGCGAACTGCTGTGCTCTTTCGAGCTACTTAAGCCCCTTGACTCAAGCGCGCTGAAGAGTCACATCAAGAAAGGCAGAAATAAGAGGCAGAGTATGCTTAACTCTCCGGTAAGTGACATGCATTGCTGTGATGAGCTCAAGGAAGGTGCTGACCAAGCTGCCAGCCCGCAAGCCAATTCCCGCAGAGCTACTAGGGGGACTTGGTCGAGGGCCACGGCGAAGCGGAGGACCTTTCGGCTATGAGCAGACCGGACGAGAACAGACACATTGGTTGAAATGCAGACATTCGGGACGGACTGGTCAGATCGGCATCGGCGTCAGAACTGGATGTCAAGCCGAAGCGCTGTCAGTTGGCAGTTGAGCTTGCCCTAGCGGCCACAATCTGCGGCTCCTCTTTATGTGCCAAGAGAAAGGATAGGCAAAGTCCTGCCAAGCGGACAGCGCAGTCCCGGCTTCTGGATTTTTGCCTCAAGCTGAAGTCAAATCGGGAACGCGGGCCGGGAGGTGTTACGAGGATGACCCCTTCCTCGTCTGAGGTGGTTGATCAGTGTGCGGGCGGCTAAAATCGGCAGCATGTGAGAACATCCTAGCTAGACTTTGAGCTCTGAGCCTCTGGCAAGGTTTGATCGAGGTGGGAAGGAAGCAGTGAAGGCAAGCATTAATGACTCGACGTGTCACGCCAAGCTGCTGGCAGATGCTCAATCCAGCTGCGGCCATCACTTTGGGAGCATTGGCTCTGATGCGGCAGTTAAGAATCAACCTTTTATTATTAGCCGGTCAGGGGAAGGGACGGTATGAGCGGTGTAATTGTATAACGATTCGAGCATAATGATCGATGAGAGAAAGACTATTGAGAGTCTTCAATGGTGTCCTGTCAGCACTATTGAAAGGCCGGATACCCACAATGTGAGAATAGATACCCTTATTTTCAACCCTTATGGGAGCTCCTCACTCCACGAGGCGTTCACACGGCGCTTGGACGTGCTTTCTGAGCAGCCGGTTGACCGCTATGAGGATGACTCACATTGCTTCACGCGGAGGATTCATGTCTCACGTGTCGCGGAAGGATTTGAGAAATCGCTTCAGGCGGCTCTGCGAGCAGTGGTCCATCAGTCAATCAAATTGGCTGACCGGTACCCGACGTGATGCTCCGAGAGACATACTGGCAATTTCCTGACCGCAGCTCAGGTTGACGGTCGACCTTCACTTTTCAAGAAGTAGAATGTGATTATATATCGATTGATGGTCAGGCTTGGCTTCTCCAGTCAGCGCCAATGAGACAATGCGTCAAGCAATCGGTGCAAAGTGCTTCTGTCAGCCCAGTATGATCCAAGGACAATATGTACGTCGAAGTCAGTGTCCGTCGCCTCGACTTGCACGGAGCATCATCTGCGAGCAGACGATAGGGCGCGTTTTCTCGACTCCTCAAACACGTGGTCAGAGCTCCTCGAGCGCTCTCATCCAATGAATAAGTTGCGAGCGGCATCGTTGTGGACAGCGTCCAACGAGAATAGGTTCGTGGCACGTGCCAGATCGTCTGCAGAAGCCACATGATGCCGCAGGTACAACGGCATTGGAATTAGACGTTGGTGTTTGTTGTTCTTGTGACCCAGATTGGCCACGCGTGTTGTGGTTGCATGACGCGACCCAGATCATAACATTGGCGTTGATGGTGAGCTGGTCATTCTGCTTGATGGTGAGATGGTCATGATGGTCATTCTGTGGTGTGAGAGAATTCAAGTCGTTTCCCTGCGTCCTCGAGATGAGTAGTGTCGAATTTGATATTTCCCAGCAAGGTCCAGAGTTCTTCGTTTGATAATCTCGGACGGACGTCGCGCCGCGCTGGAACTAGCCGAAGCCGCGTCGTCCCCCAGCCCCGGGAGGTCAAGCATCAACATTTCAATACAACAACGTGACTCCGGCGCATCGATAGCGACTCCATCACCATCAAATACACACTCCTTGACAGTCATAGACAAGAGCATGGTCAGAGGCGACGAGCAGGTATTGCGCGCATACCTTGCGGGAGCAGGCGAGGGACTAGCAGAGTGACGGCGACACAAGGGGTTCGCTCTGCATAGCAATCGCTGCCGACACAATCAGGCCTCGAGCGCAATCTGCAAACGCAAGGCCGTGTCGAGTCAGCCGTAATTGGTGCGACAGCTATTGCGCATCATTCACTGTCATAACCGGTCGCTGGCCATCACTCGCTCGACCGACCAGGGCTCAGCAGTCGCCACGGGGTCACCAGACATGGAGCAGCAAGGCGACAGCAATGCCGTGGATCAGCAATCACAATCGCAAACGCCCACACTGTTATCGCCGCCGAGGAGCAAGACACCGCCCACTGTTATCGGGAAGCGATCGCATAGCGAGCGCTTGACGGCGCATCGCACCGGCAGTGAGCCTGTCAGCGCATCGGCGCTCAATAAGGCTTTGCAGCAGGTGGAAGATGCAGGGAGACCGAGAAGCACAACGCCGAGCGGCAGTCCCAGCAGAAAGAGGCAAAAGGTGCAACCAGGTCTAGACAGGTTCATACCAAATCGTGCTGGACAGGACATGTCGGCGAGCTACAACCTGCTGCACGAGGACGGGTCACCAGCGACTCCATCCAAGAGCCATAAGAAGATACCAGGCGACATCCACTTCCAGAAGCGGGAAGCAAATCGAACATACTCGAGCTTCTTGCGATCAGAAATGTTCGACAATGAGGTTCCACAAGCCATATCAGTTGAAGGCACAGGTTCGCGGGCTAAAACTCCGCCGACCAGTACTTCATCGATACTCGCACCGCCGAATCTCACTCCCTCAACACCACACAAGAACCTCTTTTCGTATGGATCAAATCCAACGCCCTCGCTGACCCCGCGATCGACATCACGGAGCGAGCGAGGGCCCAACGTAAATGCGCAATCCGACCTGTACAGCCTGTCACCTGTCAAGCACAGCTCGCAGAAGATGCTGTTGTCACCACGCAAAACACCCCGCGCAGTCAGCAAAGTCCCGTACAAAGTTCTGGATGCGCCAGACCTGGCAGATGACTTCTATCTGAATTTGGTAGACTGGGGCGCAAGTGACATTCTGGCAGTCGGTCTTGGACCGAGCGTCTACCTCTGGAACCGCGAAACGGGCAAGGTCAACCAGCTATGTCAATTGGAAGGCGATACCGTGACGAGTGTGAGCTGGATACAGCGAGGCAGTCATCTCGCAATCGGAACTCACAAAGGCCTGCTCATGATCTATGACACAGTCTCTGAGCGGAGACTGCGGACCATGACCGGTCATTCGGCGCGAATCAGCAGTCTCGCGTGGAATGCACATATTCTCTCATCTGGATCGAGAGATCGAACCATCTTGCAACGAGATGTGCGAGCCGCACCACAGTATACAGTCCGCCTGACAGGGCACAAACAGGAAGTGTGCGGTCTCAAGTGGAATTCGGATACTGAGCAGCTGGCCTCTGGTGGTAATGACAACAAGATTTTCATCTGGGATAAGATGGAGTCTAGATGGCTCCATCGATGGGGTGAACAAGAAGGCGGTCACAAGGCCGCTGTTAAAGCAATTGCGTGGTCGCCTCATCAGAGAGGTCTGCTGGCGAGCGGCGGTGGTACAGCGGATCGATGCATCAAGTTCTGGAACACCGTCTCTCAGGCGCAGACTAATAGTTCAGGAGCAACGGCGACGATGACTGGATTTCCAGCATCAGAGTGCAATAATCTTGGCTTCTCCGGACTAACTGGAAATTCACCGCTCGCCTCACCTTCACTTCTGGACGCCCAAATACAACCCAACCCTAACCTCCTTCGCTCGCACGATTCAGGCAGCCAAGTGTGCAACTTGCTCTTTAGCTCCTTGACGTCGGAGCTGGTGTCGACGCACGGATACAGCCAGCATGCCATCAACATCTGGAAGTATCCGTCGATGAACCAGGTCGTCTCGCTCACAGGGCACACATATCGTGTGTTGTACCTCAGCATGTCGCCCGATGGGGCGGTCATCGTCACTGGCGCAGGCGACGAGACGCTCAGGTTCTGGGACGTCTTTGGCAAGAGGGATAAAGGCGCTAGTAGAGGAATCGTTGGCGAGTGGGGTGTCATTCGATGATGCGGCACCGGTGATGTTATGAGCCTGGGGTTGTTTCTGTGGATTACTGCAGGCGAGCGAGCATGACGCAGGTCGGCGTTGAACCGTAAAGAGTTTCTCCCATTGGAGCTTGGATGGTCAAGCGAGTGGAAAGGTGGTACACACAGGCCGCGTTATGAAGCGCTGCGAGGATGTCGCCAGCGAGGACAAAGCAGCTGCGACGGTATGCGAGATGACTATTATGGTACAGCATTGAATGAGACTATGAGCTATGAGCATCGGATTCCGAAACGCCTTCGTCGGGAAAGCAGTCCGCAGATGTACGTACAAGCGGCTTGCCGCGGCTGCGACCGGCGTTGGAGCGAGCAGAGTATCCACATTGTTTGCATTCTCAGTGGTAGCAATTGTTGTCAGGCTAACATACGTCTAATCTTTCGGATTCCGGGCCCCACCGCTCGGCGAAGTCGGTCGGTGCTCGGATCCCAGCAACCGAGAAGTTCCGCATACGCTCCTTCCTGTTTCGGCTGGACCTGCCCCTGGCACCGCATTTTGTGGGAGAAACATTGCTGAGAGTCAGGTCTTGTCGACTATCGCTCGAATTTCGTAGAATGCTCCGATAGCAATTTCGTGGGAACGTGAAGGATAAATCGGCTCGGGATCCGGGCGTCGAGGGGTTTTGTTGCGCTCCTCTCCCTTGCTTGTCATCTGCGGCAACTGTGGATGGCCGGAGGAGGACGGGCGGGGACTGGCAGTCGTCTGATTTCTCTCGCAATCCGTGGTTCTCGGTCTGAGAGTCCAAGTTGGGAGAAGAACTGGCTCGGGATCCGAGCGCCGAGGGCTTTGGGCCGTCGGGAGATCATGAGAAGATCGGACTGGTCCACTGATTGGCAGGGCCAGCTGGGGACGAGTTCTCGGTGTCCGCGTCGCGGATGTTGAAAGATGCCGACCTGAGGGTGGTGGGTGCCCGATTCTGTGCGCAGCGATCGCTTTCGTCAGTCACCCGATCGACCGGTTGACGTGGTTGACTGCTCCTCGATGGAGTTGACTGCATGTCAACTTGTCACACACTGTTCTCTGCCATGGCGGCATTGATTGACGCGCGCCATTGACGGCTCAAAGTGTTGATCCGGTAGTCGAATAATGAGTCCCGATGTAAACTATGGAAACGATTAATTGATTGGTGGAGTCTCTGTCCGAGTGTGGCTTGCGTGTCCCCGTGTCTAGGACCGAACACGCCTTCAATTGTCAGGAACTGCCGAGTGATGAAGCCACTGTACGTCCGAGGAATCCAGTGACTACGTGTGATATTCGTCGATACGCTGTACTGTGCATGGAGGTTGACATGCGAAGGGTCAGGACGGCTGCTTCACACGCCTGAAACGTTCGAGACAATCAGAGGATCTACATTGCATGACGTATTGCGGCGCATACATTGACTGCGTTCAATGACGGCTGGTTCGATCTCTGAGATATCGACGGACATTAAATGCACGACGATAAGCCGCTCCTCGATTCTCTTGATACCTCATTACCGTCTCTTGCGAACGCTAACGCGATGCTCTGGCTCGCTAAGTCATGGTGCACCCTCTTTTAGGGGAGGACCTTCTGAGACACATGATGAATAGTCCGCGTCCCAGCGCTTTCAATCTCCAAAGCCATCTGTGGCCAGCCTACCCGTAGTTCCCTGAGTCTACCATCTTCGGGTCTCCAGTCTCACCCTCATCGGCTGCTTCGGTTCCACCGACGCCCTCTCCCTCGTTATCCGTGACCGAGGACGTTTTCGCTTGTGTCGCTATATGGCGGCGTGCTGGCGCCGTAGTTGAGCTCCTCTTCGCTGCTAATCTGATCTGAAGAGGTGTCGACGTCGGCTTGGACTTCGGTAATTGCGAAGGCACAATGTCCGGACTTGTGTCAGCAAGTCTTGCATTGTTCAAGGCCAGGTCCTTAGGCGCCGGGACTTCTGAAGTGGACGTTGAAGCTGCAGCATTGCCAATCTTGATGTCGGCGGGCAGTGACATCAGCGTCGACATCGACAATTCTCTCGGCCCAGATGTTGTCACCGTTGACGGGGTTGTCGGCCGCCGTTGCGCCGTCTTCTTGGTCCTGGACTCGGAAATTGAAAGATTCGTCCCTGTGCGCAGGGGCGCGAAGGGGTTCAGGCCAGACCCAACTGTCGCCATCATCCACCGCAGCTTGTCCAACTCAAGACTGGGCTCGAGATGACTATTATGCCCGTCATTCTTTTTGACGACGCTCTTTTGCGCTGAGCTGCTGGCTGTCTCATTCTGCTGAACCGAATACTCTGCGCCAGACCCTGCCACCTCAGCCTCAAACCAGTCACATTCGTACCGCACTTCTTCTCAGCCATGATGTCCTCAACGAACCTGCCAGTGTTCTCGAGGGCTTGTGCGGCGCTAGCCATATTCTGCAGGAGATGACCTTGCACTTCTGCGGCTGTAACCATGTTCGCCGGGATCTGATCGGCGAATGCTTGCGCCATAGCAGTAATTTCGTCGTTGCCAGACTCGCCAAAGACGCGCAAGAATAGCTTGTAGGTGACCTCGTGTGAAGCATGATCGAACAAGACTTTGCGGTCGACGCGGCCCGGACGTATCCTTGACGTGCTGAAGGAAGTCGGTAATCGGTTTGGTGTCGCCCTGCAGATTCATGCAAGACAGAACAATCGTCTCGTCATGCTCACTTCTGCCATATGTGCCGATGCTTTGATCTTGTCGAGTGTTCTCATTGCTCACAACCCGCTTCTCAAAGGTCAAGCACTTGCTATTGTAGGCGAAAGTGAAGCTACCTACATCCTGTACAAGCTCGAGCGTGTCCGGCTTCTCGTCTTCTTGCTCGATCGGCTTGTTTCCACGACTGACACCCAAGTCGTACATGTACAAGTCATGAGTTGACATCTTTCCCTTGATCTGACGAGGCTGAAGTGCCAGATTTCGAGCCCCTTTACCCAAGCCTTGTCTGACCATGTAAGCCATCACAGGCTTGTAAAGTGGGTGAGTCGTAGGGACCAGGACTGAGCAGATGATACAGCTGATGAGATACGAGTCATCAGCTATACGAGACCCGTGCAGCATGCAACAACCCACATGGACAAGAACGGCGACTGCTTTGCCTGGCCTGCCCCAGCTTCCAGACTAGTGCCAGCCATCATGTGATACCTAATCAAACAATCGCATGTCACCGAATGGAGGTAAAGGATCAATGCCATCGTCCACGTTGTACCTCCTACTTTGGCCTCTTGGTATGTAAGTCCCCCGTTCTAGCCGAAGCGCCGTGCATGAATCTACTTCAGCTTCTTCTCCTCCACGGGAGGCAATATTGATATTGAAGCGACTTCTACGACTTGTTCTCCCTTCTCCTCCCGCTGCGGGGCTGATCAGCAGGCATCTTCCCGTGAAACCTGCATGTCTAACATATATACGATCTGCCTGAATTTCTCCGTCTCGTATGACTCTTGGGCAGATTGCAGGCCCGAATTCAAGATCAGTCATGTAGGCGGACTCCGCTTCCTCATTACTGCCATCCACGGCAAGATGAAAGGACCGCATGCGGCAGTGTGGCTGCTCGCGCTCGCTGACAGGGGGCGTACAGCGAACCCGCGACCGTATCCATTGGCGGACTCGTATCTACATACGACGTCCTTCCTGGATCACAGTAGCCTCATCCAGCACCTGGACGACCACCAATGGTATCTGGACAACATCCCTTTCATCGACCTGCCAGACCAAACCATCCAAGACGTGTACTACTATCGTGCCAGTGTCATAAAACGACATCTGAAATGGGTTCACGAGGGCCAGGGCTGGGTGGGTACATGGATGGATATCAGGCCACCATGGGCACTGACTGACTTCTGACCCATCGCTCTGCAGGTGGCAACCGAATTCATTCACCCTGTGTCCTGGGCGAGCAAGTTCCAGACTATCCCAGACTCAGCGCCACACCACGTGGTCGAGTTGAGATGGCTGCGGGATACTAACTATGTCAAGAATCTCATCGAACAGTATACAAGAGGTGGCGTTGAGAAGTTAAGCGGCATTACTTTTACGCACTACATGCACCGTGCCATCTTGGAGCACGCGCAGGCCACAGGAGACATCCCTTTTCTACTTTCGCAACTGGACGGGCTGATTGCAATGTACAACCTCTGGAACACGACTATCGACCGCACCACCGGATTATACCATCGGAATCCTCTGCAAGATGCGCAAGAATACTCTTTACCCGGCTACCTGACAGGAGGACCGGGTGGTGGGCCTATGCGAGAGTGGAACGATTTCAGCCTCGGCTCATCTCCAGGCGGTGACAACGATTACTCGCTGATCTGGTCGGGACCAGAAACATACAGGCCTAGTTTCAATGCATACATGGTGGCCAATGCGCGGGCGATTGGTACCGTGGCTTCCATGGCTGGTGATGTTACGCTCGCCAGCACTTGGAACTCCTATGCTGATCGTCTTTATAACCGTATGACGGAGCAACTTTACAGTGGCGAACTCAACTTCTGGATCGACGTCGTGCAAGGAACAAATTTACGGTGTGAAGGGCGAGAGCTGATCGGATATTTCCCGTATCGTTTCGACGTCGGGACTGGCCCCGTACAAATACAAGGCCTGGAAACAGGTCTCGATACGGAGCACTTCCTGACCGAGTTCGGGCCCACAACTCTTGAGCAGATCAACCCGTACTACACGAGCTTGAAAAATTCAACATATTGCTGCATGTGGCAAGGTCAAAGCTGGCCATTCAGCACATCGGTGTATCTAGGAACGCTGGCACGCATTGCCCGCGACGGCCTCTCTCCCATCATCACAGCTGAGCTCTTCAACAAGGAGCTGAAGAAGTACGCCGTCACGAACTACAAGAATGGTGTGCCTTACACAGCAGAGAGCCACTATCCGACAATTGACGAATGGAGTGGTGACACGGCGAACCATTCGGAAAACTACCTTCACTCTACGTACTTCGACAATATCTTCACAAACCTGCTCGGAATTGTGCCCACTTTCGACAATGCACTGGTTTTGAAACCACTGGTCCCCAATACTTGGTCATATTTTGCTGTAGAGAATCTGCCTTACCACGGGTCGCTGTTGACATTCATCTGGGACAAGGACGGGACGCACTACGGTAACAAGGATTTGCAAGCAGGCTTCAGTATCTATAGCAACGGCACAATTTTTCATCACCAAGGTACTTTGGCACCTGTGAATGTCAGCTTGCCATTCGAGACTGCAATTGCTGCCGAGCAATTAGCCGCGCAACCAGAGTATCAGAATATACTTGCGAATCCGAACTCCCCGCACAACTTGCCGACTGTGACGGCAGACTCGTGCCTTAATCTCAATGGCGATATCTGCAACTACCCGGCGTGGAAGATGAATGATGGCTTGCTGTGGTACGATACCACGCCAGACAACCGCTGGACAAATAACCAATCTCAGACGCCATACTCGACTATCTCGATCAAGCTTCCTCGAGCTCGCAGAATCAGCTCGATCTCACTTGCCATTTTTGCTGATGTGGAACGAGGTGGCGTTGTCGACTGCCCTGCTGGTGTCAAGATCGTCGATGGCCGTACAAAAGACACCGTTGCCTTCAAGAGTCCTTGGACGGACTGCGTGGGCAATGCGCTGAACACCGTCCTCTTCGCTGCACCCAACGCGGTCAATGTCAAGCCGCCGGATGCTGGCTACACCATCGAGACTGACAATCTCCTCGTAACTCTCAGCGATAAGCTGAAGTACACAACTGCGGTCACGGAAATCCAGATATGGATTCCGCCGGTTACAGGTCCACGGTATGAAGCGGAGGATGGGGTCATTGGAACATTCATCGGCTCCTACGGAGGCAAAGCCACTGGTCTCGACGGCACGATCGTAGATGGTGGTGTCTCCCTAGGGCCTGGAGGATGGGTAGAAATAGCCGATGTCAGGAGGCCGCCGACTGGGAACAGCATGCTTGGCGCTGCTGGCTCTGCGAAAATGCAGGTCGTTGGCGGAGGCACTGGCACAGTCGAGGTGGGCTTGAATTTCCTTACTAAGCAAACAGTGCAATTCTCTGGGAATGGCAGCACGACCTTGAATGTTGAGCTTCTGCGAGGAGGGAATGTGGTAACCATCTCTCAGACTAGTGGCATGCCCTGGGTCGATGCGATTGTGTTACGCACATGAATTGAGCCACAAGCGATGGAATCGTCCGTAATCTAGGTGGCGAGGCGGTGGTTGGACTCTGAGTGCGTCATGCAGATCTGAGCTTTCTGAGGCAAAAGTCAGCACGGCCTCAATTATCTTCACTTGCCAGCTTCAATAATCAAGGACGCTTGCCGCATGTTGATCGGCCACGTGATGTTCATGAGGCTCTGAATTTGTGTCTGGTAGACGCTCTCAGTATCTTGGGGTCACTCCAAACAGGGAAACTCCAACTTAGATGCATCCATGAAGTGCATGCTGATGCGGTGAAAGTAGGGTCCATTGAGCACTCGGGCTGAACAAAACCCATACCTTTGACCCCCCTGAGATCATATCAAATGAAAGTCGCTGTACTGACTGATGCTGGAGTTAAGCCGCACTTCAAGACAGGAGTGAATGCTTCGTTCGTGGTATATAGGGTGACTGACCCGGGGCGTCTACAAATCAGTATCGCTTCAAGTGCCAAATCACAACCGGCAAGGGGAGCGACTGCAAATCGAAACCCAATCACGTCTCAAACTGTACCACACCACGAGCCATACTCTGACCGACTGAGCGCCATGACTAAGGAGGTTTGGGAGAAGATTGTAGAGATCGAACGGCAAAGCATGCACGCAGCCAAAGGACCACCTGATCGTAAACAGGATTACTGGTGGATGTTGTGCAGGACCTGACAGCAGTGCTTCGCAGCTCGTGCGGCATCGCAAAGGGTCCGGGAGGCCTACCAGAGATACCTAGAGCAAGCGCAGCCGCAATTGGTAGCACCAACACAGCGACAGGGTCTCCCCGCGGGTGCGCCCAGAATGCAATCGCCGTTCCAATAGCAATATCTTCAGTCGCCAATGCATCAGGGCCCGGGTATGGGAGGCGCTGGTTATGGAGCTCAGGTGTACGTATCGCCTGCGGCGCAGGTCTGAGGGAGTCCCGGATCTCCTAAGACAGCTGACAGACCCCACAGGCCGATGCATTACCCACCAAGCGCACACCAGCAGTATGACCAGTATCAACAAGCAGTAAGTCTACAGCTTCGCTGGACCATGCAAGCATCTATCTAACACTCCCCAGCAAGCTATTTCCCCCCACCCAAGCGTCCAACAGCGCCCCTCCCTCCCAAAACCCTACATCCCCTACAACAACCCCTACGACCACAAAGGCCCCGACCTAGGCGACGGCATCGACCCGAAGTTCAAACAGGAGGTAATCAAAGTCATGTCTCTCGATAAGTACGATTTCAAAGACATCCCGGGCATGCTCGGGAGGTTCTTCGACACGAAGATCAATGCCCTGCTGGTTTATGCGAGGCAGTTGGGGCCGAGCAGGTATTGGCATGAGAGGCTCGTGAAGAAGACGCGAGAGTTGGGGATAACGGAGAAGACGGATACTATGTATCCTGCTGAGTTTCCAGGGCAGTTTATTGAGTGATGAACGGTTTAGATGTGGCGTTTGTCTGCAGAGGCGAGCAATGGCGGTGGTCGTTGCGTTCGTCTGCGAAATTGGGTCGGGTAGGTGGAAGGCAAGTGTGCTGCTGGATCTTGTGGCTAAGGTTCCCGCGTTGTCGTCATTGGCGCTTCGACATCTCGTTGTTGTTGTTTCGGAATGGTCAACAAGTTGGCAGAGGGAAGGGCCAGTAGCTGGCGCCCAGCTTGATGCCATCGTCATCAAAGCTTGGCTCCATGCCTCGAAGCAGAGCCCTCACCTTCCGCAACAAAGCTATCCCCCACCTCCTCCCAAAGCGTCGTACCAGCAGCCACATCATCGCTCAGCAGACCCTTCAACCTCTCCCTACACCACACACAACGTCAGCGCCCCCCAACCCCGAAACCCGTCACTCCTGCATCGAGGCACACGAACACTTACACAACCTCCCCATGCTCTCTCGCCCTCGAATGCCCCCACAAAGCCTCCCGATCACGATACCTGACATACAATACCACCTCCTCCCTGTCCGCCTTCCTCCTCTCAAACCCCGCATACGTCAAAACTCCCGCTTCCACCCTCTCAACCCACACCGCGAAACCCCGGATCACGTCCAACACCTCCGCCATACTCCCCTTCGCCGTCATCCGCGTGACAGAAACGAGACACGTCTCCCCATCTCGAGGAGCTTTGGGCCTCGCGACGAAGCCAGTGACGTGGTACCATGCGACCAGTTCCTCAGGCTTCGCGTACCAGTTTCCTTCTTCGGCGTTGCAGTGGTAGGAGTGGAACCAGGGCTCGTTTTGCTGGGATTAGAGGGCGGTTTTGGAGGTGTAGATTTCCAGACCGCAGATGACGAGGTTGGCGGCGGAGTCGGGGTTTGGTGGTGGGAAGGGAGTGCAGTAGGACCAGGCGGTACATTGGGCGTTGGGGTTGCGGTAGTATTCTCTCGCTGCTGCGCGGAGATGAGTGAGGATCTATGTTGTGTATTAACGGGCGGGATAATGGAGGGAGTATGAGTAGTGGGAACTGTACTGTTTCTTGCTTTTGAGGTGAGGAGGGATGGAGAGTGCAGAGGAGTGCTATACTGTCGTTTGCCATGGTGAGAACGAGACTGTATGAAGCTGTGACTCCTTGCGGCCGAATTGGTGCTGTGCGAGGATGAATGTGTTACAACACCGACAATAAAAGTCGATCGATGCTCGCTTGTCATGGACCTCGGCACTGCTTCTCCATGAATCATGGACCCGATCCGCCTGTTGGACGGCGGTCCAAATGTGCCAATTCCACATGAGGGGTGTTCTCCCACATCAAGAATCGACCTTCTAACACCTCCTTAGGCCTATATACCCATTAACAATAATCTATCAGCACTAATATCGTCGTTGTTTTCACCATGCTACCTCAGGTAATCGACTAGCCGCACTAGCACAAGTATGTGTAGTAAGCTATAGCTATTAGTGTCTACTATGTTAATATCTGCGAGACTATCATGTAGGAAGAACAGACGATTATTAGTCGCAGTTGCCTCGCAAGGCGGCTTGATGATTAGGGCTTCTGCAAATATATACCTTATATTAGAGGCGAAGTTGTAGTAAAGGTTAACTGCCTTATAGAGTATTAATACTAGTGCTAGTAGTCTACTAATGATATAGATGTATATGCTATATGATATAGAAATATCTCGCAGTGTAACAGAGTAATCCGACCTTTTAGTAGGTACAAGATAGCGCTACTTTCTGCTTATTGCAGAGGTAGCGCTAAGGGTGCTTATAACCCCTAACACTCCTTAATTAGGGAAAGCTTGTCTGAGCCTAACCCTGCAGGGGTACCATAGGGTCAGCGACGTAGAGGCGTCCTACATTGACAACTAATCTCTCTTAGACGACATATAAGCTAACATATGTACGAAGGACCCCCTTGCTATATGTAGTAGGGTTACTACATGCTAAGGGTAGGCATTAGAAACCATGCGGTTCTAATAGCCCCCTAGTATCAACTGTATCACTACCTCTCCTCCTATAAGGATGTCCCTAGCCTTACTAAGTAATACATGCAGAATGTATAGAGTATAGGATATAGCATACTTATACTACGTAAGGGTAAATAGGTAGATAGCCTATATAACATGTGTCATGCGTATACCTTAACACCTTCGTAGTAAGTACGAGGCAGAGGCTGCTAACTTAGGCGGGTTTTAACCTGTTACATGTTAGGTAGCTTTGTAATACCTTCGCTTTATATGTAGATCGAGATATTAGGACACTATAAGCACGTACTTTAGTTAATCCTTGAAATTATGGGGCGAGCATGCGCGCCAGCCTCGCCAAGTAGCTTGGCTATCCCTATTTAGTCGTGACTGTGAAGAATGTGTCATAGAACCTTAGGGTAGTAGGAAAGTATGCGGACACTCTACGCGCGCCGCTCGAAACAGCAGGAGCGTGCTCCTAGCGCGGGCCTCGCCACATTTTCATGCTAGTAGGCTAGCACGAGTGTAGTCAGCGCATATGCGTAACAGCCGTGTTATCTATTATTACATCATTCGGTCCCCTTGTAAGTTAACTAAAGGCAGGTACTCTACGCATGTAGTTTGAGTTACTAGCTTAATAGTTGCGGTAGGCAATAGGGGGGCTGTCAGAGGGTATAAAAACCTCGTCGCTTTCCTAAACTTCCTGTTCTAAGACACTAACATCGACCTCTACTCCTATTTCGCTTAGCTTGCGCCTCGCTATGTCTGCAGGTCTGTACTAGAGCTTCTTCTTCTTTAATCAATTAATTAAGATCAATTAACCCGTCTTAGCTATAATGGCTTATATGCTACAGACTAAGTTCGACGCTACTCGCTCTGCCCGCGATTGTCGCTTGTGTCGACAATGCCTTGACAACCTTAGTAGCTAAGCTGCACACATCTCTCCTCCGCGTGTTAGTAAGGCGTCCCCTACCTGCGAGGTATGCGTGACTTATACTAACTAAAGCGTAGCCGAGATCTATGTTAGCGGATTTGATAAGGGCAGTGTCTACCGCAATTGTGTTAACTATAATAGCAAGCATCAAAAATGCTAAGACCTCCCTAAAGAGGTATATAGCGAGTATAACTAGCTCTGCTGTAACATCGATGACTTCTAGAGTACGCGCGACAAGGGGATTGCTAAAGGCACTCTGACTATAAACAGCCTACAGGCTAAGTACCGCGAGGCACTCGCCTACCTGCTTAGCGCCCTCTTGTGCTTTACCGCGACTACTAACCGTTCTTATAGCAGTGTTCGCTTCGACTCTCTGCTAACAGGCGAAAACGTTTGTCTAGGTCTAATCGCAGACTTAGTCTAGAAGATCTTAAAGGTGCTAACTGTTAGGGTTAAGACCTTCGCTATAGTACGCATATAGTGCGGGTACCCTCTGATTATGAATGCTGACTTTCTCCGCTAGGCTAACGTTAGCGTCGAGAAATATCCGACTAGCTGTTAGCGTTAGCAACTCGGGGCCCTTGCCTCTATTAACAATGACTTTAAGACGCGGATGATCCGCAAGAAGGTTATCAAGCAATTCACTGCTCCTGCCGCTAAGGCTATGCCCTAGCGCCGTACTAAGAGACAGCCTGCCTCTAAGCCGGTCCTGAGGACTAAGCTGTAAGTTACTTACTCAAATCCTGTCGCGTGCGTATAGCTAACACATTGTAGCGCCGCTGCCTACGCCGCCTCGACACTACTGTCTAAGAAGAAGAAGAAGGCTAGGGCCGAAATTGAGGTTAGCGACGAGGAAGCCGAACCTTCCCTACTTGCGACCTGTACTACGTCTGTCAAGACACTAAGGCACAAGCCTCTAGGCCAGATCTTTGAGGATGAGGAGGATGACGACGTCTAGGATACCTTCGGTCCTAACGTGATCCCTTCGCGCCATAGTGTCACCGTACTAGTTACGCCTAAGGGGGACACTAAGTCTAATAATGTAGTTGACACTCATGTCAAGAAGCGTAAGATGATCTCGAGGGCTAAGCGCGACAGCCGCAAGCGCGCTCGAGTCTCTTTGCCTTCTGATGCTAAGGATAAGGTAGTCGTCATAACTAGGCGTAGTAAGGATGTCGCTAGTTCTCTGGCTACTATAGGCTCTAAAGACGAGCTCCCTCGCAACCTACTAAAGAAGAAGATACTAGCCTCTCTTCGTGGCATTGCTACCCCTGTCACTCATAGTTGCTTCAGGGTGTTTAGTAGACCCTGTGCAGGTAGGTAGTCCCTAGCGGACTATAACAAGAAAGACTCTCCTACTTTAGGTTCGGTTAGGAAGCCCCTAACTAGTAGTCACTAAGCATTAGCTATAAAGCTAATCCGAGCATGTCTCTTGTTCTCCTTGGGTTTATTCTAGGTGTGCCTTTAGGCATCAATGATGTATAAGTAGGGCGTTTGCTTCTTGTTATTACTCCGCGCGTCATGCGCTACATACACATGTTAAGAATTCTGCTCTAAAGCCCTTATCTTCCTACGAATCGACCTTCTTAAGCCCTGCTTATGCCTCCTCCGCTCTTCGAATTCACGAATAGCTTCTAGAGCGTTCTTGCAGTCTTTAGCCGGAACCTATTATATGTACTTAGGTAGGTATCCTTTCTACTTCACTAGAAAGTGCGTTGCGCCCTTGCGCCGCATACTGTCCTTAATACCCTTAACTTCCTACTCTTCGTTCTCTTCTGCTACTAGCATTAGGTCCGCGGGCTCTTCGCCCTTATGCTGTACCCATAGTTCGAGTAGAGATACGTAGAAGACGTCATGTACACAATACGACGATGGCAATAATAGCTAGTACGCCTGCGAGCCTATTACGTTGCGTATCCGGAAGGGTCCGACGAACCTTGGCGTCATCTTCTTACTTAGAAGTTTTAGCTTAAGATTCTTCATTAACAGTAACACCTTCGTACTAACTACGTACTACATCGGTTTAGCACAGGCGTTATTATGTTTAATCTAGGATTCTAAGGCCTTTTTCTAGTGTTCTATTAGCACCGAATGTACCTCGCGTATACGCTACGCTAATTCCGTAGCGGCTGGCACCCTCTCCTTAGAAGACTCGTCCTGAGGCGGTTCTAGGTGTATTTCTAGATCAAAGCTATAAAGAATCTAAAATGGCGACATACACATAGTAGCATGCATGCTGTTATTAACTGCAAATTCCGCTATAGGAATTACGTTAGCCTAGGCATCCTGGTTCTTAGCGTAGTAGCACTAAAGGTACTACTTAAGAGTCTAGTTCATACGTTTAGTCTTACTATTAGTCTGTAGATAGAAGTCAAGCTAAACGGCATTACTATATACTTAAAGTATCTGTACTACGTTTAGAATGCGGTCTTCTACTTGTCGCCCTTTCGGATCGGTATCTAGTAGTAGGCGTCCTTCAAGTCAATAGACGAGATGATAGCAGCGCGACTAAGGCGGTCAAGCGTCTTGCTAATAAGTAGTAGGGGGGCATCGGTTCTTCTAAGTTACCGCGTTAAGGCCCTTATAGCTAACGCATAGGCGGAGCGTGTTATCCTTCTTTAGGACGAACATAACTAGCGCTCTAGCCTCGCTGTCGCTTCGTCGGATCCACGCGTTTCTTTGCGCCTTGTAGAGATAGTCTCGAAGTGTTTCGAGCTGCGATTCTGACATAGGGTATAGAGGCTAATACAGAGGATTATAACCCTCCTTAAGGTTAATCGCATGTTCCGCGTCTAGGGCCCGGGCATAGGCCGTAGCCTCTATGTCGAAAATATCGGCGTATTCCTCTAACTCAGGCGGAAGGGTAACGTCTTCCTTGACGTTCTATATACAGACTGCATACATACATTAGACCTTCTTCATGTCCTTGTAGAAGCCATGTGCGTCACGCATCCTTACTACAGGAACTTTGCCTATAGAGCTGTAGAACTAATTGTTAGTAGCTCTATTAACAACGACTCCCTGCTTGTAGCGCTAAGGGCGGCTAAGTAGGAGCTCCTTATTAGGAACGTCTTTAGCGTAGAAGACTTTGTTAGTCTCGCGCACTTCTCCTAAGGAGTCCGCGAGTTAGAGGCGCACGTTGTACGCGCCTTAAGCCGCTACGCCTTCGCCCTAAAAGGACTTCATGGTAGGTAGCAGGGCTCCTAGGATCGGCTTCAAACCGAGCCATACGATTACCCGCTAGGGTATCACGTTAACCTCCGCAAGGTCGTCTAGCATATAGTCTACTAGCTTAAGCGAGCCATTAACTTAGACCGCACCGGATAGGCGCTAGGCAGGCCACGAGTCTACACTATTAGTAACAGACAGCTTAGATACCTGCGGTAGCCATTTAGTTGTCTTAGGCTTGTCCTTCTTTCGCCTCCCCTCTAGGGAGGTTTCGGACACCTTGCTTACCTTTTTCCTATTACTTCGTTTAGGACAGCGAGCCGCCTAGTAGTCTCTCGCTCTACAGATGTAGCAGCTGCTTAGAGGCTTCTTGCTACTGTCTTTAGGCTTAGAGGGCTTGCTCCTCTAGAATGAACTACTACGTTAGACGTGACCCTTACGTCTCGAAAACCAAGGCCCTAAGTAGACCGAGTAACTTGTGTTACTTAGCTTACTTACCTACTCGTCTAACTTGGCCTGCTCGTATGTACCCCCGAGAAACTCAGCCCCTCCTGAGCTACTCGTGTCGCAGACGCGAGTAGCTTATAGTGTAAGAGTGCTACTAGTAAGTAACTTACTACTAGCAGTATACTAGCGGCAAGTAGCTCGGGCACGCAAGCCGAGCTACTCGAATCAAAACAATTTGCATGCAATAGATGTTAAAGTCATGATTTTAGTTAATACTATACATCTCGTTGTTGTCGCACTATACTCTTTTACTATTTACACTAGACCTGACATACAACGCGAATTAAGCAGATTTGCTAACACTAAACACATATACAGCTTAAACGTAGCTCTTACGACGCCTCTTGAATTCAAGCAAGCTACTATATCTGACTTGCGCCTTATGCCCGAAGACCTTAATCAGTATAGCTAGTAACAAATGCATAGCTACTACACACTATCTACACATCCTGTATCGGCTCTTACACATGAATCTTCTACTCGCCCTTATCCTCTATTCCGTTCTACTAGCTTACCTTCACTACAACCGACTTTCCTAAAGCGCTACTATTTCGCCCCTCCTGTAGCTTCTTGAAGGTCGCATCATTAAAGACCTTGTCGCTATAGCCCTTGATCTGCTCTAACAAGGTCGAGTCCGTGAATGTAGTGTGCTACTACAACTGACTATCCCTTAACTTAGAGTCGTCGAGCGCATCCTCTACCTTCTCTACAACGTTTGACTAGTTGCTTATAAGATCATACTAATCGAGCAGAGCGTATGCTATGCTACATTATAATCGTTAGCTAATGTATACTACGTGGCTACTAAACTACCGCTAGCACCTCCTATTAATATCGAAGTACTAGCGGTATGTTAGTAGCATAACGCTAGTATACTACTAGCACACTTACCTAGCATTTTTTGCCTCTGCCTCTAGCAAAGCTTGGCTCCTACTGTCGCCTTAGTCTTTGTCCTTCGCGGTCAAGCTTCGTGTCCTATAGCTATCGTCATTAACTACGCCGATACATAGAGTCAATAATCGCACTTACTATGTGTTAGTAAGTCTTTGCGTTTCGCCTCTCGCTAGAGCCGCGCTAGCGTTTATCCGTTATTAGCACGGTTTAGTCGATACATGAGTCCCCTCGCCTATACCGCTTGTCTACACTAGTCACGATTAACCGCCTACTCCGTAGCTTAGGCCTCTCGCTACTTCCGCCTCGTTAGCGATGGCTAGCCCTCACGACGCGCTAAGGCTACTAACCTTTCATCTTGCGTGTGTCTAGGTTAGGGCTTATCGACTATAGTAGCTTTCATACTAGACAAGTACATGTTAGCAATCATGGCCATGATGTTAGACAAGAAACTAACCTCGTTGTCACGACACCGTTATGCAGGGTGTCCCGCGACAATAGCTCCTCTAGTCCCTGCATCGGCTAGTCGTTACTGTCATAATCGCTTGCCTTACTACTATAGTTACTAACATTTGCCCTTCCGCCGTTATAGCCCTCGCTCCCTCTGTTAGTGTCCGCTTAAACATCCGCTACATGCTTGCGAACGCCTACTATTAATGACATTAAGGCCTAGCTTGATCGTCGTGTCAGGCTGACACTACGCTAACCTAATAATTGCGTACGACCTAGCAGAAGTTAGCATAGGCCCTCTCGACAATGTCTCCCCCGTACTATTCTCGCGTAGCGCCTTTTGCCTCCGCAAGTCCTTGTATTCCCTCTCTAAGCCTGTCATGCCGCGATCCTTCTTGATAGCTAGCGCCGCCTACACTAGTAGTGCTGTCTTGCCTTCGTCCTCCCCCCCTAATATACGTGCCATGATAGTCGCTATGATGACCTCCTGTCTGTCGGCATCGAGCTCTTCCTAATACTTCTTCTTCCCCTCGAAGATATCATCGATATCGACACCGCTAACTAGAACCCATCTCGTCTTGCTAGCCTTTGTCTTGAACTCCGAAGGGCCATTTCTGATCTAGGCTAGTAGGTATGTAATAGTAGCATACACGCTGTTTAACATGAAAGCGTTTACCTCGCGTGACTCTAAAGGATTCTATGCTAGTTTCTAATTAAACTAGAAGAACGCCTTCTTCATACAAAAGATTACGAGCGGGCTTAGAAACCTCTAGTCCTGTGACATGTTAGCACTTTCGACGACATCTAAGCCTTCTCTCCTTACCTCTTCTTCGTTCTCGCATTCGAATCTGCTTTCTATTAACATGTCTGCGGCCTAGTCCTTCAAACCCTGCTTATCGTCTACCTTGCCAGACTATGCGAGTATAGCTTCTCTGACTCTATTCGTGTAGTTGTTACGACACTAACGCAACCTCTGCCTTATCTACGCCCCTAACATTAGCACCTCCTTATAGGACCTACGCAGGTACTTACAGTATCTAAATCTACGTCGTCTAGCCTCGAGCTAACTCGACCTTTCATCCCTAGCATATTACACGCTACGAGCTACTAGTTAATTGCAATATGCTTACAACTCGGCTAGTAAGTAGGAGCTGTAGGGTATAGCACAGAAATGCCCTTCCGCCCTCGTGAAGCGTCTATCTACGAGAGTTCTCGGACTTTAACGAGCAAAGGCTCGATTAACTTGTCTTTATGCACGGGAGGGCTACTACGTATATCTTCGCTGCTAGAGTAGTCGTATCCTTAGTCGGAGTTTGTAGTCTAGCTACTATTATGGCCTTGACGGCTACTCGACTAGCTCCTAGACTGACTTTGACTACTACTATCGCCCTAGCGGCTACGAGACTCGCTGTTACGGTAGTTTTGACTGTTGCTGTCGCTCCTGTGATTAGTAGGTCGGCTATTGTAATAGCCTTGACGGATGCTTGGCTGCTATGTCTTTACCCTGTCATTCTCAGGTTTGCTACTATCTTGTCGCGTGTCGCGAGACAATAACTAAAGCCTCTTGTACGGCCGATTCCGCCTTAGTAGTAAGGATGACCGCTTATGCGTCTAGTCTCTTCGTGACTAGTATGTCGTCGTCTGTATGCATGTTAGCATAGCCGCTATATGCGGGTAGCTTCTTACATTAGTCGCCTTTGTATAGGCTTTAGGCACTGTAAAATCCTCATGCTCCTAGTTAGCCATCTCCTCGTTGCCGTCGTCTACACTATCGCCATCGTTGCTTAGCAGGTCTTCTAAATCATTCGCTAGATCGTAATTTGAACTGCCGCCAGATGACGCGGAACGTGACCTCTGTTGTCTGTCTTTCTTCGAAGGCATGATTAAAGAAGGACGCGACTTAAAGGATTAGCAGAGAACAGAGCGCGGTATATCCTTCTTAGTCGTGTAGGTCTAGTAGCAGGTTAGTAAAGGATAATATCTATAGCATGTAAATATGCACATACTACGAGTTACTGTCTAATGTAGCTACGTGGCGTCTATTGATGCAGAAGAAGGAGGGGACGCGATGTTTACAGTATCTTGCGACACGCAAGCGTCATCTAAATTCGGCTACCCCTGAAATTGCGCTTCCCTATTAGCCGGCGGTACTTTTAGCTTGCTAGCGGTATGCTATTAAAATACCGCTAGTAGAACTAGCCTTAGTTAGCATTGATTCTTTAATGATAGCTAGTATAGGTACTACGAAACATCCGCGCTATATAGCACGTCCGCCTATACGACATAGCCTAACGGATGTAGTTGCTCTGCGGTAGATCCTACGTATATAGTAGTAAGATTCGTTCTGCATGCGAGAGAATATCCTGTACGTATTGTTCTAAAGGCCTTCGAGCTGCGTTTAAACTATAACAGCTATACTACCTTCGTGTTAACCCCGGGTAATTGTCGACTTCTAGACTGTCCGCCACTAATAGTTTGACAATATCTTGTATAGTAGATGCCGAAAACTAACCTCCCCTACTCGTGTCTGTAACGCCTCTGCTGTCGCTAGGAATTTAAGTTGTAATTCCCTGCTACTACTAAAGAAGGCGCTCGTTTCCTAGAACATGCACTCCTTCGCTGCTATTAACCGCGCAATTCGGCCAAGTAGGCTAAGCTGCTCCATCCGTTCTTCTAACGCAGCGTATAGGCGTAGGTAATCGTCGTGTCGAAGTGTAAGGCCTGCTTCGATTATGCCTATGCTCTGCTATCATAGCGCCTTAGGTTTGTGAATTGTGCCGCGCTAGGTCTTAGAGGTTCTTGTCGAGGAAACACGCACACTCATCATTCGGGCTATGCCTATATCGTGTCTGTTTAAATTACAGATGTCAGGATTACTCGAAACACGCGTTGTTTATACTCGTTAGTCTCTTGGCTAACTTCAGATAAAAGATGTAGCGGACCCTTCCGCGCTTTTCGTACCTTATTGCCATATCCGTAGCCGTCGTATATGCGACGCCGCATTATCTATCTTCTAGTCTGCTACGACACTATCTGTAGCAGGCATGATCTAGACGCTAGGGTCCTAATAATTGTGGCACTTAAGACATGCATATAGGAACAGGATACTCGAGCCTATGCGCGCAAGGCAACTGTTTCCTTGCCTAACATGTACTAACTTTAACTAGTATCTCTAGTAGGTAGTAGAGAACGGTTACATCCTAGACAGATTTAACAAGATAGCTAGGTTCATCGGGCTAGATTACAGGTCGAAAGATAAGGCCATGATTGTAGGGGACTTCGTGACTACTAATCCTATTATCAAAGGCTACTAAGACGACCCTTGGTTGCTTATATCGACCGTGAACAAAATTGAGAGTAGCGTAACTCTTGTACCTGCTAACGCTATCACGATACTAGATGACAACTTAAAACAGTAGTCGACTAGGCAAGCCTGTAGCAGGGTTAGTCGCACTAGATTAATGTAGTTAGCGCGATTAACAGAGGCAATGAGATTTTACTAGGTTGCGCTATAGAGCTAATTCGGAGAGTAGACTATGAACTGTTAGCAGACTAGTGACGACTTCATTAATACCATGCGCGATGATTAGGGCGAGTAGAGAGGCATAGGATCGTACGGGCTACGCAGGCTAGCGTAAGATGACAGATTAACTAGGGTTTAACTGCAATCTTGTGATAGAGTAATGCTAGTAGTCGTGCGCGAGCAGTATCGTTTTAGATAGCGACTACACAAGCACCTCATCTGATAGAGTATATGCATAACACTGATCATCTTGTCTGTTCGAATGTACTCGACGACTACTAAATGCTAGTAGTATACTAGCGGTACGTCTACTACTACTACGTCAAGGTCCGACCCATAGATCGCTACTACACGTTTTAAACCCTTACAATCGACAGACAACGACTGCTAGTAGTATACTAGCGGTACTCCTACTATGTCTACGCCACACATCTAAGCCGCTAGTAATAGAGGGTATAACTCTATGCATATAAATACTATATACTTTAGATTTATATATGAAACTACTCGAAATTTGGGATTCCTGGCTAAAATAGCGCTCGTACTGCCTGCGATCGACAGAATGAGTTAGCTAATATAACTGCCACTAGTATACTCCTAGCACATCCATTTTCGTCTACTCTAGGCCCTCCTTCACTACTACACTCTAATAACACTCAATTCTTCTATTAACCTAAACACTAACCCTAACCACGCATAGCCGGCTAACAGGATGAACCGTCCGAGTAGCAATCAGCTACCCGCGTAGCACGCGTACCTTTCTAGGGGTCGGGTGTTTATGGTAATTGACGCGTCTATGAGCGCTATAGCCTTTGCAACATACTATGTCGACAATGGCTTCATAGCGTATACTATACTACACAGGCTGCGGCAAGGCATTAAAAGGTCATAGTAGTCATGACTAGCATGTTCCTACCTGCATAGTAGCGAAGTTTTAGCACTTTATTAATCAGAGCACTATGGATCTTAGACCTGACGAGAAATACGCGTCAGATTTGAACATCTCCTTAGACTCGAACGATAGAGTCGAAACTTAATCAGCAGACGATGTCCTCGCCTACAAGGAGGGGGCATTAGTCGACGATGCTACGAGAGTAGATAGGCAGTATGTTGCAAACGAGGAACTAGTCATAGTCGTCGAGCCTGTGTTTAATGAGGCTTACATGCAAGAGAAGGAGATGGTAGCGACAGCTAGGGCAATCAACGATGACAGTAGTAACATCGACGCGCTTAGTCTCTACGACGACCTAGCAGCATTCACAAGAGACGCCACATCTCTAGATAGACGATATGGAGACACGAATAGCAGCCAAACAGGTAGGCTACATAGCGTCACGAGCGAGCACAGCTTAGCTTTAATCCATATGCGCGCTAGTAGGCTGTTATCTGCTAGGTACGAGCGACTATACAAGCGGACACCTTTTAGCGTAGGTAGTCTCATAGCAGGCAGGCTAATCAAAGTGTACGTTAAGCCGCAATCCTACCGAGTTAGTAATAACCTTGACTAGGTCTAACGAACAGACAGATAAAGAACTTAACGAATAAGGCTATGCCTTCTTCTAAAGTAATGCAGATGTAGTATTCGTATACTAGCTCTCACACGAAGGCATTTCGAGTAACGCCATCGATCGGTTATTCAAGAATCCCTGGCTGCAGAAGATCCACGAACTGCTTAGCTTTCAGTTAGGCGTGGAGCTTAAGGACAAGATCCGAGAAGTAAGTGCCTACTAACTACTATTCATTGCAAAGTAGAGCATTACGAACATCGAATTAGAATCTCTACAGTCGACCTCTAGTGTCAAGACAGTGCCTCTAAGGCACTAGAAAGTCGAAGACGTTATGCACTTTCTCATAGGGCACAAGGGTTTCAGGAATGATCTCGTGTATGCGCCTTATCGCCTCGAGACTCTAGATGACCCGCCTAGGCGGATCTATTAGGACATGGCCTCTGCAGACTAGTAGTAGGACAAACAGAAAGAGCTTAGAATAGACGGAGCGACAATTGTGCCACTAATTCTTGCTAGTGACAAGACACAGGTTACTAATCATTAAGGTAACCTGATCGCATAGCTAGTATACTTGACGATTAGCAACCTGCCTAGATCGGTTCGTAACTCTAACTATCGACTAGGCAGCGTGCTCCTAGCGATGCTACTAGTAGTCAAAGGCGGGAAAGGAAGCATTAGGGACGAGCTATACTATCGCTACATGAAGACAATGTTCGACCCTATTGCTAAGCTCGCTGCAGGCGAGGGCCTCGACGTCTTGTGTGCGGATAGCGAGACACGGCGATGTTTCCTAAATATCGCAGTATACGCGAGCGACTACTAAGAACAGGTGATGATCACAGGCGTGAAGAACAACCGCTACTACACGATATGTACAATCGATCCAGAAAAACGCGAAGACCTCGAAGCGGTTACGCTATAGCGGATACATAAGGACATGTAAATACAAATCATGCTCTAGCGAGTAGCGAAGAAGGACTAGGGTAGCCACGTACACGACCTACCGAACTTCGCATTTAGGCACCCTAGCCTAAATATCTACAAGACGCTAATAGTAGACGTACTCTACTAACTCTTCAAGGGCGTATTAATGTACGTCATGGATTAGACGCGAGATTTGCTTAAGAGTCGACTGCCTCTGTCTTCGAAGCGAGCTAGAGTAGTACTCCTATAAGCCGAGGGCTAGCATAAAGCAGCAAGAAAGAGTAACAAAGGCAAGACTATCATAGATTATTAACTAGATGTCATTATTAACTGTCGCTTCGCGGCAGTGCCTGCATTTAGGAACCTCCGGGTGTTTAGCTAGATGTCCGTAGTAAGCTAATAGACAGGCTAGGAGCAGAAGAGTATGCTGCGACAGTTGCTCCTAGTCTTCATGCTACTATTAGAAGAGGCTAAGGCACATAGCGCTATCCGGTTCTTGTAGGCGATAGTAGACTTCTCTTAGTTGGCGTAATATCCTTCACATGATAGCAAAACGCTCCGGTTCATAGTCCTCGCCCTGTTCTAATGCAACTAGTATAAAGAAGAGTTCAGGGAGTACCGCATAAGCAAAGGAGAGCTAAGAAAGAAGAAAGCGCAGACAGAGCGAGCGGAGGAGCCTAAGACAGTAGACAATGTGTGTAAACTATAAGGGCACTTCAATTTTCCTAAGTTTCATGCCCTTACATACTACGTGGACATGATACGGCTCTTTGGCAACGCGCTAGACCTCGACACTAGCTACTTTGAACACAAGCATGTCGAATACGTTAAGAAGCTACAAGAAGAATGGATAGGAGGACTAAATTATAGAGCACTTCTAGCGAAAGATCACTATGCTTACATTCTTTAATACTAGCCTAACGTTCTAGCAGCAGACTAAGGCCGAACGTCGAGAGGCTCGGGAGCGCGAAGTGCCTTAACCGACAGAGTAGAAGGATGTCGAAGCCTTCCTTAGCTGGCGAAAGCCAAGATCTAGCTAATCGTCACTAGGTAGAGATATATAGAGGACAGTTAGTAATGTAGTAGCACACATAGGGCTAGAGGTAGGGCCTTACTTCCGTCATGCTACTACAGTGTTTGTCAGAGAGTGCCAGGCGTCGTCTAATAAAATATCGACGTTGAATACAATGCGTCTTGATCCTAACAGGATCGAGGGAAGACTAGATTAGGTCGACAATTTAGATGTATCTTTCTATGCTAGTATACGGTACTAGAAGATGCATTATAAGGATCCCGACAATCTATCTGCAACTAAGCTAGACGTTGTTAGATGTACCCCGAACTAGCAAGGAATCCAGGGCAATCGCCGTAACGACTAGCTCTAGGTCTAGGAGTACAAAGTGCCGCTAGTCACGGACGAGACTACTAGCGTTAATAGACAAATTGACCTAGTCCTCGCCTTCGAGGGCCGGCTGCCTGCTCGCCTGTTATATGTCGTAACCTTCCGAGACAAGAAATCGCGCGTCATAGTAGACAGCTACAACTACATAATACTAGCACATAATAAATGTCCGACCTACATAGGTATGTTCGTAGACCTGTTCTAGCCGAAAGATCCGGCTAGAAGAGCAGACGATGTTCATGGCATGACAGTGATCATAGCAATGCGTTCTAGCCTATAGGAAGGTACTCTGCAAGGTCACCGCATCTACAGGCTTACTAGCGTCTACTATAGCATCTAAATTATGCTAACAGACGAATATGACACCTCCGGCTAATGTGACATGTACATTAACAACACTGCCGACTTTGAGACCTACAACTTTATATACAATGCGGACTAGGAGGAACAAGAGTCTAGGGTAGCAACTAAACATAAGCTACATCGCCTAAATATAGCTAAGGAGCGCGATATTGCGGCTACTAGCAAGGAAGGGCCGCTATCGCTTAAGCGTGGCGTCGCTAGCAGCTCTACTTAGGACTAATCAAGGAGAAACAAACGTAAACGATTATAACATGCGTAACAAATGCCATACTAGTAAGCTCGATAAAGGTAGCACGCCGCAAGGAGGGCTCCTAGCACGTAGTTCTTCTAGCTAGCGCTAGTAGACTTGACGACTTAGCCACTTAGCTGACCTATGCCATAGTTGAACATGATGCTAATCGGGGTAGGCAACATAATGACTCCTTCGTAGATCTTGTTACGAAGCTTAGCTAGGAGCTAGAAACACAACTAGTTAGCATATGTATGTATGATTAGTCAGAATCGCGGCTACTAACCTTGAGAAAGGAAAACTCGTGTTTAGCGATGACAGCTACGAGCTTCTTTTCGACAGCAGGCACGTCGCTAAGAGGTAGATGCTTAGTAAGTTCTCAAGAAAGTCATGAATTGCTGCCTGCTACGGCTAGAAGCAGGTCTTCTACCTACGTGCATAACTACTTATTAGTCATGCCGTAGGATTGGCAGTTAGTGCTACTAGCCGAAAGTCTCTTATCGCATGCACATCTCTCTGCTAGCTAGCGTCTAGGCAGCTAGCTAGCTTATCTACCTTGCACATTTACTACCCTTTCTATAGAGCCTTCGCTACCTGTCGTTCTAGCGCACGTCTCTCTATGCGCGACAATTCCCGTTTGACTTGATTAAGAGATATCGTAACCATGGGCTTGATGAGGAGAGTGTATAAGAGCTCGACCTAGAAACCCCTCTGCCTAGGAGTAGTACTACTAATCTTGCTATTAAGCCATTCATGCCGCGCCATGTCGATTTTGACCTCTAACGCCGCGGTTAGATGGCTGACACGGGTTCTTGCTCGCTTGACGAATAAGCCGTAGAGAGCAGTTAACTGATCCGTCAGGTAGTAGGTCAGAAAGTCTACGTAGAGGGACACCTTACTTGCTATACTAGGCTTAGCGAAGAAAGTAAGCATAGATCTCCGCGCCCTCGCCAATTCGTCCTAGCTAGCGATCATGGTGTACTGCATGATTAGACGGTTAAAGCCAGGACTTAGTAGGGCGGGGTACTAAACATTCTGAATGCGTAATGGCAACAAGGCCTAGTCTCTTATAGTGTACTCTCGATAGGCCATAGAAGTAGCCTCGCTTGGTTAGTACATGAGTAGCTGCTAGCTAGGAGCAGGCTCCTTCTAATCTAAGATCAGCTAGCCGTTGTTACTAACTAGCTTGCGCAGCTAGCGGATTAGCCCCGAATAGACCCATAGCTCGAACATCTCTAGCACGCCCTTTACAAATACTATCTAAAAGCCATTAGGGCATCTAGCAGCCTGCTTGATGCTAGCTGTAGGGGTGCGACCGAGCCTTGCCTAGATGAAGCGCTACGAGTCCACGCTTCCCTAGTAGTCCCGCATGGTACTAAAGATTAGTTAGTAATAGTATTGCCTCTAAGGCCTAGCTACAACACATACTACTAGCTCTTATCTAGCATCTTAGCATAGAAGTCTAGGAAGTATACACTATCTAGCGCAGCTAGCTTTGCACTCGCTAGGAGCCTAATCAGGCTACCGCCACATGCGACGTTGAGCACCTTGTGCCTAGCTCGATGCTCTACCTAAGGGGCGTAGTTAACGAGATCCTCGTAGGCATCGAAGTCCGGATATGCCTTCTGTAGCGCGACGGCGGCTTCTGATGCCTAGACAGTATTGCGGACATAGTCGGCCGCGAACTTGGCGTGCTTAGAACCTACACTAATTGCTAGCTCTAGGTCTAGGGTCGGATTCGTCGACATAGTAGGTTTGGATTCTACTAGCGCGTTAGTTTATAGTCTCGTCATACGAGCATATAATGCTTACATGCTGTAGTGTTATTAGTATGCTAGTATCTATATAGATGCTAAAGAAGAAGCCGAGTACTAGATAAGGTAGTTGTTTGAAAGAAAGAAGTTTAGAGTACTAAGCTTCTTTTGTATTTTAGTAGCTGTAGGTCATGTGCTCTGCATAGTCGCTAACCGCACACGTTGCATCGTCACATCATTAGCTTCTGCCTGAAAAATGACCAGAAATGGAAGGCACATGACGCTACTGCCTGAAAAATGGCCAGAAACAGAAGGCACGCGACGCTGTTACAGATTCGGTTGAATATCACATACTGCTGCCTAGGCACATGACTAAATGAAGAAGGCACAATATCAGGCGATTCTGCCTCAAAAGGCAGTAAAAAATGATCCTCATGGTTACGACCTACAGACCTTATCTACTACTATACGGAGGCATTAGGAATAGTAGTAACCGCGACATAGTCACACTAACGCTAGCTTGACGGCGGCATGTGCACTTAGCAGACACAGCTGCATAGGATAGATGTCGCCATGTTTGCTGCTTCTTTGTTAAGAGCGATAACTACCTGCATGTAGCACATAGTAGCACGTAGCAGCTGACTAATCTAGACGGCAGTTACGAGGGCCTCATGTGCGCTAGCTAGGTAGCAGCACATGCACTCGGCAGCAAGAGATATCTATATCTACTACTGCTCTTCTACTTTAACTCTTTACTAATTACATTAACTAACTTCGAAGACTTGCCTGATACATACAAGTAGCAGCAACATCAATTAACCCTCTATCTTACTATTTGAGATAATGGCTAGCATAGTCGCTTAATGCGCTAATTGTGGCATCGACAGCCCGCTCAAGATGTGCCCATGTCAGGCAGTAGCCTACTGCAGCAAGAATTGCCAGATAATTAACTAGCATGACAACTACAAGGATAGCTATACTAGGCGGCTAACCTAGAATAGGAATAAGTATGCAGTTAACCCTGAGATATGACGACTAGTCACTGACTTCATGTTTACTAGACGCGTCAAAATCCTGCCGTTTAAGAAGATCTTTAAAGGGGAGGACATAGCGAGTCGCGCGACAAGGGAGCGGGCTAACAGTGTACTGCCCCTAATCACGAACAAGGTGTTTAGAGTGCTACTTACTAGACCGCTAGGTGCACATAAGCTTTTCTTTGGCGGGCTAATCATCGTCAGTTACAATGGGACCCCTAAGGCCCCTTAGATGAGTTTTAGGGGGGTCCGTGTGTTTAGGAGCAAAAGGAATAGGAAGGTCGTCTTCATTGTGATAAAGACGGAAGACGCTAATTAGTTAGGCTAAAAGAAGGTTAATGTCGAGTACAAGACAGAAGACTAGTACACCTAGGCATTCTACTAAGGCCTGTAGAATACATACAACATAGAGCCATTGTATGACGAGTTCTCTCTACAGTTTAGACAGCGTCTACAGGGCGAGTTTGGCGACGTCGTCGCAGGAGCCCGTAACAACTTGGCCACTTTGAATAGCACAATGAACAAGCCGTTCATCGTCTAGTACTACGTGTAGAGGAACGAGATGCGCTAACAAGTGCATATGTGTATCTCGACACATGTTTCTGAGGCCATAGTAGGCTAGCGAGCAGGTAGGTGTAGAGACATAGTAGTGTTCTAAACGGGGGTCTAGCCGTGTTTCCTGAAGTCTGGCGAGCTAGCAGAGATAGTATTACTTATGGTTTACTTGTTTCTTAGCTCCTATGAGACTAGCATGCTAGTAAGAGCTGCAGTCCCTGCTGATTTGATACGGCAATAGCAGGTAGATATGATTCGACAGTAGCATATTTTGGTCGTAGTAGCTGCTTAGCTACTACTAACATAGCAGGCAGGTATGTATGTATTTACCGGAATTCAGATGACATTAATGCGGACCTCTGTAGTTTCGTGTACTCTAAGCAGTTCGTACTCTACATGACTATTATAGCTGCTTAGCTGCCTCGACTTCGGTTTCTAGCAGTCAAGAAGTATGAGGGAATGTTAGAGAGCGTAGAGGTCGAAGACAAGATCGTCGAATAGGTTGCGGACTAGATGCGCCTCTAAGCGTATGAGGAAAGGCATAGGAGGATGTAGACGACTTACAAGCTACAGCCGTCGACTGTAGAAGGCTTCGGAGACTGCCTACAGCGCAGAGACAGCGGCGTAGTAGCTAGTACGGTAAATGAGCTGTATAAGGGGGCAGTCTAAAGACAAGTTTCATTCTAACTACTGCATATCGCTAACACTTAGTAGTGATGCCTGTCGCCGGATTGCATGGCTAGGAGTAAGGCTAAGTAGACGTACACGTCAGAGGAGCGTACGAGTGTAGGTAAGTAGCGATCGAGTAGAAAGCCGTTAAATAAGCACGCCTACGAGTAGGCATGAGTAGGAAGGCTAACGAGCCCGTAAATTGAGTAGCTAGGAGTAGGGCCAAGTAGGCCGAGCTAGTAAGATACTGCTAGTATACTACTAGTACCTACTTAGCTAACTTAGCTCTACTCGGTCTACTCTTCGTACTTCGTACTGCTTAGGGGTTAGGTTTTCGAGATGTAGGGCGCTTGTAATAGCAGCCCTTTAGTAGGTCCTTAGGGCTTAGACGCTTATTATCCTTGCCGCCCGATTTTCCATTTCGCTTTAAGGTAATCTCTATACGTGTCGCAAGGGACATAAGGTCTTACCGAGTTATTAGAAGTTCATGAAAAGTCATGATTATGTTCTGAAGATCGTCATCAAGTTTAACGAGTAGGTGCCGCATGCATTACGTCTTAGTATATAGTAGCATCTGTCCCTTAAGCGTAGCGAGGTAGGTAGCAAAGCTAGAGGTAGTTTGTCCCTTCCCCTGCTTAGCCTTCTCATACTCGACAGACATAGTAAGGGCGCGGTTCCCTAGATCCTCGACCTAGTCGACACAGAACTAGCGAAAGTCCGCCTATATATACGTTCTGTCATAGACCCGCATAAGGTTATACCGCTTATGCTAATTATTGCGAGGTTCTTTATCCTCTTCGAGCCACATTACACTAAAGGCAACTCGTTTGCCCTCTGTGGAATATCCGCGTAGGTTAAGCACGAAAACTGCCTTACATGCCTGCAAGAAAGTTCGAGCCTACTTTAAGGTGTCTCTCTTAAACAGCTCTAGGTTACATGCGTTACGACTGCCTCTAGGTTAGCCTACTATGGCCCCGAATTTAGGCACTAGACTCGCGGGCACACGCGGAGGGTCTGCGCCTGCTAGCGAGTTGTCTCTACGGGTCCCTAGCGTGAAATCTCGCTAGATTTCTTCGTCTGCTAGTTCATTAGTACCGCTTATAGCGACATCTTCGTCGTCCTCTCTGTTGTCGCTACTAGAAGCGGTGCGGCTCTAGCTCTAGTTCGCAAGGCAGTTTGCGACCTAATTAACAATCATGGCTACAAGGGCTAGGTCGATAGTCGGGGTTAGCTACGGTCCCTATGCGGGGGGCCTATTGCCTTGTCCGCTACGTAATTAGCCTCTAGCAGAACTGTCGCTTGATGTAGTGTCGCTTGTAGGAGGTACTTCTACCTGCTAGTTACTTAGGCTAGCTTCGCTATCGCAGGCGCTCGGGATAGCGCTCGCTATGCGTTAGTTGCGAGTACGTAGTACTCTAGACATATCGTAGTATTCTCTGCTATACTGTAAAGCAGGGGGGAGAAAGCAGAACTAATATAGATATATATGCTATATGATATAAAAATATCTCGCAGTGTAACAGAGTAATCCGACCTTTTAATAGGTACAAGACAGCGCTGCTTTCTGCTTATCGCAGAGGTAGCGCTAAGGGTGCTTATAACCCCTGATGCCCCTTAATTAGGGAAAGCATGTCCGAGCCTATCCCCGTAGGGGTATCGTAGGGTTAGCGACATAGGGGCATCCTACGTCAACCATTAATCCTACTTAGACGACATACGAGCTAACGTATATACGAAGGACCCCCTTGCCATGTGTAGTAGGGTTACTGCATGCTAAGGGTAGGCATTAGAACCTATGCGGTTCTAATAGCCCCCTAGTATTAACCGTATTAGTAGGCAGCAGGGCTCCTAGGATCGGCTTCAAACCGAGCCGTACGATTACCTGCTAGGGTATCACGTTAACCTCCGCAAGGTTGTCTAGCATATAGTCTACTAGCTTAAGCGAGCCATTAACTCGGACCGCACCGGATAGGCACTAGGCAGGCCACGAGTCTACACTATTAGTAACAGACAGCTTAGATACCCGTAGTAGCTATTCGGTTGTCTCGGGCTTGTCCTTCTTTCGCCTCCCCTCTAGGGAGGTTTTAGACACCTTGCTTACCTTTTTCCTATCACTTCGTTTAGGACAGCGAGCCGCCTAGTAGTCCCTTGCTCCACAGTTGTAGCAGCTGCCTAGAGGCTTCTCGCTACTATCTTTAGGCTTAGAGGGCTTGCTCCTCTAGAATAAACTACCGCGTTAGACGTGACCCTTAGGGCGCTTGTATTAGTAGCCCTTTAGTAGGTCCTTAGGGCTTAGACGCTTATTATCCTTGCCGCCTGATTTTCCATTTCGCTTCAAGGTAATCTCTATACGTGTCGCAAGGGACACGAGGTCTTGCCAAGTTGTCAGAAGTTCATGAAAAGTCATGATTAATATAGATGTATATGCTATATGATATGGAAATATCTCATAGTGTGACAGAGTAATCCGACCTTTTAGTAGGTACAAGACAGCGCTGCTTTCTGCTTATTGCAGAGGTAGCGCTAAGGGTGCTTATAACCCCCGACGCTCCTTAATTAGGGAAAGCATGTCTGAGCCTAACCCTGTAGGGGTACTGTAGGGTCAGCGACGTAGGGGCGTCCTACGTCGACAACTAATCCCTCTCGGACGACATACAAGCTAACGTATGTACGAAGGACCCCCTTGCTATATGTGGCAGGGTCACTACATGCTAAGGGTAGGCATTAGAACCTATGCGGTTCTAATAGCCCCCTAGTATCAACTATATTACTGCCCCTCCTCCTATGAGGATGTCCCTAGCCTTACTAAGTAATGCACGCGGAACGTATAGGGTACGGGATGTAGCATACTTACACCGCGCAAGAGTAAATAGGTAGATAGCCTACGTAACATGTGTCATGCGCATACCTTAACACCTTCGCAGCAAGTACAGGGCGGAGGCTACTAACTTAGGCGGGTTTTAACCTGTCACATGTTAGGCAGCTTTGTAACACCTTCGCTTTACATGCAGATCGAGATATCAGGACACTACAAGCATGTACTTTAGTCAATCCTTGAAATTATGGGGCAAGCATGCGCGCTAGCCTCGCCAAGTAGCTTGGCCGTCCCTATTTAGTCGTGACCATGAAGAACGTGTCGCAGAACCTTAGGGTAGTAGGAAAGTACGCGGACGCTCTACGCGCGCCGCTTAAAACAGCAGGAGCGCGCTCCTAGCGCGGGCCTCGCTACATTTTCATGCTAGTAGGCTAGTACGAGTGCAGTTAGCGCACATGCGTAACAGCCGCGTTATCCGTTATTGCATTATTCGGTCCCCTTGTAAGTCAACTAAAGGCAGGTACTCTGCGCAAGTAGTTCGAGTCACTAGCTTAACAGTTGCGGTAGGCAACAGCGGGGCTGTTAGAGGGTATAAAAACCTCGTCGCTTTCCTAAACTTCCTGTTCTAAGACACTAACATCGACCTCCGCTCCTATTTCGCTTAGCTTGCGCCTCGCCATGTCTACAGGTCTGTACTAGAGCTTCTTCTTCTTTAATCAATTAATTAAGATCAATTAACCCGTCTTAGCTATAATGGCTTATGTGCTGTAGACTAAGTTCGACACTACTCGCTCTGCCTACGATTGTCGCTCGTGTTAACAATGCCTTGACAACCTTAGTAGCCAAGCTGCACACATCTCTCCTCCGCGTGTTAGTAAGGCGTCCCCTACCCGCGAGGTATGCGTAACTTGTACTAACTAAAGCGTAGCTAAGATCTACGTCAGCGGATTTAATGAGGGCAGTATCTACCGCAATTGTGTTAACTATAATGGCAAGCATCAAAAATGCTAAGACCTCCCTAAAGAGGTATACGGCAAGTACAACTAGCTCTGCTATAACATCGATGACTTCTAGAGTACGCGCGACAAGGGGATTACTAAAGGCACTCCGACTATGAATAGGCTACAGGCTAAGTACTACGAGGTACTCGCCTACCTGCTTAGCGCCCTCTTGTGCTTCACCGCGACTGCTAACTGTTCTCACGGCGGTGTTTACTTCGACTCTCTGCTAACAGGCGAAAATGTTTGTCTAGGTCTAATCGCAGACTTAGTCTAGAAGATCTTGAAGGGGCTAACCGTTAGGGTCGAGACCTTCGCTATAGTACGCATATAGTATAGGTACCCTCTAAGTATGAATGCTAACTTTCTCCGCTAGGCTAACGTTAGCGTCGAGAAATATCCGACTAGCCGTTAGCGTTAGCAACTTAGGGCCCTTGCCTCTATTAACGATGACTTTAAGACGCGGATGATCTGCAAGAAGGTTATCAAGCAATTTACCGCTCCTGCCGCTAAGGCCACGCCCTAGCGCCATACCGAGAGACAGCCTGCCTCTAAGCCGGTCCTGAGGACTAAGCCGTAAGTTACTCACTCGAATCCTGTCGCGTGCGTATAGCTAACACATTGTAGCGCCGCTGCCTACGCCGCCTCGACACTACTGTCTAAGAAGAAGAAGAAGGCCAGGGCCAAAATTAAGGTTAGCGACAAGGAAGCCGAACCTTCCCTGCTTGCGACCCGTACTACGTCCGTCAAGACGCTAAGGCATAAGCCTCTAGGCCAGATCTTTAAGGATAAGGAGGATGACGATGTCTAGGATACCTTCGGTCCTGACGTGATCCCTTCGCGCTATAGTGTTACCGCACTAGTTACGCCTAAGGGGGACACTAAGTCTGATAATGTAGTCGACACTTGTGTCAAGAAGCGCAAGATGATCTCGAGTGCTAAGCGCGACAGCCGCAAGCGCGCTCGAGTCTCTTCGCCTTCTAATGCTAAGGATGAGGTAGTCGTCGCGACTAGGCGTAGTGAGGATGTCGCTAGTTCTCTAGCTACTATAGGCTCTAAAGACGAGCTCCCTTACAACCTACTAAAGAAGAAGATACTAGCCTCTCTTCGTGGCGTTGCTACCCCTGTCACTTATAGTCGCTTCAGGGTGTTTAGTAGACCCCGTGCAGGTAGGTAGTCCCTAGCAGACTGTAACAAGAAAGACTCTCCTGCTTCGGGTTCAGTCAGGAAGCCCCTAACTAGTAGTCGCTAAGCATTAGCTACGAAGCTAATCTGAGCATGTCTCTTATTCTCCTTAGGTTTATTCTAGGTATGCCTTTAGGCATCAATGATGTATAAGTAGGGCGTTTGCTTCTCGTTATTACTCCGCGCATTATACGCTACATACACATGTTAAGAATTCTGCTCTAAAGCCCTTATCTTCCCACGAATCGACCTTCTTAAGCCCTGCTCATGCCTCCTCTACTCTTCGAATTCACGAATAGCTTCTAGAGCGTTCTTGTAGTCTTTAGCTAGAACCTATTATGTGTACTTAGGTAGGTATCCTTTCTACTTTACTAGATAGTACGTTGCGCCCTTACGCTATATACTGTCCTTAATACCCTTGACTTCCTACTCTTCGTTCTCTTCTACTACTAGCATTAGGTCCGCAGGCTCTTCGCCCTTGCGCTGTACCCATAGTTCGAGTAGAGATACGTAGAAGACGTCATGCACATAATACGACGATAGCAACAATAGCTAGTACGCCTGCGAGCCTATTACGTCATGTATCCGGAAGGGTCCGACGAACCTAGGCGTTATCTTCTTGCTTAGAAGTTTCAGCTTGAGATTCTTCGTTAATAGTAACACCTTCGTACTAACTGCGTACTACATCGGTTTAGCATAGGCGTTATTATGTTTAATCTGGGATTCTAAGGCCTTTTTCTAGTGTTCTATTAGCACCGAATGTACCTCGCGCATACGCCGCGCTAATTCCGTAGCGGCTAGCACCCTCTCCTTAGAAGACTCGTCCTAAGGCGGTTCTAGGTGTATTTCTAGATCAAAGCCATAAAGAATCTGAAATGGCGACATGCGCATAGTAGCATGCACGCTATTATTAACTACAAATTCCGCTATAGGAATTACATCGGCCTAGGCATCCTAGTTCTTAGCGTAGTAGCACTAAAGGTACTACTTAAGAGTCTAGTTCATACGTTTAGTCTAACCATTAGTCTGTAGATAGAATGCTATACTTAGGCAGTGCTTAACTAATACGGTTAATACTAGGGGGCTATTAGAACCGCATAGGTTCTAATGCCTGCTCTTAGCATGTAGTGACCCTGCCACATATGGCAAGGGGGTCCTTCGTACATACGTTAGCTTATATGTCGTCCGAGAGGGATTAGTTGTCGACGTAGGACGCCCCTACGTCGCTGACCCTACGGTACCCCTGCAGGGTTAGGCTCGGACATGCTTTCCCTAATTAAGGAGCGTCAGGGGTTATAAGCACCCTTAGCGCTACCTCTGCGATAAGCAGAAAGCAGCGCTGTCTTGTACCTACTAAAAGGTCGGATTACTCTGTCATACTACGAGATATTTCTATATCATATAGCATATACATCTATATTAGTTCTGCTTTCTCCCCCCTGCTTTGTAGTCTAGCAGAGAATACTACGATATGTCTAAAGTACTACAAACTCGCAACTAACGTGTAGCGAGCGCTATCCCGAGCGCCCGCGATAGCGAAGCTAGCCTAAGTAACTAGCCCGCAGAAGTACCCCCTGCGAGCGACACTACATCGAGCGACGGTTCCGCTAGAGGCTAATTACGCGGCAGACAAGGCAATAGACCTCCCGCATAGGGACCGCAGCTAACCCTGACTATCGACCTAGCCCTTGTAGCCATGATTGTCGATTAGGTCGCGAACCGCCTTGCGAACTAGAGCTAGAGCCGCACCGCTTCTAGCAGCGACAACGGCGAGGACGACGAAGACATTGCCATAAGCGGTACTAATGAACTAGCGGACGAAGAAATCTAGCGAGATTTCACGCTAGGGACCCGCGAAGACAACTTACTAGGAGGCGCAGACCCTCCGCGTGTGCCTGCGAACCTAGTGCCTAAATTCGGGGCCATAGTAGGCTAACTAGGAGGTAGTCGCAACGCACGTAACCCGAAGCTGTTTAAGGGAGACACCTTAAAGGAGGCTCGAACTTTCTTGCAGGCGTGTAAGGCAGTTTTTGTGCTTAACCTACGCGGATATTCTACAGAGGGCGAACGAGTCGCCTTTAGTGTAATATGGCTCGAAGAGGATAAGGAACCTCGTAACAATTAGCATAAGTAGTATAACCTTATGCGGGTCTATGACAGAACGTATACGTAGGCGGACTTTTGCTAGTTCTATGTCGACTAGGTCGAGGATCCAGGGAATCGCGCCCTTACTATGTCTGTCGAGTACGAGAAGGCTAAGCAGGGGAAGGGACAAACAACCTCTAGCTTCGCTACCTACCTCGCCACACTCGAGGGACAGATGCTACCCTATACTAAGACGTAACACGTGCGGCACTTGCTCGTCAAACTTGATGACAATCTTCAGAATACAATCATGACTTTTCATGAACTTCCGACAACTCGGCAAGACCTCGTGTCCCTTGCGACACATATGGAAATCACCTTGAAGCGAAATGGAAAATCGGGCAGTAAGGACAATAAGCGTCTAAGCCCCGAGGACCTACTAAAGGGCCGCTATTACAAGCGCCCTAGGGGTCACGCCTAACGCGGTAGTTCATTCCGGAGGAGCAAGCCCTCTAAGCTAAATGACAGTAGCGAGAAGCCTCCGAGTAGCTGCTACATCTGTAGAGCGAGGGACTACTAGGCGGCTCGCTATCCTAAACGAAGTAATAGGAAGAAGGTAAGCAAGGTGTCTGAAACCTCCCTAGAGGGGAGGCGAAAGAAGGACAAGCCCGAGACAACCGAATAGCTACCGCGGGTATCTAAGCTGTCTGTTACTAATAGTGTAGACTCGTGGCCTGCCTAGCGCCTATCCGGTACGGTCCGAGTTAATAGCTCGCTTAAGCTAGTAGACTATATGTTAGATGACCTTGCGGAGGTTAACGTGATACCCTAGAGAGTAGTCGTACGGCTCGTTTTGAAGCCGATCCTAGGAACCCTGCTGCCTACCATGAAGTCCTTTTAGGGCGAAGGCGTAGCGGCTCGCGGCGCGTACAACGTACGCCTCTAACTCGCGGACTCCTCAGGAGAAGTGCGCGAGACTAACGAAGTCTTCTATGCTAAAGACGTTCCTGATAAGGAGCTCCTGCTCGGCTGCCCTTAGCGCTACAAGCAGGGAGTCGTTGTTAATAGAGCTACTAACAACTAGTTCTACGGCTCTATAGGCGAAGTTCCTACAGTGCGGATACGTGACGCACATAGCTTCTACAAGGACATAAAGAAGGTCTAATGCATGTATGCGGTCCGCATACAGAACGTCAAGGAAGACGTTACCCTTCCGCCTAAGTTAGAGGAATACGCCGATATTTTCGACGTAGAGGCTACGGCCTATGCCCGGGCCCTAGACGCGGAACATGCGATTAACCTTAAGGAGGGTTACAATCCTCCGTATCGACCTCTATACCCTATGTCGGAATTGTAGCTTGAAACACTTCGAGACTACCTCTACAAGGCGCAAAGGAACGCGTGGATCCGACGGAGCGACAGCGAGGCTAGAGCGTTAGTTATGTTCGTCCTGAAGAAGGATAACACGCTCCGCCTATACGTTAACAATAGGGGCCTTAACGTAGTAACCTAGAAAAACCGCTGCCCCCTACTACTTATTAGCGAGACGCTTGACCGCCTTAGTCACGCCGCTATCTTCTCGTCTATCGATTTAAAGGACGCCTACTACTAGATACTAATCCGAAAGGGCGACGAGTAGAAGACTACATTCTGAACGCAGTATAGACACTTTAAGTATACAGTAATGCTGTTTGGCTTGACTAACGCACTAGCAACGTTCTAAGCGTATATTAACCGGGCCCTGGCCGGCCTCGTTAACACCTGCTACGTAGTATATTTAGACGATATACTAGTCTACTCTGACTCGAAGGAGGAGCATATTCGGTACCTAAGGATAGTGCTCAAACAGCTCCGCAAGTTCGCTCTATACGCGAACCTAAAGAAGTGCTCATTCCTGACGGATAGGATGAAGTTCCTTGGATACATCGTCTCTACGGAAGGAGTCATCATAGATGACTAAAGGGTGTCCGCAATCGCGGAGTAGCCGCGGCTAACTACCCTCCGAGAAGTGTAGGTGTTCCTAGGATTTACTAACTTCTACCGCAGATTCATATAGTCCTACTCGAAGATCGTGGCTCCCCTTACGGCCCTCGCAAAGGGCGCAATTCGAGGAAAAAAGCCAGGGATAGTGCCTTAGGAGGAGGCTTAGAGCAAGGCTTTCTCTAAACTTAAAGCAGCTTTTTAAACTACGCCTATACTTTAGCACTTTAACCCTACTACGAAGATCCGGATAGAGACTAATGCTTCAAAATTCGCAATAGCCGCAATTATATCGCAGCTCTAGTCACACGAAGGTAGTGCGTAATAGTACCCGATTGTCATAAGGGTAGGTGCCGATAGCAGGAAGGTGACTAGGTGTTAGACTCGCAGAGCTGTGAAGAATATCGACAATGGCAGTTGACCTTGTAACTGACTATCCCCTAGGGAAAGGGAATTAAGAATTAAGCACGAAGCTCCTAACTGCCTGTCCTAAAGCTAGCCCTATATACTAGAGAGACAGAGTAGCTCTGTTAGATCTGTCGACAGACCCGACAGATCCGTGTCTAAAGATCTATGGACTAACCCTACAGATCTAAGGGTCTGTTATCCTATGACAGATCCCTTCTTCCTTGTAGGCCTATAGATCTATAGACTAACCCTACAGATCCGGGGATCTGTCCTTACATGACAGATCCTTTCTCCTATGACTATGCCTATGACTTATAGTACTCTCATGACAGTACTATGACTCATAGCACTTAGGACCCTCACGATCCTGTATCCTATAGTACTCTAGACAGTACTCCTAACACCTATGACACTATCCCCCTCTTAGCCTAGCTCGTCCCTAAGCTACCTTATTAGTGCGGGGTTTCTCTTGTTCTTTCTTTTGCGCTATGATGTCTTCTCTTTCTACATTACTACCTTGTGTCATTCTAGACACTAACGCCCCTTCAACGCAGAAACGCAAACGCCGCGCGAATCGAATCTATCGTCAGGGCCAGGATAGCATGAAGTCCTGCACTTAGTGTCAAGAGCTAAAGCTCGTTTGTCGGGTACACATTTCCTTGGGGAAATGTTCGCAATATTACTTTAGTAACTGTCGGAGTTGCGACGCGAAGGTGACAGAGGTCAAATAGAAGAAGTTAGGCGATTAGCGGAAAAGACTAATTGCAAATCTCGATTATGCGAAGGCGGTCCTAGCCGAGGCTTCGCAGAAGATGCTAGAGGCGCATGCAAAGGAGATGCGTCTTCGAAAACAGTTAGACGTAGTCGACCGGGAGGTCGAAGATAGTCGCGCTCTCGAGGAGCGCGAGATCAGGGAGGAGGAGGCCGAGGAACAAGCTCTCTCGCAGGCTAGGTTTCTCCTTGACCTAGATCCTTCCGCGGGTCTCGCTCTTAGTCCTACGACATGGAGCGTAATAGAGGGTTTCGCTAATGCCTCATATTAGGGTTTCCTGGATGGCGTGATAGCCGAGCTAGTCGACGGCGTCCCGCAGGAGTCTAGTCGTGGCTTAGGATCTTCTTCCTAGGTTCGTTCCTTTCTCGAAACTTCGTATCTTTTGCTAACAGTTTCGCAGGTGTTCTAGGGGTTCCCAGGTGTTCTCGGTACTCCTATATCCTTCCTATTTTATTAAGTACTCTCGCTGTCCGTCCTGCTAGCGAGTGTCGATAATCCTCTCGATAGTGTACTCTGGTTCTTCTACTTCAGGGTCGAGTAGTAAGGGTTCCGATTGCAGTGCGGCGTCCGGCGCTGCTTGTTCTAGCAGAGAGACATAGAACACAGGGTGTATTCTCATCTGCTTAGGTAGCTATAACTCAAAATTAACTAGTCCCTTCTTAGCCTTGATCCTGAATAGTCCTAGTTTTACAGCGTCTAATTTCTTACTCGGCTTGTCTGATTTGATGTGACAGCGGAGGAGATACACCTTGTCCCCCTCCTTTAGAATTAGTCCCTTAATTCTCTTACGATTCGCGTACCGTGCCATGTTCTGCTAATAGAACTGCAGGTCGAGTCGTGCTTCTGTTTGCAGTCGGCGTAGATGTTCTACTCGTCCGAGTGCTGCTAGGTTCGGATTACTAGCTAAGACGTCTAGAATGTCTTCTATAGCTAATCTATATGCCATCTGAAATGGCGAGAGTCCTGTCGACTCTGCTAGCGTACTATTATACGCGAGCTATGCCATTAGCAACAACTCTACCTAGTTGTTCTAGTCCCTATTAACATAGGATCGAAGGTACTATTCTAACGTCTGATTTAGGCGTTCTGTCTGTCTATCCGTCTAAGGGTAGAAGGAAGTACTTAGTCGATGTTTGACCTAGAATTGTCTTATTAGGGCTCTCTAGAAGTTAGAGGTAAACACAGATCCTCGATCCGTTACTAGGTCCTGTAGCATGCCGTGTAGTGCTACTACCTATTTGATGAAGACATACGCGATATCTTTAGTCTTGAAGTCTTCGCGGTAAGGGATAAACTTCCTAAACTTAGTGAATTAGTCGACTACTACCATGATCCTGTCAAAGAACTCATTAGTAGCGGGTTCTCTCGACTAAGGTAGTTTAACGATAAAATCCATAGCGAGCGATTCCTATGGCCGTTAAGGTACCTTTAGTAGTCGTAGTAGCCTATATGGTTTGTGACGGTTACGCTTACTTCGTCGGCAAGTTACACATTAACAGACGTAGTCCTCGATTGCCTTGCCTATCCTAGGGAAGTAATATTCTTGTTAGAGAATTTGCTTGATTTTAGACACTCCCGGGTGTCCTGCCTAAGGTACGTCATGTTAGAGGCGTAGTAGTTCCGATCGTAAAGACGTTAGCACGTATACTAATCCTTGAAATAGAAGGATTCCGTCTTCATCTTCCTAATCCTCCTGTCCATCAATGTCGTCGCGGACAGCGAGCGCAGTTAGGTCATGGATTAGGGCGTTCTTCAGGTCGTCCTGAAACCTACTAGTCCATGTAACAGTCGTAGCTACGAGTCGGTTAACTCCTAGCGTGCCATCGCTATTTTCCTGGAGAATAGCATGTTTCTCCTGCTTCACGCCCTTCATGTAGTCTGTCTAGCAGCTAAGTGCATCGGCGCGTGCGTTATCGGTCCCCTTACGGTAGACGATCTTGCAGTTAAAACTAGAGAGCTCCTCGCTCTACCGAACCTGTCGTCAGTTTAACTCTTTCGTCGTTGTGAAGTATCGCAAGTTCTCATAGTCTGTGTAGACCGTGACCTAGTACTTAGAACCTTCTAAGTAGACTCGCTAGGCCTTGTAGGCGTCTACTATAGCTAGAAGTTCTTTGTCGTTAACATCGTAACGGAGTTTAGGTCCAGACAATTTCCTCGAGTAGTAGGCGACTAGCTGTAGTCGTCTACTCGGTCCTAGTTAACTCAAGCATGCCCCGAGTGCTACGTCAGAGGCATCTGTTTCGACTATAATAGGTTTATCTAGGTCGAACATAAGTAAGATTAGCTAATCTGTAAATCGTCGCTTAAGTTCCTTAAAGGCATTCTGTTAGGCGTCGTCCTATACGAATGGTGTATCCTTTGTCGTAAGAGTCGTAAGTAGTGCCGTGATCTTCGAATAGTTTGCCACAAATCTCCTGTAGAAGTTAGCGAATCCAAGGAAGGACTGTACTTCCTTAACATTAGTTAGCGTAGGCTACTCTTTTACGACCTAGACTTTCTTAGTGTCTATCTTGATTCTATTCTATGCTACTACGTAGCTAAGGAATTATACTTCCTGCTTATGAAACTCGCTCTTCTGCAGCTTAACCTTTAGCCGGTAACCCTAGAGTTTCTGAAGTACCTTATACATGTAAGTCCTATGCTCTTCGATCGTCTAGGAATAGACGAGGATGTCGTCTAGACATACAACCACAAAGACGTCGAGGTACTCTCGTAGCATGTTGTTAATAAATGCCTGCTATGTAGCTAGGGCGTTTGTTAACCTAAATGGCATGACTATGTACTCGTAGTGTCTAAACCTAGTTCGGAACGCGGTCTTCTATTCTTCGCCTTCCTTAATTCGAATTCGATTATACGCTCCGGGTATGTCGAACTTCGAGAACTACATTGCTCCTTGCAGGCGGTCCTGCAATTCCGAGAGTAAGGGAAGCGGATAACTATTCTTTATTGTAATGTCGTTTAATCCACGATAATCTACGCAGAGTCGCTAGTCATCTTCCCCCTTAGGCATAAACAGGATTAGATATCCGGCCAGGGACTACGACTTGCGGATGAAGCCTTTCCGGAGGTTGTCTTCTAGGTATTTCCAGAGAATCTCTAGTTTCGCCGCTAATAACAGGCGAACTAATTACTTCGTTAGTGTCTTGCTAGGGAGTAAGGGTATCCCGTAGTCCTACTCCTAGTGTTCTGGCAGAGCTTCTTAGTCGGGTTCTTCCTTGAAAAGAGTAGCGAACTCTTTATACTTATCGGGAACTATGAATTCGACCTTGACTTCCGATTGTATTGCTTTGACCTATAAGACGTGTACTTCCTGTTCTGGATCCTTGATGACGGCTACTATCTCGCTTGAAGTCATAGCACATATTTCGATCTTGCCTAGTACGTCGTATACTACAGGTAGAGGTATCGATCTTGAGAGTTCCGGGAACTAGATCCTCTCATTCTTCTAGTCAATATAGGGGTTAGCGTTTCTTAGCTATAGCAACCCTAGTACTACATCTGAGCCTAGTGACTCCATGATGTCGAACTAGAGCATCTCTTAGTAGCGTCCTATCCGTAGAGGCATTATCTCGGTCTCTTCGTCAACTACTCCTTGGTTGTACGTGACCGGCTTTCCATTAATCGCTTGTAGCGAGAAAGCATTCGTCTTCGCCTGTAGCTTTATCCTAGCTGTCCTGGCGAACTTAGGCGTCATAAAGATTCCAGTACATCCTGAATCTATTAAGGCCCTAGCTAGCGTCTCGTCGATGTGCACCTATACTCTAAGGTTGTTCGCGTATCTGGCGCCGATCGCGGCACATCGTTGCAGCCCTGTCTGGTCCGTCCGTAGGTCTAATTCCGGCGGACCTTGTCGTTTCCCGAATAACTGTCTTCACGGACTAGTTCAGGGATCGTGCAGTCTTGGCTTCTTCTCTGAGCGTTACCGTTTTCTGGCCTAAGAGATCGTTCTCGTTCTTGGCCTCGCTGTTCCTGCGCGTTCCTTGCGTACTCTATCTTTAAATGATAGACTCAGAGTCGTAGCGCTCGTGGAATCTGAATACCTTTGTAGGTTAGGTAGCCTCCCTAGGGCGTGAACTCTACCCCGAACGGTACAATTTCTTGGACAACTTTCTGATGCGCGTGAGGTTAAGCTACGACTAGTAGTCTCCTCAGGTGTCGTCGCATACGGTCGGCTAGTTCGTCATACTGAAGCTAGTCGACGTGTTGTACTCCATTAATCCATGGGCAAGCCTAAGCCTATTAGTTCTGTATGATTCGGATAATGTCGAGTCTGATGTCATGCGGCGGCATAGCCTATCGCTCTATGCTCTCGTCTTCCTCGGAATCAGGAATGACGGCTTCGACAAGCTCGTAGTTGTCGTCCGAACCCTCTTCTTCTTCTTCTAGTTCCTGTTGCCTTAGGACTGTCGCACTAGAAGGTGTACCCCTTAGCGCACAGATCGACTGCGCCTTGTTTCGGCTAGGGTACTATCCGGAACCATCTTTATCACTCATGTGAATTCGACAATCGTCGTCATAGCACGCAGTCCAAGTAAGTGCGGCATGGTCTGGTTCTCGAGTAGCGGCGGCCTTTTGCTTAGGTGCCGTCGTTATTGCGCGAGCCTGCTCTATCCTAGGCAGCTCTTGTCGTTGCTTCTTAGCAAAACATTCGCGGGCAAAGTGTCCTTTCTTTCCACAGTAGTAGCACTCGAGATTACTCTTGTCGAATGGCTTCTTCAGACCATTCTGGGGAGGAGAGCCCTTCCGCGGCTTTCCTCGGGGTCTATTCCTAGGACGCCCCTTAGTCGCATCTAACTCCATAGGTTAGAGACTATAGTAATCGCTTCGCCATTTCGGTGCTAATCGTTAGACCTTATAGTTAGCCTGCGCCAGCTTGCGATTTCTATGTTGTCGTTCTTGTTGTTATTCCTAGATGCGATTATCGATTCTAATCGCGAGATCGCTCATTTCCTTGAATGTCGTTAGCCGATCTCCTCGGGCAATTTCGTCTTTAACCGTCTCCTTTAGTCCCTAGTAGAACTAAGCAGCTAAAGCGTTATCATTCTAGTCGACTCGAGCAGAGAGGGTCTAAAAGTCCGCGCGGTACTTAGTAGCGGAACCCTTCTGCTAGATTCCTAGGAGAGCTCTCTCGGCCTCTTGTTGCTTATTACCGAGCCTAAACGCTTCGCGTAATGCCTTAAACAAAGACTTGTCTAAGTTGAGAATCTCCCTAGTCGTAGTCTTCCTAGCTTCGGCGCTACTGACGTGATCCAGATAATCTGTCAGATAAGGCTGGATAAACTCGAACGCTAGTCCCTTTAGGTAAGAGACAATGTACATCATTCGCTTATGATGTGTCGTAAACCGTTCTGTATCTACGTTAAATGCTAACTAGCATTATAGGATAAACATCTCGACCTAAGATCGTTGTCCTATGAACTCTGTAGGGCTTCCTATCTTGAAGCTGTTGTTACTATGTCCATTCCTAGTAGTTGAACCTGCGACGGATGCTAGAGCCATCTCGCTAAGGTAAATGGATTCGAGCTACTACGTGATTTAAGGTGTAGCGGCAACTTGTTCTCGTAGTGTCGGTTAACTGTCGCTAGAACTTGAACTAACAGTTAAAGAACTACTTGACATAGGCGTATGTCAAGCGCTTGATAAGTCTCCTGATGCTTCCTTAGAAGTAGTGCTTAAAATGTCATAAGGGTAGGTGCCGATAGCAGGAAGGTGACTAGGTATTAGACTCGCAGAGCTGTAAAGAATATCGACAATGGCGGTTAACCTTGTAACTAACTATCCCCTAGGGAAAGGGAATTAAGAATTAAGCACGAAGCTCCTAACTGCCTGTCCTAAAGCTAGCCCTATATACTAGAGAGACAGAGCAGCTCTGTTAGATCTGTCGACAGACCTGATAGATCCGTGTCTGTAGATCTATAGACTAACCCTACAGATCTAAGGGTCTGTCATCCCGTGACAGATCCCTTCTTCCTTGTAGGCCTATAGATCTGTAGACTGACCCTATAGATCCGGGGATCTGTCCTCACGTGACAGATCCTTTCTCCTATGACTATGCCTATGACTCATAGTACTCCTATGACGGTACTATGACTCATAGCACTTAGGACCCTCACGATCCTGTATCCTATAGTACTCCGGACAGTACTCCTGACACCCATGACACCGATTGCCTTCTAGTCGCAGAAGATGCAGGGCGCTAAGCTTAACTATAAGACTCACGACTAAGAGCTTTTAGCTATTGTTAACAGCTTTAAGGAGTACTAACACTACCTTAAAGGCGTAGCGTACCCTATTAAGGTGCTTACTAACTATAACAACCTTCGCGGCTTCATAGGCATGAAGCAGCTAAGTAGTCGGCAAGCAAGGTAGGCGACTTTCCTCGCTAGCTTTGACTTCGTTATCTAGCATCGTTCTAGAAAGACGAATCCGGCTGATAGTCCTTCGCGACGACTAGACTACGACACTAGGGAGGAGGGTAACTAACAGCTTCTCCCTACGCTGCAAACGAAGCTTGTAGCTTAGGGCGGCGATCTGTCGTTAGCTCCTCTTGTAGGTCGACTGCAGGTCTAATAGGGCCTCACGGCCTCCGCTAGTGACAAACCCTCCTATCTAGCAGTTATAGCGACTACGTCTAGCTCGATCCGTGCGGTAGCTAACTAGCTTATATGTAGTAAGTATGCGATGTCTAAAGAACCCTTTAAAGAAGTCTCGAGACTTATTCAGCGGTTGCAAGAGCAAGAACCGGAGTTAATTAATGAGGGTGTAGCCCTCTAGGACACCGCAGGCGGTCCGAAGTACTAGACTAAGTCAGGCGACTTGTAGTACTTTAACAATAGGCTCTACGTACCCGCTAACCGCGTACTCTGTTCGCAGCTCCTCTGTATTTATCATGACAATGAACTCGCAGGCCATTTTAGTGCAGAGAAGACGAACGCACTTCTCGGACGTAAATACTAGTAGCCTACGCTAGAACAGGATGTCTCTGACTATGTCAAATCCTGCTAGACGTGCCAGGTTAGCAAATCTCGGCGCTATCGCCCCTACAGCGATGCTTAGGCGCTCCTACTACTAGAGAGACTATGGCAAGACTTGGCCATAGATTTCATCACTGATTTGCCGCTAGCAAAGTAGAGAGGCGATGTAGTTAATGCTGCCCTTGTAGTAGTCGACTAATACTCTAAGATGAATGTCTTCATCCTATGTACGAAAAGATGCACAAGTAGCGAGCTTACGTGACTACTTCGCGACGAAGTCATATAGCGCTTTAGTATCCCCTGAAGTATCCTATCAGATCGAGGTTCTGTCTTTACTAGTAAATACTAGCAAGAATTTGTGTTTAAGGCGCGTGTCAAGCACTGCCTAAGTACAGCATTCTATCTATAGACTAATAGTTAGACTAAACGTATAAACTAGACTCTTAAGTAGTACCTTTAGTGCTACTACGCTAAGAACTAGGATGCCTAAGCCGACGTAATTCCTATAGCGGAATTTGCAGTTAATAACAGTATGCATGCTACTATGCGCATGTCGCCATTTCAGATTCTTTATGGCTTTAATCTAGAAATACACCTAGAACCGCCTCGGGACGAGTCTTCTAAGGAGAGGGTGCTAGCTGCCGCGGAATTAGCGCGGCGTATGCGCGAGGTACATTCGGTGCTAATAGAACACTAGAAAAAGGCCTTAGAATCCCAGATTAAACATAATAACGCCTGTGCTAAACCGATGTAGTATGTAGTTAGTACGAAGGTGTTACTGTCGACGAAGAATCTTAAGCTGAAACTTCTAAGCAAGAAGATGACGCCAAGGTTCGTCGGACCCTTCCGGATACGCGACGCGATAGGCTCGCAGGCATACTAGCTATCGTTACTATCGTCCTATTATGTGCACGATGTCTTCTACGTATCTCTACTCGAACTATAGGTACAGCGTAAGGGCAAAGAGCCTGCGGACCCGATGCTAGTAGCAGAAGAGAACGAAGAGTAGGAAGTCGAGGGTATTAAGGACAGTATGCGGCGTAAGGGCGTAACGCACTATCTAGTAAATTAGAAAGGATACCTACCTAAGTACACATAATAGGTTCTGGCTAAAGACTACAAGAACGCTCTAGAAGCTATTCGTGAATTCGAAGAGTAGAGGAGGCGTGAGCAGGGCTTAAGAAGGTCGATTCGTAGGAAGATGAGGGCTTTAGAGCAGAATTCTTAACATGTGTATGTAGCGCATAACGCGCGGAGTAATAACGAGAAGCAAACGCCCTACTCATATATCATTGATGCCTAAAGGCACACCTAGAATAAACCTAAGGAGAATAAGAGACATGCTCAGATTAGCTTCGTAGCTAATACTTAGCGACTACTAGTTAGGGGCTTCCTAACTAAACCCGAAGCAGGAGAGTCTTTCTTGTTGCGGTCTACTAGGGACTACCTACCTACACGGGGTCTACTAAACACCCTGAAGCGACTATAAGTGACAGGGGTAGCAACGCCACAAAGAGAGGCTAGCATCTTCTTCTTTAGTAGGTTACAAGGGAGCTCGTCTTTAGAGCCTATAGTAGCTAGAGAACTAGCGACATCCTTACCGCGCCTAGTCGCGACGACTACCTTATCCTTAGCATCAGAAGGCAAAGAGACTTAAGCGCGCTTGCGGCTGTCGCGCTCGGCCCTCGAGATTATCTTGCGCTTCTTAACACGAGTGTTAACCACATTATTAGACTCGGTGTCTCCCTTAGGCGCAACTAGTGCGGTGACACTACAGCGCGAAGGGATCACGTCAGGACCGAAGGTATCCTAGACATTGTCATCCTCCTTATCCTCAAAGATCTGGCCTAGAGGCTTGTGCCTTAGCGTCTTGACGGACGTAGTACAGGTCGCAAGCAGGAAAGGTTCGGCTTCCTTGTCGCTAACCTCAATTTCGGCCCTTGCCTTCTTCTTCTTCTTAGACAGTAGCGTCAAGGCAGCGTAGGCAGCGGCGCTACAATGTGTTAGCTATACGCACGTGACAGGATTCAAGTGAGTAACTTACGGCTTAGTCCTCAGGACTGGCTTAGAGGCAGGCTGTCTCTCGGTACGGCGCTAGGGCGTCGCCTTAGTAGTAGGAGCGGTGAATTGCTTGATAACCTTCTTGCGGATCATCCGCGTCTTAAAGTCATTGTTAATAGAGGCAAGGGCCCCGAGTTGCTAACGCTAACAGCTAGTCGGATATTTCTCGACGCTAACGTTAGCCTAGTAGAGAAAGTCAGCATTTATAATCAGAGGGTACCTACACTATATGCGTACTATGGCGAAGGTCTCGACCCTAACAGTTAGCACCTTCAAGATCTTCTAGACTAAGTCTGCGATTAGACCTAGACAAACGTTTTCGCCTGTTAGCAGAGAGTCGAAGCGAACACCGCTATGAGAACGGTTAGCAGTTATAGTAAAGCACGAGAGGGCGCCGAGCAGGTAGGCGAGTACCTCGCGGTACTTAGCCTAAAGCCTGTTCATAGTTAGAGTGCCTTTAGCAATCCCCTCGTCGCGCGTACTCTAGAAGTTATCGATGTTATAGCAGAGCTAGTTATACTCGCCGTACACCTCTTTAGGGAGGTCTTGGCATTTTTGATGCTTGCTATTACAGTTGACATAATTGCAGTAGACACTACTCTCATCAAATCCGCTAATGTAGATCTTAGCTACGCTTCGGTTAGTATAAGTCACGCATACTTCACGAGTAGGGGACGCCTTACTAACACGTAGAGGAGAGATGTGTGCAGCTTAGCTACTAAGGTTGTCGAGGCATTGTCGACATGAGCGACGATCGCGGGCAGAGTAAGTAGCGTTAAACTTAGTCTGTAGCACATGAGCCATTATAGCTAAGACAGGTTAATTGATCTTGATTAATTGATTAAAGAAGAAGAAGCTCTAGTACAGACCTGCAGACATAGCGAGGTACAAGCTAAGCGAAATAGGAGCGGAGGTCGATGTTAGTGTCTTAGAACAGGAAGTTTAGGAAAGCGACGAGGTTTTTATACCCTCTAACAGCCCCCCTGTTGCCTACCGCAACCGTTAAGCTAGTAACTCGAACTACATGCGCAGAGTACCTACCTTTAGTTAACTTACAAGGGGACCGAATAATGTAATAACGGATAACGCGGCTGTCACGCATGTACGCTAACCGTACTTGTGCTAGCCTACTAGCATGAAAATGTGGCGAGGCCCGCGCTAGGAGCGCGCTCCTGCCGTTTCGAGTGGCGCGCGTAGAGCGTCCGCATACTTTCCTACTACCCTAAGGTTCTGCGACATGTTCTTCATAGTCATGACTAAATAGGGACGGCCAAGCTACTTGGCAAGGCTAGCGCGTATGCTCGCCCCATAATTCCAAGGATTAACTAAAGTACATGCTCGTAGTGTCCTGATATCTCGATCTGCATGTAAAGCGAAGGTATTACGAAGCTGCCTAACATGTGACAGGTTAAAACCCGCCCGAGTTAGTAGCCTCCGCCCTGCACTTACTACGAAGGTGTTAAGGTGTATGCATGACACATGTTATATAGGCTATCTACCTATTTACTCTTGCGTAGTGTAAGCGTGCTACATCCCGTACCCTATATGTTCCGCGTGTATTACTCGGTAAGGCTAGGGACATCCTCATAGGAGGAGGGGCAGTGATACGGTTAATACTAGGGGGCTATTAGAACCGCATGGGTTCTAATGCCCGCCCTTAGCATGCAGTAACCCTGCTACATATAGCAAGGGGGTCCTTCGTACATACGTTAGCTTGTATGTCGTCTAAGAGGGATTAGTTGTTAACGTAGGACGCCCTTATGTCGCTGACCCTACGGTACCCCTGCGGGGTTAGGCTCGGACAAGCTTTCCCTAATTAAGGAGCATCGGGGGTTATAAGTACCCTTAGCGCTACCTCTGCGATAAGCAGAAAGTAGCGCTGTCTTGTACCTACTAAAAGGTTAGATTACTCTGTCACACTACGAGATATTTCTATATCATATAGCATATACATCTATATCACGAGGAGTCCGCGAGTTAGAGGCGCACATTGTACGCGCCTTAAGCCGCTACGCCTTCGCCCTAAAAGGACTTCATAGCAGGCAGCAGGGCTCCTAGGATTAGCTTCAAACCGAGCTGTACGACTACCCTCTAGGGTATCACGTTAATCTCCGCAAGGTCAGCTAACATACAGTCTACTAGCTTAAGCGAGCTATTAACTCAGACCGTACCAGATAGGCGCCAGGCAGGCCACGAGTCTACACTATTAGTGACAGACAGCTTAGATACCCGTAGTAGCTATTCGGTTGTCTTAGGCTTGTCCTTCTTTCGCCTCCCCTCTAGGGAGGTTTCGGACACCTTGCTTACCTTCTTCCTATCACTTCGTTTAGGACAGCGAGCCGCCTAGTAGTCCCTCGCTCTACAGATGTAGTAGCTACTCGGAGGCTTCTCGCTACCGTCTTTTAGCTCGGAGGGCTTGCTCCTCCGGAATGAACTACCGCGTTAGGCGTGACCCCTAGGGCGCTTGTAATAGCGGCCCTTTAGTAGGTCCTTAGGGCTTAGACGCTTATTGTCCTTACTGCCCGATTTTCCATTTCGCTTCAAGGTGATTTCTATACGTGTTGTAAGGGACACGAGGTCTTGCCGAGTTGTTAGAAGTTCATGAAAAGTCATGATTGTATTCCGAAGATTGTTATTAAGTTTGATAAGCAAGTGCCGCCCGCGTTACGTCTTAGTATAGGGTAGCATCTGTCCCTCGAGCGTAGCGAGTGATACGGTTGATACTAGGGGACCATTTGAACCGCATGGGTTCTAATGGCCGCCCTTGGCATGCAGTGACCCTGCCACATATGGCAAGGGGGTCCTTCGTACATACGTTAGCTTGTATGTCGTCCGAGTAGGATCAGTTGTCGACGTAGGACGCCCCCACGTCGCTGACCCTACGGTACCCCTACGGGGTTAGGCTCGGACATGCTTTCCCTAATTAAGGAGCGTCGGGGGTTATAAGCACCCTTAGCGCCACCTCTGCGATAAGCAGAAAGCAGCGCTGTCTTGTACCTACTAAAAGGTCGGATTACTCTGTCACACTGCGAGATATTTTCATATCATATGGCACATACATCTATATTAGTTCTGCTTTCTCTCCCCTGCTTTGCAGTCTGGCAGAGAATACTACGATATGTCTAGAGCACTACGAACTCGCAACTAACGCGCAGTGAGCGCTATCCCGAGCGCCCGCGATAGCGAAGCTGGCCCGAGTAACTAGCCCGCAGAAGTACCCGCTGCGAGCGACACTGCATCGAGCGACGGTTCCGCTAGAGGACAATTACGCGGCGGACTAGGCAATAGACCCCCCGCACAGGGACTGCAGCTAACCCCGACTATCGACCCGGCCCTTGTAGCCATGATTGTCAATCAGGTTGCGAACTACCTTGCGAACTAGAGCCGGAGCCGCACCGCTCCTAGCAGCGACAACGGCGATGACGACGAAGACGTCGCCATGAGCGGTACTAACGAACTAGCGGACGAAGAAATCCAGCGAGATTTCACGCTAGGGACCCGCGAAGACAACTTACTAGGAGGCGCAGACTCTCCGCGTGTGCCTGCGAACTTGGTGCCTGAATTCGGGGCCATAGTAGGCTAACCGGGAGGTAGTCGTAACGCACGCAACCCGAAGCCGTTTAAGGGAGACACCTTGAAGGAGGCTCGAACTTTCTTGCAGGCATGTGAGGCAGTTTTCGTGCTTAACCTACGCGGATATTTTATGGAGGGCGAACGAGTTGCCTTTAGTATAATGTAGCTCGAAGAGGATAAGGAACCTCGCAACAATTAGCATAAGCAGTATGACCTTATGCGGGTCCACGACAGAACGTATACGTAGGCGGACTTTCGCTAGTTCTATGTCGACTAGGTCGAGGATCCGGGGAATTGCGCCCTTACCGTGTCCGTCGAGTACGAGAAGGCTAAGCAGGGGAAGGGACAAACAACCTCTAGCTTCGCAACCTACCTCGCCACGCTCGAGGGACAGATGCCACCCTATACTAAGACGCAACGCGTGCGGCACTTGCTCGTCAAACTCAATGACGATCTTCGGAACACGATCATGACTTTTCATGAACTTCCGACAACTCGGCAAGACCTCGTGTCCCTTGCGACACGTATGGAAATCACCTTGAAGCGAAATGGAAAATCGGGCGGTAAGGACAATAAGCGTCTAAGCCCCGAGGACCTACCGAAGGGCCGCCATTATAAGCGCCCTAGGGGTCACGTCTAACGCGGTAGTTCATTCTAGAGGAGCAAGCCCTCCGAGCCAAAAGACAGTAGCGAGAAGCCTCCGAGTAGCTGCCACATCTGTGGAGCGAGGGACTACTAGGCGGCTCGCTGTCCTAAACGAAGTGATGGGAAGAAGGTGAGCAAGGTGTCTGAAACCTCCCTAGAGGGGAGGCGAAAGAAGGACAAGCCCGAGACAACCGAATGGCTACCGCGGGTATCCAAGCTGTCCGTCACCGATGGTGTAGACTCGTAGCCTGCGCGGCGCCTATCCGGCGCGGTCCGAGTTAATGGCTCGCTCGAGCTAGTAGACTATATGTTAGATGACCTTGCGGAGGTTAACGTAATACCCTAGAGGGTAATCGTACGGCTCGGTTTGAAGCCGATCCTAGGAGCCCTGCTACCTACCATGAAGTCTTTTCGGGGCGAAGGCGCAGCGGCTCGAGGCGCGTACAACGTGCGCCTCTAACTCGCGGACTCCTCGGGAGAAGTGCGCAAGACTAACGAAGTCTTCTACGCCGAAGACGTTCCTGATAAGGAGCTCCTGCTCGGCCGCCCTTGGCGCTACAAGCAGGGAGTCGTTGTTGATGGAGCTACTGACAACTAGTTCTACGGCTCTATAGGCGAAGTTCCTGCGGTGCGGATGCGTGACGCACACAGCTTCTACAAGGACATGAAGAAGGTCTAA
>JADDMT010000083.1:0-129766 GCA_021401465.1 Teratosphaeria epicoccoides | reverse complement strand
TCACTCGAATCCTGTCGCGTGCGTACAGCTAACACATTGTAGCGCCGCCGCCTACGCCGCCTCGACGCTACTGTCTAAGAAGAAGAAGAGGGCTAGGGCCGAAATTGAGGTCAGCGACGAGGAAGCCAAGCCTTCCCCGCTTGCGACCCGCACTACGTCCGTCAAGACGCTAAGGCACAAGCCTCTAGGCCAGATCTTTGAGGATGAGGAGGATGACGACATTCAGGATACCTTCGGTCCTGACGTGATCCCTTCGCGCTGTAGTGTCACTGCACTGGTTACGCCTAAGAGAGACACCGAGTCTGATGATGTAGTCGACACCCGTGTCAAGAAGCGCAAGATGATCTCGAGGGCCGAGCGCGACAGCCGCAAGCGCGCTCGAGTCTCTTCGCCTTCTAATGCTAAGGATGAGGTAGTCGTCGCAACTAGGCGCGGTGAGGGTGTCGCTAGTTCTCTGGCTACTATAGGCTCCGAAGACGAGCTCCCTCGCAACCTACTAAAGAAGAAGATGCCGGCCTCTCTTCGTGGCGTTGCCACCCCCGTTACTCATAGTCGCTTCGGGGTGTTTAGTAGACCCCGTGCGGGTAGGCAGTCCCTAGCGGACCGCAACAAGAAAGACTCTCCTGCTTCGGGTTCGGTTAGGAAGCCCCCGACTAGTAGTCGCTAAGCATTAGCTACGAAGCTAATCCGAGCATGTCTCTTGTTCTTCTTGGGTTTATTCTAGGTATGCCTTTAGGCATCAATGATGTATGAGTAGGGCGTTTGCTTCTCGTTGTCGCTTCGCGCGTTATGCGCTACATACATGTGTTAAGAATTCTGCTCCGGAACCCTTATCTTCTTACGAATCGACCTTCTTAAGCCCTGCTCACGCTTCCTCCGCTCTTCGAATTCACGAATAGCTTCCGGAGCGTTCTTGCAGTCTTCGGCCGGAACCTATTATGTGTACTCAGGTAGGTATCCTTTCCACTTCACTAGATAGTGCGTTGCGCCCTTGCGCCGCATACTGTCCTCAATACCCTCGACTTCCTACTCTTTGTTCTCTTCTGCTACTAGCATCAGGTCCGCGGGCTCTTCGCCCTTACGCTGTACCTATAGTTCGAGTAGAGATACGTAGAAGACGTCATGCACATAATACAACAATAGCAACGATAGCTAGTATGCCTGCGAGCCTATTACGTTACGTATCTAGAAGGGTCTAACGAACCTTAGCGTCATCTTCTTGCTTAGAAGTTTTAGCTTAAGATTCTTTGTCGACAGTAACACCTTTGTACTAACTACATACTACATCGGTTTAGCATAGGCGTTATTATGTTTAATCTGGGATTCTAAGGCCTTTTTCTAGTGTTCTATTAGTACCGAATGTACCTCGCGCATACGCTACGCTAATTCTGCGGCAGCTAGCACCCTCTCCTTAGAAGACTCGTCCTAAGGCGGTTCTAGGTGTATTTCTAGATCAAAGCCATAAAGAATCTGAAATGGCGACATGCGTATAGTAGCATGCACGCTATTATTAACTGCAAATTCCGCTATAGGAATTACGTTAGCCTAGGCATCCTGGTTCTTAGCGTAGTAGTACTAAAGGTACTACTTAAGAGTCTAGTTCATACGTTTAGTCTGACCATTAGTCTGTAGATAGAATGCTGTACTTAGGCGGTACTTAACACGCGCCTCAAACATAAATTCTTGCTAGTATTTACTAGTAAAGACAGAACCTCGATCTGATAGGATACTTCAGGGGACACTAAAGCGCCGTATAACTTCGTCGCGAAGTAGTCGCGCAAGCTCGCCGCTTGTGCATCTTTTTGTACATAAGATAAAGACATTTATCTTAGAGTATTAGTCGACTACTACAAGGACAGTATTAACTACATTACCTCTCTACTTTGCTAGCGGCAAATTAGTAATGAAATCTATAGTCAAGTCCTGCTATAGTCTCTCTAGTAGTAGGAGCGCCTAAGCATCGCTATAGGGGCGATAGCGCGAAGATTTGCTAACCTGGCACGTCTAGCAGGATTTGACATAGTTAGAGACATCCTGTTCTAGCGTAGGCTACTAGTATTTGCGTCCGAGAAGTGCGTTTGTCTTCTCTGCGCCAAAATGGCCCGCGAGTTCATTGTCATGATAAATACAGAGGAGCTACAAACAGAGTATGTAGTTAGCAGGTACGTAGAGCCTATTATCAAAGTACTATAAGTCGCCTGACTTAGTCTAGTACTTCAGACTGCCTGTAGTGTCCTAGAGGGCTACACCCTTATTAATTAACTCTAGTTCTCGCTCTTGCAACCGCTAAATAAGTCTCGAGACTTCTTTAAAGGGTTCTTTAGACATCACATGCTTACTACATGTAAGCTAGTTAACTACCGCACAGATCGAGCTAGACATAGTCGCCATAACTGCCAGATAGGAGTGTTTGTTACTAGCGGAGGCTATAAGGCCCTATTAGACCTGCAGTCGACCTATAAGAGGAGCTAACGACAGATCGCCGCCCTAAACTACAAGCTTCGTTTGTAGCGTAGGGAGAAGCTATTAGTTACCCTCCTCTCTAGTGTCGTATTCTAGTCGTCGCGAAGGACCGTCGGCTAGATTCGTCTTTCTAGAACGATGCTAGATAACGAAGTCAAAGCTAGTAAGGAAAGTCGCCTACCTTGCTTGCTAACTACTTAGCTGCTTCACGCCTATGAAGCCGCAAAGGTTGTTATGGTTAGTAAGCACCTTAATAGGGTACGCTACGCCTTCGAGGTAGTGTTAGTACTCCTTAAAGCTGTCAATAATAGCTAAAAGCTCTTAGTCGTGAGTCTTATAGTTAAGCTTAGCGCCCTGCATCTTCCGTAACTAGAAGGCAATTAGGTACTATCGCGTACTACCTTCGTGCGACTAGAGCTACGATATAATTGCGGCTATTACAAATTTTAAAGCATTAGTCTCTATCCGGATCTTCGTAGTAAGGTCAAAGTGCCGAGGTATAGGCGCGGTTTAAAAAGCTGCTTTAAGTTCAGAGAAAGCCTTACTCTAAGCCTCCTCCTAAGGCACCCTCCCTAGCTTCTTTCCTCGAATCGCGCCCTTTGCGAGGGCCGTGAGAGGGGCCACGATCTTCGAGTAGGATCGTATGAATCTGCGATAGAAGTTAGTAAATCCTAGGAACACCTACACTTCTTAGAGGGTAGTCGGCCGCAGCTACTCCGCGATTACAGACACCCTTTAGTCATCTATGATGACTCCTTCTATAGAGACGATGTGTCTGAGAAACTTAATCCTATCTGTTAGGAATGAGCACTTCTTTAGGTTCGCGTACAGAGTAAACTTATAGAGCTATTCGAGTACTATCCCTAGATGCTAAATATGCTCCTCCTTCGAGTTAGAGTAGACTAGTATATCGTCTAAATATACTACGTAGCAGGTGTTAACGAGGCCGGCTAGGGCCTAGTTAATATACGCTTAGAACGTTGCTAGTGCGTTAGTCAAGCTAAACAGCATCACTATATACTTAAAGTGTCTATACTACGTTTAGAATGTAGTCTTCTACTCGTTACCCTTTCGGATCGGTATCTAGTAGTAGGCGTCCTTCAAGTCGATAGACAAGAAGATAGCGGCGCGACTAAGGCAGTCAAGCGTCTCGCTAATAAGTAGTAGGGGGCAGCGGTTTTTCTAGGTTACTACGTTAAGGCCCCTATAGTTAACGTATAGGCGGAGCGTGTTGTCCTTCTTTAGGACGAACATAACTAACGCTCTAGCCTCGCTATCGCTTCGTCGGATCCACGCGTTCCTTTGCGCCTTGTAGAGGTAGTCTCGAAGTGTTTCGAGCTACAATTCTAACATAGGGTACAGAGGTTAATACAGAGGATTGTAACCCTCCTTAAGGTTAATCGCATGTTCCGCGTCTAGGGCCTGGGCATAGGCCGCAGCCTCTACGTCGAAAATATCGGCGTATTCCTCTAACTTAGGCAGAAGGGTAACGTCTTCCTTAATGTTCTGTATGCGGACCGCATACATGCATTAGACCTTCTTTATGTCCTTGTAGAAGCTATGTGCATCATGTATCTACACTATAGGAACTTCGCCTATAGAGCCGTAGAACTAGTTGTTAGTAGCTCTATTAACAACGACTCCCTACTTGTAGCGCTAAGGGCGGCCGAGTAGGAGCTCCTTATTAGGAACGTCTTTAGCGTAGAAGACTTTGTTAGTCTCGCGCACTTCTCCTAAGGAGTCCGCGAGTTAGAGGCGCACGTTATACGCGCCTTAAGCCGCTACGCCTTCGCCCTAAAAGGACTTCATAGTAGGCAGCAGGGCTCCTAGGATTAGCTTTAAACCGAGCTGTACGACTACCCTCTAGGGTATCACGTTAACCTCCGCAAGGTCATCTAACATACAGTCTACTAGCTCAAGCGAGCTATTAACTCGGACCGTACCAGATAGGCGCCAGGCAGGCCATAAGTCTACACTATTAGTAACAGACAGCTTAGATACCCGCGGTAGCCATTTAGTTGTCTCGGGCTTGTCCTTCATTCGCCTCCCCTCTAGGGAGGTTTCGGACACCTTGCTTACCTTCTTCCCATCACTTCGTTTAGGATAGCAAGCCGCCTAGTAGTCTCTCGCTCTACAGATGTAGTAGCTACTCGGAGGCTTCTCGCTACTGTCTTTTAGCTTAGAGGGCTTGCTCCTCTAGAATAAACTACCGCGTTAGGCGTGACCCCTAGGGCGCTTGTAATAGCGGCCCTTTAGTAGGTCCTTAGGGCTTAGACGCTTATTGTCCTTGCCGCCTGATTTTCTATTTCACTTCAAGGTAATCTCCATACGTGTCGCAAGGGACACGAGGTCTTGCTAAGTTGTCAGAAGTTCATAAAAAGTCATGATTGTATTCTGAAGATCGTCATCAAGTTTGACAAGTAAGTGCCGCATGCGTTACGTCTTAGTATAGGGTAGCATCTGTCCCTTAAGTGTAGCGAGGTAGGTAGCGAAGCTAGAGGTTATTTGTCCCTTCCCCTGCTTAGCCTTCTTGTACTTAACAGACATAGTAAGGGCGCGATTCCCTGGATCCTCGACCTAGTCGACATAGAACTAGCGAAAGTCCGCCTACATATATGTTCTATTGTAGACCTGCATAAGGTCATACTACTCATGCTAATTGTTACAAGGTTCCTTATCCTCTTCGAGCTACATTACACTAAAGGCGACTTGTTCGCCCTCTATAGAATATCCATGTAGGTTAAGCATGAAAACTGCCTCACATGCCTGTAAGAAAGTTCGAGCCTCCTTCAAGGTATCTCCCTTAAATGGCTTCAGGTTACGTGCGTTACGACTGCCTCCTAGTTAGCCTACTATAGCCCCGAATTTAGGCACTAGGTTCGCAGGCATACGCGGAGGGTCTACGCCTCCTAGTAAGTTGTCTTCGCGGGTCCCTAGCGTGAAATCTCGCTAGATTTCTTCGTCCGCTAGTTTATTAGTACTACTCATAGCGACGTCTTCGTCGTCCCTGCCGTTGTCGCTGCTAGAAGCGGTGCGGCTCTAGCTCTAGTTCGCAAGGCGGTTCGCAACCTAATTGACAATCATAGCTACAAGGGCTAGGTCGATAGTTAGGGTTAGCTGCGGTCCCTATGTAGGGGGTCTATTACCTTGTCTGCCGCGTAATTAGCCTCTAGCGGAACTGTCGCTTGATGTAGTGTTACTCGCAGGGGGTACTTCTGCGGGCTAGTTACTTAGGCTAGCTTCGCCATTGCGGGCGCTTAGGATAGCGCTCGCTACGCGTTAGTTGCGAGTTCGTAGTACTCTAGACATATCGTAGTATTCTCTGCTAGACTACAAAGTAGGGGGGAGAAAGCAGAACTAATATAGATGTATATGCTATATGATATAGAAATATCTCGTAGTGTGACAGAGTAATCTGACCTTTTAGTAGGTACAAGACAGCGCTGCTTTCTGCTTATCGCAGAGGTAGCGCTAAGGGTGCTTATAACCCCTGACGCTCCTTAATTAGGGAAAGCATGTCTAAGCCTAACCCTGTAGGGGTACCGTAGGGTTAGCGACGTAGGGGCGTCCTACGTCGACAACTAATCCTACTTAGACGACATACAAGCTAACGTATGTACAAAGGACCCCCTTGCTATATGTAGCAGGGTTACTACATGCTAAGGGCAGGCATTAGAACCTATGCGGTTCTAATGGCCCCCTAGTATTAACTGTATTAATAGGACATGTACTTCCTGTTCTAGATCCTTAATAGTAGCTACTATCTCGCTTGAAGTCATAACACATATTTCGATCTTGCCTAATGCGTCGTGCACTACAGGTAGAGGTATCGATCTTGAGAGTTCCGGGAACTAGATCCTCTCATTCTTCTAGTCGATATAGGGGTTAGCGTTTCTTAGCTATGGCAACCCTAGCTACATCTAAGCCTAGTAACTCCGTGATGTCAAACTAGAGCATCTCTTAGTAGCGTCCTATCCGCAGAGGTATCATCTTAGTCTCTTTGTCAACTATTCCTTAGTTGTACGTAACTAGCTTTCCGTTAATCGCTTGTAGCGAGAAAGCATTCGTCTTCGCCTGTAGCTTTATCCTAGCTGTCCTGGCGAACTTGGGCGTCATGAAGATTCTAGTACATCCTGAATCTAATAAGGCCCTAGCTAGCGTCTTGTCGATGTGCACCTATACTCTAAGGTTGTTCGCGTATCTGGCGCTAATCGCGGCACATCGTTGTAGCCCTGTCTAGTCTGTCTGTAGGTCTAATTCTAGCGGACCTTGTCGTTTCCCGAATAACTGTCTTTACGGACTAGTTTAGGGATCATGCGGTCTCGGCTTCTTCTCTAAGCGTTACTGTTTTCTAGCCTAAGAGGTCGTTCTCGCTCTTGGCCTCGCTGTTCCTGCGCGTTTCTTATGTACTCTATCTTTAAGTGATAGACTCAGAGTCGTAGCGCTCGTAGAATCTAAATACCTTCGTAGGTTAGGTAGCCTCCCTAGGGCGTGAACTCTACCCCGAACGGTACAATTTCTTGGAAAACTTTCTGATGCGCGTGAGGTTAAGCTACGACTAGTAGTCTCCTTAGGTGTCGTCGCATACGGTCGGCTAGTTCGTTATACTAAAGCTAGTTAACATGTTATACTCTATTAATCTATAGGTAAGCCTAAGCCTACTAGTTCTATATAATTCGGATAATATCGAGTCTAATGTCATGCAGCGGCATAGCCTATCGCTCTATGCTCTCGTCTTCCTCGGAATCAGGAATGACGGCTTCGACAATCTCGTAGTTGTCGTCCGAACCTTCTTCTTCTTCTTCTAGCTCCTGTTGCCTTAGGACTATTACACTAGAAGGTATACCCCTTAGCGCACAGATCGACTATGCCTTGTTTCAGCTAGGGTACTATCTAGAACTATCTTTATCACTTATGTGAATTCGACAATCGTCGTCGTAGCACGTAGTCTAAGTAAGTGCAGCATAGTCCGGTTCTCGAGTAGTAGCGGCCTTTTGCTAAGGCGCCGTTGTTGTCGCGCGAGCCTGCTCTATCCTAGGCGGCTCTTGTCGTTACTTCTTAGCAAAACATTCGCAGGCAAAGTGTCCTTTCTTTCTACAGTTGTAGCACTCGAGATTACTCTTGTCGAATAGCTTCTTCAGACTATTCTAGGGAGGAGAGCCCTTCCGCGGCTTTCCTCGGGGTCTATTCCTTAGACGCCCCTTAGTCGCATCTAACTCTATAGGTTAGAGACTATAGTAATCGCTTCGCCATTTTAGTGCTAATCGTTAGACCTTATGGTTAGCCTGTACTAGCTTACAATTTCTATGTTATCATTCTTGCTGTCGTTCCTAGATGCGATTATCGATTCTAATCGCGAGATTGCTTATTTCCTTGAATGTCGTTAGCTAATCTCCTCAGGCGATTTTGTCTTTAACTATCTCCTTTAGTCCCTAGTAGAACTAAGCGGCTAAAGCATTATCATTCTAGTCGACCCGAGCAGAGAGGGTCTAAAAGTCCGCGCGGTACTTGATAGCAGAACCCTTCTGCTAGATTCCTAGGAGAGCTCTCTCGGCCTCTTGTTGCTTATTACCGAGCCTAAAAGCTTCGCGTAATGCCTTAAACAAAGACTTGTCTAAGTTAAGAATCTCCCTAGTTGTCATCTTCCTAGCTTTAACATTACTGACGTGATCTAGATAATCTGTTAGATGAGGCTAGATAAACTCGAACGCTAGTCCCTTCAGGTAAGAGACAATGTACATCATTCGCTTATAATATGTCGTAAACTGTTCCGTATCTACATTAAATGCTAACTAGTATTATAGGATAAACATCTTGACCTAAGATCGTTGTCCTATAAACTCTATAGGGCTTCCTATCTTAAAGCCATTATTACTATGTCTATTCCTAGTAGTTAAACCTGTAACGGATGCTAGAGCTATCTCGCTAAGGTGAATAGATTCGAGCTACTACGTAATTTAAGGTATAGTAGCAACTTGTTCTTATAGTGTTAGTTAACTGTCGCTAGAAGTTGAACTAACAGCTAAAGAACTACTTGACATAGGCGTATGTTAAGCGCTTAACGAGTCCCCTGATGCTTCCTTAGAAGTAGTGCTCAAAATGTCATAAGGGTAGGTGCTAATAGTAGGAAGGTAACTAGGTATTAGACTTGTAGAGCTATAAAGAATATCGATAATAGCAATTATCCTTATAACTAACTATCCCCTAGGGAAAGGGAATTAAATTAAGCACGAAGCTCCTAACTACCTATCCTAAAGCTATCCCTATATACTAGAGAGACAGAGCAGCTCTATTAGATCTGTTAACAGACCTAATAGATCTATGTCTATAGATCTGTAGACTAACCCTATAGATCCGAGAGTCTGTTATCCTATGACAGATCCCTTCTCCCCTATAGGCCTATAGATCTGTAGACTAACCCTACAGATCTAGGGATCTGTCCTCACGTAACAGATCCTTTCTCCTATAACTATGCCTATAACTTATAGTACTCCTATAACTATACTATGACTCATAGCACTTAGGACCCTCATAATCCTGTAACCTACAGTACTCCTAACACTTATGACATAAGGGTAGGCATTAGAACCTATGCAGCTCTAATAGCCCCCTAGTATTAACTATATTAATACCTATGTATTAATTACTAGTTACATACTACATTAATTAAGATTGTTATTTACTACTATTAATTAGGAAGCCTAAAGGAAGGTACCTAAGGTACCTAATACTCTCCTAGTATTAACTAGATTAAGTAAATAGAGTAGCTAGATAATAGGGAAGGTATACTAACCTTTTACTACTACCCTACATAGCTATAAAAGGCTTAGTAATTAGTCCTGTAACAGGGCTAATTATAGTTAGCTACATATGCACACACACTATAACCTAAGAAACATCCGTGAGGTCACGTGATGCCAAGCCTGTAGCTAGCACCTATATGTCTAGTATCTTAAATATCCGCAAGGTTATATGACACTAAGCCTATAGCTTGCGCCTGTATGTCTAGCATATTACTAGACTAAAGAGTACTCTAAGTAGTCTATTTAATCTATATAGAGTAAATGAAGTAGATAGAGTAAGAGATCCTACTAGCATAGTAGAGTAAGAATAGACTTAAGAGGTTTAGATTCTATTTAAATTATATTAGTATTTAACAAATTAGAATTAGCTCCTATTAAACTCTTGCTATTATTTGCAGAATAGAATAGCTTACTATCTCTATAAAAACTTATCTATCACTAACGCTTGACTACCTAGGCGCTAACATAGGTCCCGCGCAGCGCGCTTGTTTATCAAACCTCAAGAACGAGCTCCTTCGTATTAGTCGGCGTCAGAGGCTATGTCTTCCCCGATATTCACTATGTCCCGACTTTCATGTTCTGTTTTGGAGCATCAATAATCCTTGGTGTTGTTACCCATCAGAGAGGATCCGCTAACATCTGTTGATGGCTATGTACGAGAAGGGCTGCTATGCCTGGGCAAGAGGATTCACGAGAAAGGGCCGCTATGCCTCTCCGAAAGAATTCGCGTTGGAAATAGACTCCGGAGAGCAGAAGACAGTCATCGAGATACATTCCATCGATTGAATCATGACCCGAGTCTAACGCTCTACCATAAGGATGCATACCTTCGTTTACCTCGCTGCGCTCCACGCCGGCGTTCGGGCAGCAAGCTTCCGGACGGTGGGGTCATCAGGCTGCACAGTTCAGATGTCGTTCTTGGTGCCCTTTACAGACACAATCGTCTTTCTAGACAACTACCATCGAAACTATGGCGGCCCCGGCGTTGACCTCACCACCGGCGCTCACTCTCCGAGGCCATACATGCAGAACGATAGCTCCGGCCTCTACGTCTTCGGCGTGGAGTACTCATGGCGGACCAATGCACTCAGGAAGCTCCATCCACGAAGCAACACCTTCTGCGCCGCCGGTGCATTCTTTCCCGACGGAACCATGGTCAATGTCGCTGGCGCCGAGACGCGGAGCGGTGGAATTCACGTTCATAGCCTGCTGGACGGCCGACAAGCTTTGCGCCGCTACAAACCTGGCCCTTGCAATGGATCCTGCGACATGGACTTTACGGTGGACAATGATGCCCTGCAGAGCCGACGATGGTACCCCACCGCCATCACTCTTGGTAATGGCGACATACTGGTCGTCGGTGGATCCGACGTCGGCTTGCTGGTGACAAACGAGGCTGCCATCAATAATCCGACGTACGAGCTGATAAAGTATGACGGTACCCCAGCGCCGAGGCAAGTCAAATTGGACATTCTCGACTTTACTTCCGACCAGAATCAGAATGGCAATTATTCGTATAATTTATACCCTACTCGTGGGTCCAAGCCACCAAAGTGACAGCATTGATTTCGCTGACGAAAGCCACAGTCCATGTTTTACCAGACGCTACTCGGATATCAAAAGTCTTCACCCTTGCCGGAAACCGTGTTGCAGTCCACGACTATCTCACGAACGAGCGGATTAAAGACCTGCCAGAGGTGCCGCTGCAACCCAGATGTTTTCCGTCATCAGCAACAGTCGTTATGTTGCCTTTGTCGGCGCCAGCATACGAGCCCGAGGTTCTCGTCTGCGGTGGCAGCTCCACCGATGCCCCTGACCCGCAAGCCCTCGACGACTGCTATCGTATCAAGCCCAATGACGAGGTACCGTTGTGGCAGACCGACGACAAGTTGCCCAACGGTCCTCAACACTCGACTGACGGTATACTTCTCCCTGACGGCAATGTTCTCTTCATCAATGGCGCCCACAAAGGTTGTTCTGGTGGTTTTCAAGCCGAGGATCCAGTGTACCAGCCTCTAATTTACAATCCTACTGCGCCAGCCGGGGACCGGTTCACCAAAGTCAACGCTCGTACCCAGATCCCACGTCTCTACCACTCCGTAGCCCAACTCCTCCCATCTGGCGAAGTCATTGTGGCAGGCTCCAATCCTGCAGTCTTCTATGCAAACGAGGGTAAAGCTCCCAAAAAAAATCCAATATACCCTCGATTCACCAACAATGGCCACATCTCTTTCCTGCACCAGCAGCAAGCGCGAGACTCTAATTATTCCACCGAGTATCGTGTTGAGATGTATGCTCCCGACTACGTGGAAGTCCATGATCGCCCAAAGATTCAAGATTCGCCCAAGTCTGTGAAATATGGCGAGGAATTCTCTATCATTGTGGCGCAAAAACCGACAAGAGACGCCAAAGCACGAATTTCTTATGGCGGATTTCGAACGCATGCCGTAGACATGGGGCAAAGGATGGTCGAGCTTCAGGTCACTGTTGGAGGCCATGGAGGTATGACAGCAAACATCAAGGCGCCTTCGGATTGTTCGATAGCGCCTCCAGGTGTATATCTGTTGTGGTATATCGTCGACGGCATACCTTCAGAGGGCAAGTGGATCAAGTTGGAAATATGATAATGCAGTACAAGTGCGATTTGGGAAAGGTAAAAGTACAGGGCTGAGAATGGTTCAGACACCGCGGATTGTGTAACACAGCTCCAGGGTCCGATAACAGTAATGCTGTTCTGCTAGTGCCAGATAGAAGCAAAAATCTATTCACAGGGAAAGGGGTGTGAGGCAAGAGCAGTAGCAGCTTCGATGGCGAGATCCCGGATGGCAACAGCGCATACGTGGTGCTGAGCAGGGTGTAAGCCATAGCGATGCAGGTGCGAGATCGATTGTACGTGAGTAAGAGAACAGGTTGTACCACCTCGTCCCACCTGTCTCTCCGGACAGTTATTCAGTTCGTGGCCGACAGCAACAAGTACCTAATCTTCAGTCAGCTGGCACGAAGGATTGCCATGCCCTGAAGACGTCTTCCTCATTGGGTACGGCCTTTATTGTCGCCGTAGCGCAAGCAGGCTCCATCTGGTATCGCCCACGACCTTGGAGTCTTCACGCGCGACCCAAAGGCCAAGCATGAGGCACTCATTGCCCATGTACCATCCGCCCCCGTCGGCCTGGGACATACTCTGTCAGCGCACTTGCCAACCGTCATCGAGCTTGAGTACTTCCGACGCCAGCCGACTGGACGCCCGCCATGGCCGTCGAATCGCAGCAGAAAGCGATGGTAGGTCAGTATCTTGGCCGGAATCCTCACGTTTGTACGAGCCGCGTGGTCTCCTCCGCGAAGATCCACGATCTGGACTGATGGCTAGGCATGGGCCGGATGGCGTTGACCCGCAGCCGTTCAAGATCAGTTGGCTAGCGCATTACTTTTAAGGCATTTTCAACCCGCGTTCCAGCGTTCGATTTCCTGCTGGCGCGGCCGAGGGAGCTCAGGCTTCGCCAGGGGATGCCCGACGATCCCGAGTATCCCTGTGTCCTAGTCTGCCATACTCCCGCCGCTCAGCTAGTTTCAATGATTCCAGTCGACAGTCTCCCGTTGACAGTCTGAATCGGTTCTGTTCTATGGATCCGGTCCGATTCGAGAGAGTGATTGATCCCAGTCGAAGGCCCGATTCGTGCTTTTTAACGCCGCAGGTACAGACTAGCTTTCACGGGATTGTAGCGTTGGTCCTTGGATGTTCAAGGACCCCTTGCTGAGACAAGCAAGCGTATGCGGCTGAGTGGTAGCCTGGAGTCGAACCAAAGTTGCAACAATCCTCTGATGTGCGTGTACTAGCTCTACGTCGAAATCCTTGAACTTGCCATGGGTGTCGTGTGGGACAAGAGCTGACCCACATACTGCTTATCAATGCTTCGGCACCAGAATTGGATGGAAAGTGGATGGATCGGTCCAATAAGACCTGTCCACTGAGTTCTCTACCTAGCTTTAACTCGGCAGATGCGCTGCCTCGTCCTGATGATTGCAATGATGAGTTCCGGGATAGAGCCGAGAATGGTTCGCTTGACGTGTCAGATGAGGACGGAAATGGAGAGGAGTTCGTGGATCTAGGATGGGATCACTGGAACATAGCTTTGGCGGCAAAAGATCAAGCGAGAATGGTGCTGACCATGGGGGTTGGATGTCTTGGTCTGCAGGAACGAAGTGAGGAGTGACTGGAAATGGAGCTATGGTGTCCAAGACCTTGACTAGGCTAGCGAGGTTCTCGATAGTGGGGAGGAGGTGTCGAGGGATCACGGTGGTGCCGGTGAAACGACAGCTGAGGGGTTCAGGGACGATACATGGCCTCTGAGCGTGATGGTGTACACGTAATGCTTGAAAGCATCTCACACACAGGGCGTGACCAGTGCCAAGAGCCAAGGTCAGGTGAGGTCTATCACGCCAGCGTAGCATGTGTTACGTACGCATCAGCAATGTCGTCTCGGGCTCGGAATCAACCGGAGCACAACCATGTCTCAAACATTCGTGTTACATGTCACAGTGCCGCCTCGGGCGCGGAATCAAACGGACCGAATCTCTGTTGAGTGCTCGGGTTTGTTCATCGGCCGTCCATGTATAAGGGGCGCAGACGCGCGCACCTGGCCAGTCCGTCAGCAGCTCCACAGCCATTCGCCGGCTCCACTCAGACACGCTCCTCCACATCATGCGTCCGATACTCGCACTCCTGCCTTTCTTAGTCAGCACCGCCCTGGCAGGCAACGAGTGCTACTCGGCCAATTACGGCGATATCTGCGACCCTTATCACCCAGTGCAGTTGGAAGTGCGTGTGCTCGATCTGCTGGGCTGCTCGGCTTGGAGCAATATCAAAAGCTGACCGTTGTTGCCACCAGTGCGACCCGCCGGGAGATTCGCCAGCAGCATCACGAAGTTGCACGCGCGTTTACATTGACAACATTCGCTCGAGGTGGTGTGTGAGTGCTACTTTCCCAAGTCGTCTTCCGGTGGTCGAGACGGGCGGCTGACCTGGGGGTGATAGTGCTGGGTGTGATGGTTGGAATCGAGATGTGCTTGGTGTCACGTGGGTGGTAGCAAGCACACGTGACTTCAGATCGGTTCATTGATGCTACATGTACCTGATTCATGGTGATCTCGATGAGTCATGTTTCGTTGATGTTGAGCGCGCTTGCCGGTTTGGGACAGCTCTTGCCCTACAACGTGCTGCACTTGCCCACTGTCTGCACACCACCCACCATTATTCATGCGGCGTGCATCCGTCACATCTCCGCTGCAGGCGCTCACGCCGCTCCACTCGCTGATTCTACGACGATGGAGGCCTGCATGGCTCTGTCACGGCTGCCATCGCCGCCAGCAACGCCAAGTCCGCCAAATTCGCTCTCTTGCCGCGGCTTCATCGCCATCGAGCCCGACGAAGCCATTCTATGTCACCACCCCCATCTTCTACGTCAATGCCGCCCCGCACGTCGGCCACATGTACACCATGATCCTCGCCGATGTCCTCAGACGCTGGCAAGCGCTCAAATCTCACCAGTCAATTCTCTTGACAGGAACCGACGAGCATGGTCTCAAGATCCAGCAAGCCTCTGCCCAGGCCAACGTCTCACCCAAAGACTTTTGCGACAGCGGGGCCCAAGTGTTCGAGACACTTGCGGGCAAAATCGACGTCGAGTACGATCGATTTATCAGGACGACAGATGTCATGCATGTAGAGGGCGTCGAGCACGCGTGGCAGATGCTGCAGGAGAAGGGCTGGATCTACGAAAGCAAGCACGAGGGATGGTACAGCGTCAGTGACGAGACGTTCTACCCGCAAGCGCAGGTGCACGTCATCGTGGAGCCGAAGAGCGGGAGGAAGATCATGGTGAGCATTGAGACGGGGAAGGAGGTTGAGTGGACGAGTGAAAGGAATTATCGTTTTCGGCTCTCGGCGTTCAGAGATAGGTTGCTGGAGTATTACGAGAGGAACCCTTTATTTGTCGTGCCCAAGGCGAGGATGGCAGAGGTTGTATCCGAGGTGTCGGCCGGCTTGGAGGATCTCTCCGTGAGCAGGCCGTACGACAGGCTGCAGTGGGGTATCAGGGTACCGACGGATGCGTCTCAGACGATCTATGTCTGGCTCGATGCATTGCTGAGCTATGCCACAGCAGCCGGCTACCCGTTCGCTCCTGGATCCGAGCACGCAGGCGGCTGGCCTGCAGACGTCCATGTAGTCGGCAAAGACATCATGCGCTTTCACTGCATCTACTGGCCTGCTTTTCTGATGGCTCTCGATCTGCCCTTACCCAAGCAGATCCTCACGCACGCGCACTGGACATTAGGTAAACAGAAGATGGCTAAATCCACGGGCAACGTCGTCAACCCATTCTTCGCGCTCGATCGCTTTGGCATTGATGTTATGAGATGGTATCTGATCCATGACGGCGGTATCACCGACGACGCAGACTACGACAATGGCTACGTCGTCGATAAGTATAAGAAAGGGTTACAAGGCGGTCTGGGGAATCTGGTTTCCCGGATCATGAGGGGTAAAGGATGGGATGTGGAGAGGGCGATCAAGCGCTACGCCCATCCTGACTTCGATCACGAGACAGATCGTCATCCAGCTGTAAGTCACGAGTCGGCACAACACGGACGAAGACTTTATGGCGATCTGAAGGTAATAAGCGCCAAAGTTGACCGCTGGATGGAAGACCTCCTGCCGAACCGCGCCCTCCAGCGTCTCATGCATCAAGTCTACAACATCAATCATTTCCTCCAGCAGTCTTCACCCTGGCTCCTCTCGACTCAGCTGAGGGAAGTCGCGTCCGATACGACTGGCAATCTTCTCCACGCACTGCACCAGAAGGGTTCGTCGCCGGAGGCGTTGGAAGCGGAGATGGATAGACATATTTATCTCACCGCGGAGGGTCTGAGGTTGATAGGTATCCTGATGCAGCCTTTCATTCCGAAAAGCGCGGCGCGCATGCTGGATATGCTGGGTGTGAGTCGCGAGAGAAGGTCATGGCAGTGGGCTATTGTGGGCAAGGATGATGAGTACGGCGTGCCGTTGGTCAAGTTGAAGAATGGTGAAGAGGGCATGTTGTTTCCGAGACTGGTCAGCGAGTTCTAGAGTCTGGCGCTTGGGTAAGAAGCGAGGTGCTTGCAACTGTGCTCGTCCTTCGCAGCTTGAGTCTGACCGACTGGCGCCGCGGGCGCAGCTCGGTGCACCAGCTCTCCTCACGCAGAAGTGTGCGCCTCCTGACTGCTTGCCCAGTCACGCTTTGACCTCGCAGCCTGAACCCTCAGCGTGGATGCCAATGAATCACGTGACTGGCTTTTGCGCATCATGAAAGTACAGCCAACCAAACATAGTTCTAGCTCATCCGGAGGATATGTCTGTGCCATGATCATGTAGAAGATAACAAGTACGCTGGAACGAAGCCACGTAGGAGTCGGAGAGCAAGAACATACAAAGCCTCAAGATTCTCCAGATGGGCGGCTCACATCTCGCTGCTCCACGGATACGCCTGACATCGCTCCAGTCAATCCTGGATACGCAGTCCCAGACGAGGATGGTGCAGGTGGACGGCATATGCAGTGGCTCTGCAGACTCACTGCAACAATACTGCCCTCCATTCCCTCGCATCAGATCCTTTCTCATGGCTTCTCATACTGCCCCACACCCAGCTACAACGGCTCTACATCCCCTCCAGCAGCTCTCCAGATCGGGAACTGAAACCGCGAGGGGGGCCGTTAAGCCTTTTCATCCAAGCACGCTACAGTGTACCGCGAGATCTGGTTGCAAGAACCTGCGAAAGCAGTTCTTGTTCCATTCCTTGATCTTGAGCATTCTGGTCAGTTGCCCGCTTCGTCGCCACGGCCTCCGCGTCTGGCGAAAACACAGTACGACGTTGTTAGCAAGGACTGGATTCTGGTTTACCATGAGTCTATTATTCACGTGGAAAGTGGTCAGCGGGTCAGGCGAGAAGTTATTGGGAAGAAGCACCATGCCTCTTGTGCAGGTCTGTCAAAAGTCCAAGATGTTTCAAGATACGATCGGAGAGTTGAACCTGCTAGACTACACCGAAGTTGTGATAGAGTCTTGGGTGAATGTGACATTATAAAATGCCGTCCGTAACCTTTGATCATATGACGCTGACATACCGAACGACCATACGGCGGTCTCGACATCACCGATGACGGTACTCCCAGGGCTTGGTCTTTGGTCAAGACATCCGCAATGGCAACGCTGACAGCAACTTCTATGCATTCCCACTGCCACTCAGTCCAGTTATGGACGCCCACAAGCAAGATATCGTCCGGATAGATAAGCTGGCTATTGGTGGCAAAGGTGACAGTCTTCATGACACAACCCGTGACAAAGCAGCCAATGCATCGCAGCCCTGCACGAACGCCGAATACGTACCAAAATTGCTTCCCGACGGCCCTCGCAAGGATCTTAAGCCATTGCATGTGCTGCAGCCGCATGGTTCTTCATTCGATGTCAACGATGTTTCGCTCGTCGAGTGGCAGCGATGGAGATTCAGAGTCTCTTCCGGCCCACGAGAAGGCGCTGTGCTTCACGATGTGCACTGTGATGGCCGCAGCGTGTTCTACAGAATGGCCATCTCGGAGATGACGGTGCTGTACGGTCATGCCAGCTCTCCATTCCAGCGCAAACAAGCCTTCGACTTCGGCGATGGTGGAGCAGGTGACTGTGCAGATAACCTCGCACTCGGCTGCGACTGCTTAGGTGTGATCAAATACTTTGACGCGCACACTGTTCGATCAGACGGCACAGTGAATGGCCACCCGAATGTGGTCTGCCTCCACGAGCAGGACAACGGCATCAATTGGAAGCACACACACTGGAGGACTAACCGTGCTGTGGTGACGCGCCGCCGCGAGCTTGTTGTGCAGTTCAAAATCACGCCTGCAAACTACGAATACATCTTCGCCTACAAGTTTGACGAGAACGGTGCGACCGAGATCGAAACCCGTGCAACAGGCATTATGTCTTGCGTCAACATTGGTCCAGGCAAGACTAGCGAATACGACAACGTCGTGAATCCTGGTGTCCTTGCGCAGAACCATCAGCACATCTTCGTCTCCCGCATCGACCCGGCAATTGTCGGCCACAACAACATCGTAGCAATCGAAGAGTCCCACAGCGTTCCTATGAAACCCGAGACCAACCCCATGGGCAATTTCTACAAGATCGAGCAGACGCCCATCACACAGTCCGGCTGGACAGACGCCGCGCCAATGCACAATCGCGTCTCCAGGGTCCTCAACGAGTCCAAGACGAACCGCATCAGCGGCAAGAATGTAGCTTACAAACTCGTCCCACCACCGGACCAACTCCTCCTCGCCGATCCAAACTCCGTGCAAGCGCAGCGTGCGGCATTTGCGCAACACCACCTCTGGGTCACCAAATACAAAGACGACGAGCTCTGCGCCAGCGGCCGCTTTACACTGCAACCTCGAAAGGAAATCGGCGGTGCCGCTGATGCAGTCGCCCGGAATGAGGATGTGCGAGACACGGATGTGGTGGTCTGGTCGGTGTTTGGACTGACGCATAGCCCTAGGATTGAGGACTGGCCGGTAATGCCGGTGGAGATCCACTCGATTCCGTGAAAGCCAAGTGATTTTCTTCGAGGCGAATCCGAGTCTGGATGTGCCGGGTGATAGGGACAATAGATCGGTGATTGTTGGGAATGAGAAGGAGAGAGCAAATTCGTATTGCGCGCCGGGAAGCGCGAGGCTGTGAGGCTTGGTTGCTCGCAGTACTGGCGTCTGGGAAGGCTCTGTATCGAGTGAAATGATCGTCGTGGTTTCCGCACCAAGGTTTGAGCGCTGGGTCGCTCGTACTGCGGATTGGACTGCCTTACAAACATTTTACCGTCGCCTCCGCACGAGCAGCTTAGCGTTCGGCGACGGCACGCACGCCCCTTTAAAGTCAAAATTCTTCACCCTGGCGCCTCCTGTAATCTTAACATCGTAATTCGAAATGACATACGCAAGCATAAGCTTCATTTCCTGCGCCGCGAAGAACCGTCCCGGGCACGCATGCTTCCCATGTCCAAAGGTCAAGAACGCATCACTGGTCGTCACGATTCCCTGGGCCTTCTTATCCAGAACCCTCCCATTCTCGCTGAATGTTGCCCTTGATCTCGCGAAGCGGAAAGCGTCATACTCCTCCGGATTCTCATAGTTCTCGGGATCTCGATGGATCCCTGCGATCGGCGCAGCTACTCTGACACCGTGCGGAACGTGGATACCATCGCCGAGGTCGATGCCGCGAGGTGCCGTTACCATTCTTGTCAAGCCGACAATGCCCAGGCTGGAACTGCGAATCGACTCTTTGATCGTCGAGTCGATGCGGACCAGGTCGTTGACGACGCGCTTTGTCCACTTGCCGCCATTCGCCGCGAGCGCTCTGCTGACTTCTTCTCGTAGACCCGAGACGAATTCGTCGCAGCGAGGTGAGCTGTAGAGATCAAGGAGCGTGTTGGTCATTGTGATGGATGTGGTGTGGATGGCGACCATGTTAAGGCGGACCAAGCGACGACATATTCTATCTGGGCTGAGTTCAAGCGGTGAGTTGCGCTTGAACGCTTCTTCGATTACCCACTGGAGGGCGTCCGTCTGCGCTTTGTCAGCTAGTCCCTCGGGATCAGCAGTTCAGCCATTCTTACATTCTGTTCATCTTTCTCTCCATTGCTCATGCGCTCAATACGCTCACCGATGACCGGCCTAGCAATTGCCTGACAAGCCCTGACATGCCTCTGATTCCCCATCACAATCAATGGTCCGAGTATTGGCCTCAACCAACCTGGCAGCATATTTATAATCGCCGCATTTCTGAAGACGCCGTTCCCATACTCTCTCGTATGATCTAGGAAAGCCTGATTCCGGCATAGCTGCTCGCCGCTAAAGACGCGGTTGGCGGCTCTGCTGATAATGTTCATGCAAGTCTTCATCGCACGGACTTCAATCCATTGACCGCCGTTGTCTTCCAGGTTCCATTGATCCGCGAAGCCAAGGACGAGCTCGTCATGCACGGCCTTCGTCAGGAGTGGTAACTTCCTGGTCAATTGATGGCGCACGACGTCCAAGTGGAACGGATCGACTGCGAGGTCGTTGTCGCCGGTGTATTTGGCTGCGAGTGCCTCACGCAGAACCAGAAGGAGGTTGATCTCGTCATCCGACTTCCCAATCAGTGCCTTGATCTTGTTTGGAGGCAAGACGAGCAGCGAGTCATCTGCAAATTGCGGCAACGCGAAAGGGCGCCCCTGTTTGGAAAGGCGTGCATAGCCGTCGTCTACCAGGGCCCGAGTACCTGTGAGGGAGTAGAGGCGTGCGAAGAAGTCTGCGAACCATCTCGTCCGCTTCCCTACGCATTCTTGCTGTTGCCAGAAACGAGTTTCTGGCGAAACGAAGGCCGCTACGATAGTATAGGTGGCGCAGAGGAGCAGAGCGCCGCCAGCGGCTAGTACTATTGTCGGGATCGGAACGCAATAATTCATGTCCTCGCCGAGACTTGAGCTCTGATGTGCTCGACATTCATGCCGTTCAACAGAGCCCGTTATGGCTATGAGCGAGGATAATGCTGCGAGCTGTGGATGACGACGAGAAGAGTACCATTTCGGAGTCAGTTGAGGGCGACGACCAGCCAACGAACTAGATTCCGTCCAACTCGCTCTCGCATAGACGGTGTGGAAAATGGATCGTACGGGGCTATGTCTATGTGCCTGCGCCTGCGGTCATCCTGCAGCCTCGGCTTGTACCTCTTACCTATAAGGTTTACCAACGTTTCATGTGACAGCCGAATTTGGGCGGTCCGCTCGCGGGGCCAGAGAAGCATGAGAGTCGAGAGTCGATACAAAGACATGGAGATGTTTGTGTCTACCCCATTGATTTGTATTGCTAGTATTCGCATTACTGCATTGCTAGTCAACCAAGGGAGGTTGTAAACGCAGTGCGCAGAATATTAGCTGTACAGTAGCTGCAACCCAGTGCGCCCGTCCTAGCTGCGCACTACGTTTACAACCTCCCTCGACTGCTTCACGTCTGACTGCTTGATGTCACAGTTGGCTGCTTGTTGATTTGACTGACTGCCATCAACCCAATCGGATGTTCGTGGGCGTAGGTGGCTATCCAGTGCAATCATCGCAGCCTGAGCTCGGCAGCCTCCGAGAGCACCGGGTCGGAGGTACAAGACACCAAGCGGCCGTGCATCGTCCGGCAGTCAAAGCTACACATGGTATGAGCCGACGGAGCGGTCATAGACCTCTCGAAAACCTGCTCTTGCTGCTCGATCATGAAATAACGTTGAGCAAAGTAGTCGCGTTTCTGGGTGCCATGTCCAATGATATGCGGTTGCGCAGCTGGTGATAATCCAGCTTCGACGATCAAGGTCCCGGGTCTATTCGCTCTAAGCATGTTCGACCTACCTAGACCCAGAGCTAACCATAACATAGTCTTTTTTGACACTTCAGCCACAGCCGTGACTTGTAATACTCAATCGGTTTGATAATGTCGACATCGAAGTTTAAGTGACCTCGGCCCCATAAATAGAGGACGGCAAAGGCGGCATTCCGGAAGGGTCATTACAGACGTAGTACCAGGCCTAGGTTAACGTGGTACAGATTGTAAGGGGACTCTCCGGGGCCTACTCGCGTTCCTCGCTTTTTGCCTGCGCTTGTACGAGCTCGCTTTCGTTCAGGGACAAGAGCTCGCCAGAGAGAGAAGAAAGATCCTGGCCCGCTTTCCGTGGAGGCAAGTGCAGTTTCGAGCGTCTTGGCCAAGGGCTTACTCGTTTGCGGGCCAGATGCTACACATATCCAACGGGTGGTCTACGTAACGAAGGACCACATCCGGAAACACACCGCAAAGGCATGGATCTGATCTGCAGCAAGGTGGGCTAAGATAGATCTAGGGTCTCTGCTTGGAATACCTAGTGAAGTGAGGACACTTTCCAGCGGTTGTTCCTTGTCCGTGCCTTATGAATGGGGGAGCAGACCAATCAAGCGCTGCATATCGTCCAGGATTCATTTATTAACTTGCGAGATTTCCCCATGGACAACGGACCGCACCAGCCTAGAGGCTTTTCGGGTATCGCCAAATGGTACTATGTTCAATGTAAGTGCAAGACCCGCCTAGAGATTGGTCAAGGTATGCTATCTGACAACATCCATTCGTTACCCGATTGATGAGAGTCAAAGTAGTGAGGAGGGAAAAGGGATTGCCCTGGCACGCAGTCGTTGCTCGCGTGGCGCACCGTAGAAAGCTTAATTTACTCTGCACATGCTTGGGCCCGACTTGGCGTCGACATCGGTGTAGGGTTTCGCCTCTCCATCCTAGCGCGCCATCGAAGAACTCGGAGAATCGTCGTGGGGGCTTCAAGGCTCAAGGCTCGATCGCGAAGCACAATGAGAAGCCGAGCATCGACCCGGATTCGCGGGGAACAGCTTTTAAACACTGCAATGCATGGAGGTACAGCTGGGCGAACACCGAGAAGGCCAATTGCTGGTAGGGCCCCGTACCCATACATCTTTGCCACGGCAACGACCTTTGCACCGCACGTTGACAGTGCTTGCAAATCGACCTCCCTTGACCCAATCACCCCATTCACATTGCTACGCCGACAGGCTCCACGCGGCCGCGCGCCATTGTGTACCAGCGTGTGTCGTTGCGGTGCCTCTGCTGCCTCTGGGCGTCGTCATACTCACGCGTTTGAACTTCAGCGAGAGGTATGAATTCGCCTTTGATGAGTTCCGGCGGGACAGGAGTAGATTTGCCGTGGGAAAAGCCGGAGGAGTTCATAGCTTCTGAATCGCTTGCCGTGCTCACGCCCATTGCGCGTGGCGCTCTGTATCTGATCAGTGATCGGATTCCAGGGAGGCAGGCGCAGATAACGGCCAGGTCTATTTCTGACGTAGACCAATACCCGACCGAGACGTAGTCCCCTTTCGTCGTGGCGTCAGCAGTGTAGCAACGAGAAATCATGTTGAGAGAGCTTACAAGTGAAATTGGTGGTCCCGCCGAATTTGACCATCACCTGCAAGCGGAGTATGCTAACAAGCGTGGAAAGAAAGCCAACGGAAAACATCAGCATCAGCAACATCTTCTTGCGGGTGTTCAGCCTGAGGCTGGCCACCACCGGGAAGGGAAGGCAAATGACAACAAAGTCCAAGAAGACGTTGAGAGCCGCCGACGCCCATCCTTGAGCGTTGATATTATTGCAGGAGCCAGCATATTCTTCGCTCCAGTGTAGCCAGGCCAGGTTGATCGGATTGCATTGGAAGACTGAGACGAGCAGGAATGATATGCCGTATCCCGCGATGGCGGCGATGGCGCAATAACATGATATCCGAAACCACCGCTGAGGGAAGACCCGCAGGTAAAACATCAGGATCGCAATTTTCACGAGTGGGAGTCCCGTCAGATACATCGTCTCATCGTAATAGTAGATTTTTAACATCCTGGTTATGTTCTCCGCAGGAATGGCCCAGACGTCTTTACCCAGGCCGGTATTCGCAAGCTCCACAGAAAGCACACTCAGCACAATGACCTCCAGGACGGCGATGCCTAGCACGAGGTCGTCCCATCCCAATTGATCTCCGAAACAGGGGAGGCGAGCGATCATGCGCAAGATGTAGGCGATTACAGCCAGGATACCGCCGACAATACCAGGAATGGAGACGGATTTCGTGCGATCTCGAACGGGTCGTGAGCAGATCGTCTCAGTAGCATTCTTCGTCACTATGGTCACGTCTCCGTCAGTCTATGCGGCCGTTTATGATCAGACATGCGAGGATGTTTACACAGCTGGCTCCGAACGCTGCATGCTTCCTGCACGCACGACTCAACCTGAGCAGCCAGCGTCGTGTTGCTGCAACTGCAATTGATGTCGGCTAACGAACAGGGGCTATGTTGGATCGCTGTCACAAGGCAAATCCGCTAACGAGTGGTTAGCATGCATGCCGGATTGACGACCCTACGTTCAGCCTTTGGATTGTTGGTCTGACTAACACCGCACTCAGGCATACCCGACAGCAGTGCGGCAGCCTCTTTTGCTGTTGTATTGGTCGCCTTGACCATCGACGCAGCTGCCAAAAACACCACCACCACCGATAAGAGCCATCTAGAAAGGATATTGAAATTCATCGCGATGAACAATTGCTGGTGGCGTTCTCCGCCGTGCAGCATCACATTGCAACGATGGAAGAAGTGCTCCAGGCTTTCAAGGTGCTCAGCCGTTATGTAAAGACGTTGGACCGGTCGATCATGTACATTCCGTGGGTCCTGCTGCAAGGCTCTCGTATGCCCTGGAGCATGCTCTCTCGTCCTATAAGAGAAATGCCGTCATGAGCCGCTGGTTCAATTAGTTAGACCCTCATCGACGTCGTGCTCTAGAGTGTTGTTCCTGAGGATCTCCTTGTCAGGCGCGGAAGTGGGAACACAACCAGCGTCCCGGACCGACAAGTCCTCTCATCCGGGAACTGCTTGCTGTGAGGTGACGAGACTACGGTTCCCTCGGCAAGCAGCATTTCAGGAGTACATGACACATTAGCAATGAGACTGCAACTCCGTCGGTCGCATTTGTCAAAGAACGACATAAGCTGTTCACCAGCCCTCTCTGGAGACCCTGCCCACGCCAGCATGAATGAGCTGCTTAACAATCTTCTGGAACTTCAACAGTCCGATGTTCATAACGACAGAATATCGAGACCTGCATCGGGCAAATAATGCCAGTACTGGCGAATAGGAAAGGCCCCGCTGCAACCGCATGGCTAACCTGGCAACTCTGGCTTCAGGTCTTAGCGCCAAGACTTACCGCCCCAGGAAACAAGGGCCGCGTGTGTGGTCCGGAGTGATCGTCGCCAGAATGAAGGCTGCAGTTAGTGATCTTTTGTATAGCTTTCCCTGGGATGTTGAGGCTTGTAAATCCTTCAGGAGTCAGCATGTAGAGGTGACAGAACGCAGACGCCCACTGCTGAACGAAATACCTCCCTGTCCCCATCAAAAACTTTTGCATTCAGTTAACCACGCCACGCCACCCGGCTACCGATCACTTAGCACCGTATCCACAAGATGCATATGCATGTTTATTTCCACTCTCTCCTTATCATACCGCTTGTTCTTGGCTCTGCGGGTCACCTGAGTCGGCGGTTGCATGGACACAGTCGCAGAGCGGATGCATCGAGTTCACTCCTTGGCTCGCTGGTCGACGGCGTGAAGTCAACAGTAGAGAATGCGGTACCACAGGACCAGAAGTCGGCATTGGACGACCTGTTATCGCACAGCAGCAGCAGTCTGCCTACCAATATATCTGGGGATCACGACAGCAGCAACTCACCCGTCGATGTATCCGGAGAACACGCTTTCCAGGCGCCAGGCCCGACAGATCAAAGAGGACCGTGGTAAGCCCGTTCTGAAAGAGGTTGCCATGTGTCTTGAGATCCATACTGACTCCTCTGAGTCCTGCCTTGAATGCACTGGCGAACCACGGCTACATACCCCGTAATGGCATCGTGACCCTGCTGGGTGCCGTATCGGCCATAACCAAAGTATACAATATGGGTGTTGACCTTGCCCTGGTCCTAGCCGTCATGGGAGTGGTGTGGAGTGGGAACCCACTCTCACTCTCGCCATCGTTCAGCATCGGTGGCGAAGACAAACGAGTCGAGAATGCCCTAGATAATCTACTAGGTCTCCTCAATACTCCTCAGGGTATAGACCGAACTCATAATGCCATCGAGGCCGACAGCTCTCCAACGAGAGATGATCTATACTTATATAATAATGCGTGGACGATGAACCTGGCAACGTTTCGAGAATGGCATGACATGGCGGACGCTAGCGGTATCATCAGCTTCGACACCACGGTGGACTTCGCAGCCAAGCGATTTAATGACTCGGTGGCCACGAATCCGTACTTTTACTGTGAGCATCCGATCCCATTCTCATCAGCGGTACATAGCTGACGGCGTCATTGCATAGACGGACCATTCACAGGACTGATAGCTCGTAATGCTGGCTTCTTGTTTGCATCGCGAATTTTGGCCAATCATTCCGATGGTGGCAGCACCACTGTGATGAGTGAGTTCGTCCCATCCTTGCCGCTGAGGCGCTGAGGCGTTCGTTGACATAAATCCCAGACCAGGAGACGCTCAAGAGCTTCTGGGCAGTGACCACCGGCGCCAACGGTGATCTGGTTTACAGCGAGGGCCATGAACGCATCCCGGATGATTGGGTTTCCCGGAGCACGGGCTATGGCATTGTAGAGCTCAACCTGGACGTCCTAGGAATGGTTCTTCGGTATCCACAACTCGGTTCGATCGGCGGCAACACCGGGACTGTGAACAGCTTCGCACCTATCGACCTTGGCAATGTCGCTGGGGGCGTAGTGAACACAGCGAAACTTCTGGAAGGCAACAATCTGGTCTGCTTCGCTTTTTCCATCTTGAAGACAGCATCACCGAACTATCTCGGCAACCTGTACTCGATCCTGAAGGCACCACTGGATTTGATACTGCCTATACTCGACAAGGCGCTTTTGAGTCTGGCTTGTCCGAGCTTTGATGACTTGACTTATGGCGGCCAGCCGTTTTTGGAGGCTCTCCAGCAGAAATACCCGGGATCCAAATCGACGGGCCGAGCCCTTTGAGCACATTCTTCCTGCGCCTCAGGCGGGCATGTCCGCATTCGATGCGCCTCATGGGCCGACACGATGCAGGTCCTGGCGTGGGAGATGGCATATCCGCGGAGTTTTCCACAGCCATGATTCATGACCCCAGACCTGTCCTGCGGGCAGATTCCATCTTGATCCTGCGGAAACGCACCAAATCAGCGCTTCAACCTCTCTGAGGTAACGTGCGTCGGTGGATCTTGCCAGCATGAGCCGCACTGTAATGTTTGTCTCGCTGAAGCAATCTCAAAGCTACATGTAAAAGTCCCGAAACGCTGCAGCAATACTTGTGTTCGGTGGCGTCTCGAGCGCATTGGAACCAGACCCTTGACTCGATCCGACGATAGATGGTGAAGTCACCGTGTGATGGAATCGGATCTCAATACCTCCGATTCGGCTCCATCGGCAGCCAAGCGCTAGATCTGCAGGTGTATCTCGCATGCACGCGAGCAACGTCATCTCGCTTCACCTTTTCCCTTCGTCCTTCATCATTATTCTTGTCAACGACCGAGGTGAGACAGACATTCCTTCACATGATAGATGGCGGCTCGCCATGGAGTGAGTATGGAGACCAGGAATGTTCATTTCAAATGCTCCATCTAGGTAATGCAGGGCGGAACCACGCGTTGACGACACAGCCCAAAGGAATCGCGCCCTCCTCTGCTTGTGCATTAGGGCTATGCATGGTCGTTGGCTCCATTAACGTAGCCCATTTCTGGATTGCAGTCCGTCTTATTCGTGATGGCAGGATGAGCTAACGCCGACATATATACAATGGCGATCTGCCCGCTCAGAAACTGCTAAGACTCTTCCATTTTCCTGGTCTCGGCTATCTCTAGCAGCATGCATTCCCACGGCTACATTGCGGCGTTTGCCGCCCTGCTTACCGGCACAAGTGCCATCACGCCCAACTCAATGCAGAATCGGGTGTCGAAGGCAACCACCAGCACCAGCGGTCAAGCCGTGCTGCCGCCAAAGCAGGACCCATGGTATACAGCACCTATCGGATATGAATCTGCGAAGCCTGGTGCAGTCCTCAAGGTCCGGGCCGCTCCTGGCAACCTGACGCAGATCACGACAAACTCGTCCATGGCCTACAACATGCTATACAGGTCGACTGACTCTCAGTACCAGCCTACATGGGCTGTGACGACGCTGTTCGTTCCCGAGACCGCTGCGGTTTCTTCGAACACATCAGGAGCCGACATTCTCCTCTCGTACCAGATTCCGTACGACTCTGCGGATCTTAACGCCAGTCCATCATATGCATTGTACGCCAATACAGTTGCCGACATTTCGAAAGCTCTCGGTTCAGGCTGGTACGTCAACGTGCCAGATTATGAGGGCCCAAAGGCCTCATTTACAGCTGGTGTGAATTCCGGACACTGCACTTTGGACTCGGTCCGTGCAGTCTTGAACACTGGATTCGGACTTTCCAACCAGACGAAATACGCCATGTGGGGCTACTCAGGCGGAGCATTGGCAAGTGAATGGGCCACAGAGTTGCAAGCGCAATACGCACCTGAGCTCAACTTCACGACTGCTGCACTCGGTGGCCTCACCCCGAATATCACGAGTGTCCTGGAGGCGGTCAGCGGAACTGTAGCCGCGGGGCTCGGGCCAGCCGGTATCATTGGTCTGTCGACCCAATGGCCTGAACTCGCACAACTGTTGCAAGACGACATCAAGGCGAATATGTCAGAGGCATTCTTCAGTGCCGTCAACGAAACTCTCGCGGAAGCCATCATCAGCTTTTTCGATCAGGACATCACGACATACTTCAAGAACGGCGCCGCAGATCTCCTCAAGCCTGCCGCTACCGTTCCTCAGGAGCGTGATGGCCAGATGGGTTACCATGGATTCCCGCAGTTCCCGATTTTTGCCTACAAAGCTATTGCAGACGAAATCTCTCCGATCGCCGATACTGATGCGCTCGTGAACAGGTATTGTGGTGACGGTGCGAGTATCCTATATCAGCGCAACACCGTTGGTGGGCATAGTGCCGAGGAGACGAATGGTGATGGTCGAGCGTTCTCCTGGTTGCAAAATTTGCTTCAGGGTAACGGGTCGATGGTACCGACCATGGGCTGCACTATACAGAACGTGACGATCAATATTACCGACAGCGCGATTTAGAGGATCCACACTGTAGATGGGAGATTTGGTAGAGTCCTTGTATAGATACAAGAACGAAGTGACGGCCGTGGTACAATTGTCCCCCCCGTGTCTGTCGGGCGTGCATCTATCCACAGCCAGCAGGATGTTGCAAGCAAAGTCTATGATGCGGATTAGCGGATTGTGATGTTCTAGAGGAGGGTCTCGACATAGGAACATCCCGACTATCGCTATCGCGTTCTCCCGAGGGCTGCCGCTTGGTGGTGACAGGTCACCGATGTAAGGATCTCGCGTTTTCAAGATGCTTCTCAGCACCTCCCGCGCTAACACTATATCGAGAGTCCTCTGCATTATGACTGGCATCACAGAAATGAATTCGTCGAGGATACATGTACCCTGATCGACTTTGCACCATAGATCATACCTGCCGCTGGCTCGAGCTGACCCGGTCTTGAGTCTTGATAAAGCCCGGATCCATGCCGATGCGGTCGAGCGACAGCAACCTGGACGACAATGCGCCGTGCAGCGCTACTGCGGAGCACTACTGAGCAGCTCCTGCAGGAACTCCATAGCCGGCTTGAGCTGGAGAGGTCGCGGACGAAGACCAGGTACATGCTCTGGGAATCATGCCAGGATCGGAGTCTGAATCTTCGATTTTGAATTCAGGGCCGCGCTCATTGTAGCGGGCCGAGTAGTCTAACGAGTAGGGAACAGCCCTCACGCTCCTCCAGATCCAGACAATTGCTCATTTAGGCGATTGTCTGGGCATTGGAGTCCAGCGGAAACGCTAGACATCGATCGTGGTTGAGAAAGCCGCATCTTGAGACCCGTGTCCCTGTGCACGGCAACCCTGCCAAGATCGCCAAGTGCTGGCCATGATTAAACGGAAATTCTTGGAAAGCTGCCCTTCGCCACGACCTGCCGTGCAAGACCTCGATACACGATGATCGTGCAGCCATGCTAATTGATTTTGCCGCCTGGTGGGTTTCGCGTTCGCGATAGATGTTGTGTCGATTAAGCTTCTTACACGGCGTCATTTAGAAGCCTTTCTGGTAACTCTTTGTCCATGGTAACCCTGACAGATGGCATTATTGACAGCGCGTGGCAAGCGTCCTGCCAAAATTGCTGTCGTGCTTGTTCTTTCTGGACCAGAACCCTCAATGAGCTGCACTGGTCAATATCCGCTCTAGGTCATATGGAGCAGTTGATACTGTGACGACGCTATTTCGCCTGACCCTGTCCTGCCGCATTGAGTGCCCCGTTGCAATCAAGCCTGCAGGGGTAGCACATGCTGCACAAGCGCACTCTGCCTACACAGTGGACACATCGGCTGTTCTCTCAACCAATCAGTCACGCACTGCCAGCAGAAAACATGACCACAAGTCGTAACACTGGGGTCTTGCATCGGCTCCAGACACAACGTGCATTTCCTCTGCTGCCTTCCATCAATCCACTGCATGACTATATCATCCTTCAGATCATGGCGATGCGGCTGTGGCAGAGGCGTGTGCGTGATCTTCGCAAGCCGCTCCTGCTGCGCCACCGGATCAGCACCCTGCGGTGCTTCGAAGAGCAGCGGAGCAGCAATGGTAGTATCGGCGGCGACCTCAACCCCATTGTCGAGGACAGCGCTGATGTCGGCTGCAGCGGCGTTGTTGGACGGGACATTGACTGCTGCGACATGAGTGTAGGTGTCACGAAGGTGGAGGTATCCTTGCACGACTACTTGTAGCACCAGCAGGATTCCAAGGACTTCGTACCCAGCTCTCTGCTCGCTGGGTTCCAGCTTTCGAGTGAATATGTAACGCAATCCGAAAACTCGTTTGCTGATCTGGTAGTAAGCTCCGCTGAAGTAGAATACCGCCAAGCTGAGCGCGTGCACCGGCGCCGGGCTTGTGATAGTGTCTAGATGCTTCAGAACGTATTCTTGCAATTGGAATATACGGCTTGGCGGCAATTTACTTCCAGTGGGGGATGACGCCCTCCTTCGATGTGACTTGCGCAAGGTGACTTCCAGCTTCGCCCTCAGCCGCCGTCGAAAGACAGGCAGGATTCTGCCTAGCACGTAAGGCAACAGCACAGTGGATAATATGTACTCGGCTCTCCGTGTAAGCGCTGGCAGCCGTTCGGTCTCGTCCTCCACTTGCACAATGTCGCAATACTCTTCTCCCAAGGTCCGATTGCCCACGAAAGTGGTGAGACCAAGGTAGAGCAACTCCGCGAAAGTTCGCGCCTCGTTTGTCCAGTTGTGCGCTGCTCTAGCGCCATACAGTGAGCGGATCACGCCTGATAGTTGAGTTAAAAGAACAGACTGGAAGTAGGCATCTTTCTGGTTGGACCTGATGATGTCCGGAGCTGCGGCCCAAGGATAGTGAAAGTCGCTGACAGCCTTCGCCGCAGCCGAAACGCTGCTATCCTTGATGAGCCCCGACATTGTGATGATGATGGCTGCTGAACACGGCGTTGTTGATCGCAAGGCCTTATTACTGTAAAGTGAGATCTCGGCCCTCCAGGCGCTCATGCGCTTTGACCAACCGCGTCTGAAAGCCTCGGTCCAACTGAAGACTAGGTTGCTTGCACGGAATTTTACATGTACTTTCTGAACCAACACAGACATTTCAATGTATCGGCAGAATCACAGTAGAACATAAGAAATACCGGTCGATATCTACCGGGCTATAGTTTCGACCCATCGCTCTTCTCAGCTTTTCTTCTCGCAGACGTATTCCGTGCAGCACTCACGGCAAAGCAGACGTGATGCGAAAGTGCAACCAAATCCCCTGCCGGATCCTTGACAACAATTTCTAGATCGTATCGTCCATTCTTGATCTGCTTCGCTTGCAATCGAACGTACAAAAACTTCACACCCTCATCTGGGAGCGCTTTTTTGATGTCCAGGTTGAGGAGCAAGGTGGGATACCACATCTTTGCAGCACCCTTCCTAGCTACGAAGGCTTCGATATGGCCGTGCTTCTCCTCGAAGTCCACACTGTATATGTCTGCTCCATAGTGGAAGTTCTCCAAGATCCTGAAAACCGTGTCAGCTTTGGACCAAATAGCGATACTTCATGAGGTTTGAGCACACTGAGGGAAGCTGTCGACCACAAATCCCAGACTCTCGTTAGTCCACGCGTCCCCTTCTTCCCTAAGACAGACCCACTGGTCAACCATACTTGGTCTGGGTTGCCCAGCCCGTGGATACCATGATCGCGCCCGCAAAGCCGCCTTCCTGAAATCCATAAACGGGATCACCTTCCTCTCGCCCCATAAATCATCAGTGTTGGAATCGAGCTTAGAGATGTTTACTGGTGGTGGCACTGGATCCATCTGCCATTCCGTGGAATAGGAAATGCCCTCTTCAGTGCTAAGGTTACTCTGGGTGATGTAGCCCACGACTTCCTCCCGTTCATCGCCCAAAGAGCCTTGGGTGAGCGTCACATGGACAACAGATGTTTGACGCCCGAGTTTGACATCTTTGACTCTGAAAATGGCTCGGCCAGTCTGTGTCCGTCTCAGGAAGTCGAGGTGCAGAGCAAGGGTGTGTGGTTGCTGCTGTTTCTGGAGCGTGGTGTCGAAGTGCTTCCATACCACCTGTTGGAAAGTTGAGGTCACATAGCCGCCATGCGGGACAGTCCCTATGCACCAGTCCTCTGAGAAGTGGGCTGAATATGTGTGGGAGTCCACTCGTGTGACTGCAGTCGCCTCAGAGAACTTCATGCTGTCTCGGGGATTGTCTCAGTGGGGACAGCGGGGTGTGCGCGGAGCAGAACAGCGTGGCTACCTACATTGCTGGATGTGTTGTTGTCATGTGGTGCGAGATATGGGGTAGGTTGTTGCGATCCATAGCCGGGCCGTGAAGTCAAAGTCCCTCGGTGTAGGTGTTGAGGTTATCTCTCCTACGTACCGCAACTCGAGGCGACACTGCTGCAAAAGCCGTAGGAGTCAGCACATGGGATACTCGCATGGCTTGTGGCAGTCGGCATGCTCGCCTCAGAGCACGTGTTACGCTGCGTCGAGTGGCACCAGTGAGGCCATCTCGATGCGTGCTGCGTGCATGTCGAGCCGTTCTCTCGCCGGGGATACGGCTGTTCTTGTGCATAGAACTAGTGCTAGCCACGAGTTTTTTCAACGTTCATGTCAGGTCGCCATCTGAAACACTGTTTGCCAGAGCGTTCGCAATAAAATAAGCTCTTCTCAGGCTCGTCATCATGCCTCTGTAGCATGCACAAATCATACACGTCTTTTGTGGTCTACTTGCTGTTTGTTGCTTGCCCAAAGTGTGGACATGTACTGAACAGGTTGTTGTTGCGTGTCCCAGGAACCACTGCAAGGCGCCCACTACGATTCGTCGCGTGGCATCTGCAACTCCAAGCCACACCTGCCTATATGTACACCTGGACCCTGGTTCACAGCGAGCGACTGGTCTAGTACATGTACTCTTGCAGATGTAGTATTCACTGCACACTCCACAGTACATACATCCCTCCAGAAGCAGAGGCATAGTATTGCGACAGACCGGGTATACGAGTAGCCATATTGCGACCGAGACAGGAGCGGAGGCCGCGACGCCTCACAAGCTCCCGACAGTCTCAAGATGGGGGCAGTGAGTAGTCGGCCAGAGGACGGATCGCCGCTCTACATCAGGGATCAGTACAGGTTCTCCATTGCTGGCATCACCGTCACCAATTCCCGCGGCCAGATATTGCTACGAGTGGCGCCAGATGCCTTCCCCGCCAGCAGATACGTTGCCGTGAAGGACCCATCAGACGACACGCCGGTGGATTATGTACAGGTAGGGACTTTGGCTACGGCATTGCGGCGAGTGCAGCTGATGCAGGACAGGACCCCGAAAGCAGTGCAAGTGGCCTTGCCCCGTCCTTCCTTCTGCGCCTGGCCAACAGCGACGAGCTCAATGTACAATTTACATTCGCGGTCCGCCAGCAGATGCCGAACAACATAGCGGCTGCTAACGGCGCCCCTACCTCGCCGACCGCGATCGATGTCCAGATACCACAGCTCACATACATTTGTGCATCGAATGCGAAAGAGGTGGAGAATTTGACGGTGCGAGAGTTCCATTCGGATCCCAACATACACAACAGACCAAACGTCTACTTGGTGGGAGACATCACGACGGGTGGCAACTCAACCTTGCAGTACAATTGGAATTGGAAATGGCGACCGCCAAAGTCACTGGAGGACAAAGGTGGTGGTTGGCGGAACACATGCAGCTTAGTCGAGTATGATCAGAGGGCGCACAAGTTGAATCAGCTGGCAAGCTTTACGTTTTGGGTGCAGAACACGCAGCGCTTTCTGGCGCCAAACTCTCCTAGAATGGATCTGAACATTCCGCCGAGGCTTAGAGTGCCTTCAACGCAATCCATTGAGTCACGAGTCAGCAATGTCAGCGATTCCGAGGGTGAAGGCAGCTACAAGGACTACAAGGAGCCACAGTCGCCCATCTTCGAGGCCATCCCGGAAGATGGAACCAAGGCCATCTTGGCGCCGAGCCTCACCGTCAACTCCACGGCGACCGAAAGCGCGATGGCACCAAGCGCTGTGAAAGTTGATGTTGCGACATGTAAGCCTGGAGAAGATCTGGCTGTCAATGAGGACGGACCGGTCTTCCGGGCCACAATGCGATCGTTGGAACAGAAGACTGGCAACATGCGACTGCGGATGAAAAAGGTCTTGCGCACTGCCGAAGCTGCAGAGGCCGCACAACATACGACCAATCAAGCTGTCTCCGACTTCATGGAGGCGCTTCGAGATGCGTCGAACTCCAACGCCAATGCTGTCCAGCCAGCCTTGGACCATTACTTTGAGAAGACTGCCAAGGAAATATTGAGTTATGAGCAGCAAAATAATGTGAATCTTCGAAGACTCATCATCGATCCCATCAGCAGATTGTACCAATTAGAGATCAAGCAAGCCGACTTGAAGAAGCGTGAATTCGACGAGGAAAGCAAGGAATACTATTCATATGTGGGTAAGTATCTTGGCCAACGTAGCGAGTCGGTCAAGGAGAAGAAGCAGAAGCAAAGCGATGAGAAGTACCAGGCCAAACGCCGGACATTCGAGCTCAAGCGCTTCGATTATTCGAGCTTCATGCACGACTTGCACGGCGGCCGAAAAGACCAGGAGGTGCTGTCTCATCTCACGAGATATGCCGATGCCCAAGCACGAGGATATCTGTCGACTGCAAAAAGGGTGGAGGAAATGATGCCACAGTTGGGTGCACTCGTCGCAGAAGTCAAGGCGGCCGATCAAGACTTCCAGTTGCAGAGATTTGAACGGGAGGAGAAACGACGGATGCTAGAGAAGGCTCCGAAGGTCATCAGTGAAGATGGCAACGTCGTCCCTGGTGGTCTGACGCATTCTGGATCGCAAAATAATGGTCGACCAGCCGACCAGCCGACTGGTCGATCAATGAGCGTGGCCGCTGGCATGTCACAATCGCCGCCAACGCAGCACGGTCTTGCAGTACGAGCGCCCACCGGGAGTGTTTCGGCCATGGCTGGTGTCTCGGCCCAGCACTTTGGTACAAGTCCCAACAGCAAATTCAAGGGTATTCGAGATCTGGATGAAGGTAACAGCGGTGTGAGCAATGGTGGTCTTCAGAGGAAAGAAGGCCTGCTTTGGGCATTGAGCAGACCAGGCAATCACATGGATCCCAAGGGTGTAGTCAAGCAGGGCTGGCACAAATACTGGATCGTGCTAGACCAAGGAAAGCTGTCGGAATACGTCAACTGGAAGGAGCGGCTGGAGCTACATATGGAGCCGATCGACTTGCGCATGGCATCCGTGAGGGAGGCCAGAAGTTCGGATCGGCGGTTTGCCTTTGAAGTCATTACTCCGAACTTCACTAGGGTGTACCAAGCTCCTTCCGAAGACGACATGAAGTCTTGGATTGGAGCCATCAACAATGCGCTGCAGAGCGCATTTGAGACTAAGGGTCTACCAGCTTCGGCTCCAGCGCCGCCATCACACGGCCACTCGACCCGGAAGGACATCGCTGCTGTTCTGACCGGCAAGAGCTCCTCATTTTCGGGACATCGACAGGTCTCCAACCCTAACAGGAGTGAGGCGGCAAAAGCTGTAGGACGTCATGCGACTACGGGTGATAGGCCACCAAATGTGCGTATTGAGACCGACCCGGCCGCAGCTGCGTTGCTACAACGCATTCGGAATGCGGACGAAGGTAACAAGTTTTGCGCGGACTGCGGCTCCGACAGCAAGGTAGACTGGTGCTCGATCAACTTGGGAGTGTTACTGTGCATCGAGTGCAGCGGCATCCATCGATCTCTCGGCACGCATATCTCGAAAGTGCGGTCCCTCACTTTGGATACACAGGCCTTCACTCCTGATATCATTGAGATCCTGTTGCTCATCGGCAACCGTGTAAGCAACATGATCTGGGAGGCTAAACTCGACCGTTTTCTTAAACCCTCGCCGCACTCCACACGCGAACAGCGGCTTCATTTCATCACGGCCAAATACAGCGACCGGACGTACGTGCAGGCCACGCAAGGCGCACAATTGCCAGACGACCATCTGTTGACGAGCATTAAGAAGAACGACATACAGAATGTCATGCACGCATTGGCTTTGCGGGCCAATCCCAACGCTCACGACCGGTCGAGGTCAACGCATGCTGTCTTTCTAGCTTTGGCGGCCGCAGATCCAGCCCCGCCTAGTGGTACCAGCAGCTTGTTGCATTCACGGTCAGGGTCTGCATCAACACTGCAGACAAACGGCGGCTCACCACGGCCTACCAGTCCTGTCCGGACACCGTTTGCGGTGGCAGAGCTTCTGCTCCAGAATGGTGCAGAAATGCCCACCGAGAAGGCACCTATACCGTTGTCGCAGGCCGCGCAGATATATCTCGATTTCAAGAATGAGCAACGTCTTGGGAAAACGCAGCAGGCTGGGCCAAAGGACACGAACGGTGACGCTCTATCTGCTTTGCCGACATTCGTGCCGAACAGTAGCACTTCGCCCAACGAACGTGCCAAGGAACGCGAGCGCTTGCTCAAGCGTAACAGCGGCGGCAGGCTCTCCCGGCCGAGCCTGGGGGTAGATGCGTTGGAAAGCTTTGTGAAGAAGTGATCATGCACCATCCCCACAGAAGACACCAACAATGATGGGCGAGTTTGTGCTGACATGATCATCGAGACCTGTTAGGAGAGCCCGCCAAGGGTCGCGCCACGTCCGGGAGCGATCGATCGAGCTTGGAGACCGGGCTCGAGCTCGACTCCGCCGGCTCGACAGCCGATACTTTGACAGTCTGAGCCTTGATGGGTTGGTCGGCCGGTCCGAGGATCTGCTCCAGCTTCCGGCGAAGGCGGGCGAGAAAAGTCCCCAACTTGCCGTTCCAGGGATTCAGGACAGTTGCCGAGCCGTGGCGATGGGGATCCTGTCGATGGAGAGGATGATTTTGAGGCGGCGCAGAGCTAACACTGCGCCTGCTCGGATGCAACATGAGGGTGCCAGTGATGGGGGATGATGGGAAGGACGGAAGGGGAGGTTCGAGCTTCGGATGACGGATCGGACGAGCAGATGATGCAGTCGGCTCTCGTGAGGAGCGAACCATCGATCTTGCGATAGGGCTAATGCGTAATGGGTAATGAACATGACACTGTCAGCCAGCAGCACTATCAGGCAGGCTGGGCTGTTTCTCCCGCCTCAATTTCTTCCATGCCAGCACTGCACACACCGCGGCACTGAAGTGCGTCGCACCTGCCGCCCTCGGCCTTTGTTTTTCCGTGTTGATCCACGGCGGCCACTCTTCCGCTTGTCCCACCGAAACTATGGCCGCTCATTCAGATTCGGACATCGTGAGCACCTCAAACAACGTGGGGAGAGATGATCTGGCAAGGAGTGGCGCTTCCGCCGGAAACTACCGGGCAACCCATGGAGGTGGTGATGTTGCCTGCGAGGACTGACTTGCTTGGTGTGTGTATGTGTGTATGTGTGTATGTGTGTATGTGTGTATGTGTGTATGTGTGTATGTGTGTGTGTATGTGTGTATGTGTGCATGTGTGTATGTGTGTATGTGTGTGTGTATGTGTATATGTGTGCATGTGTGTATGTGTGTATGTGTGTGTGTATGTGTATATGTGTGCATGTGTGTATGTGTGTATGTGTGTATGTGTGTATGTGTGTGTATATGTGTGTGTATATGTGTGTGTGTATGTATGTATGTATGTGTGTATGTGTGTCTGTATGTGTGTGTATGTGTGTGTATGTGTGTGTATGTGTGTGTATGTGTGTGTATGTGTGTGTATGTGTGTGTATGTGTGTGTATGTGTATGTATGTGTATGTACGTATGTATGTGTGTATGTATTTATGTGTGTATGTGTATCGCGCGGCCTTGTGTGGGCTCTTCGCCGAACTCCCGCCGGGTCTCGACTCTCGATTCATGCATGATTCATAAAGCTGGCTTGCTCGGATAACTTGCTCGTCGGGCTGTGTCAATCAGGTGTCAGGTGTACGGGACGAGCTGGGTGGTTTTCTTGTGTTTGCTGCATCAATGCGATCTGCCTTGGCATCTGCTGTGCAAACTAGTCGCTCTCTGCGCACTACGAAGCTAGGCAGCACCACCACCAGCAGCAGCAGCAGCAAAATCCCCACCACCCTGCACCTCCCTATCGACACTTTGACCCGCCGCTCCATTCAGGTCTGGGGGAGGACGGCAGGCACATCGGCGTTCGTGCATCGCCAAATATCCACCGACTGCCAAGACACTCTGTCGCAATCTATACCCAGACGCCCGCAAGTAAGTCGCGTCAGCAGAGCATCGCCGGCAGCACCCAAGCGATATTGCTCGCATCGACGGACAGCCATGTGCAGAGGACTTCGGGAGGCGGAAGCCGCGGGGGCGAGCTTGGATATCAGCAAAGGCCGCGAAGTGCTGCCGAAGAACGTCAAGCCCGTCCACTACGACTTGACCCTGGAGCCAAACTTCGAGACGTTCAAGTATGAAGGCGCCGTGAGCATAGAGCTGGACGTGGTCGAGGATACCAAGGCGATATCACTCAACACCTCCGCACTCGACCTCCTCGAGACGAAGGTGTCATCAGGATCGACGCTGATTTCCTCCTCGCCAACGTTGTGGTATGATGATGACACCCAAACGACCACGGTCAGCTTCGACCAGACCATCCCGGCTGGATCGAAGGCCACGTTGTTCCTCAGGTTCACCGGCACTTTGAACGACAACATGGCCGGGTTCTATCGGTCGTCGTACAAGGATGAAAAGGGCAATGAGAAGTGGATGGCGACGACCCAGTTCGAGCCAACCGATGCGCGGAGAGCATTCCCTGCTTTCGACGAGCCGGCCTTGAAGGCCACGTTCACCGTCACGTTGATCGCAGATCATCATTTGACCTGCTTGAGCAATATGGATGTGGCCAGCGAGAGGGATGTGGAGTCTGCTATGGCGGGGACGAAGCGGAAGGCCGTGACGTTCAACCAGAGCCCCGTCATGTCCACCTATCTTCTGGCCTTCATTGTCGGTGAGCTTCAGCATTACGAGACGAATGCGTTCAGGTTACCGGTTCGTGTGTATGCGACGCCGGACAAGAACATTGAGCAGTGCAAGTTCTCGGCCGAGCTGGCGGCAAAGACGTTGGCATTCTACGAGAAGGAGTTCGGCATCGCCTTTCCTCTGCCAAAGATGGACATGGTCGCGATTCCTGACTTTTCTGCGGGTGCCATGGAGAACTGGGGGTTGGTGACTTACCGAGTTGTGGACTTGCTTTTAGACGAGAAGAAGGCGAGCGCCAACACCAAGCTGCGAGTGGCCGAGGTCGTGCAGCACGAACTGGCTCACCAGTGGTTCGGTAACCTCGTGACGATGGATTTCTGGGACGGGCTGTGGCTGAATGAAGGCTTCGCGACATGGATGTCTTGGTACAGCTGCAACCATTTTTTCCCCGAGTGGAAGGTGTGGCAAGGTTATGTCACGGACAGCTTGCAGTCTGCTTTGGGCCTCGACGGTTTGCGCAGCTCTCACCCGATCGAAGTGCCTGTCAAGCGCGCAGATGAAATCAACCAGATCTTCGACGCAATCTCATACGAGAAAGGCTCGTGCGTCATCCGCATGGTGTCGAAGCATTTGGGTGAGGATGTGTTTATGGAGGGTATCCGGAGATACTTGAAGAAGCACGCATACGGCAACACAGAGACAGGCGACTTGTGGGCAGCCTTGAGCGACGCGAGCGGTAAGGACGTCGAGCGCATCGCTGACATTTGGACCAAGAATGTCGGGTATCCAGTGCTCAGCGTACAGGAAGATGCCGCAAACACTGCCATTACTGTCCGGCAAAACCGCTTCCTGCGAACAGCGGACGTCAAGCCAGAGGAAGACAAGGTCCTGTTCCCAGTGTTCCTTGGTTTGAAGACGAAGAAGGGTGTCGACGAGGCTTTGACGTTGAACGAGCGTCAAGGCACTTTCAAGCTTCCGGATCTTGACTTCTACAAGCTCAATGCAGACCATTCCGGCATCTACCGCACCGCGTATCCACCTGAGCGCCTTCAAAAGCTCGGGCAGAATGCCAAGCACGGTTTGCTGAGTGTCGAGGACCGCGCCGGCATGATTGCGGATGCTGGTGCCTTGACGGCTGCCGGCTACCAGAAGACTTCGGGATTGCTCTCTCTCATTCGTGGATTCGACAGCGAGCCAGAGTACGTGGTATGGGACGAAATCAATGCTCGTGTGGGCGCTGTCCGCGCAGCATGGATCTTCGAGGATGAAAAGGTACGCGATGGCCTCAAAGCATTCCAGCGTGACCTTGTCAGCAAAAAGGCACATGAGCTCGGCTGGACATTCAAGGACACGGACGGGCACATCGAACAGCAGTTCAAGTCTCTGCTCTTCTTCAGCGCCGCGTCGACTGGCGATGAGAAGACGAAGCAGGCGGCATTTGACATGTTCGAGAAGTTTGTGCAGGGCGACCGCTCCGCTATCCACTCGAACCTTCGAGGTGGCGTGTACTCTACCGTGCTGCAATATGGCGGCGAGAAGGAATACGACGCCCTTGTCAAGGAGTATGAGACCAACCCGAACGCCGACGAACGCAACACTGCCCTCCGCTCGCTCGGTCGCGCCAAGCAGCCTGAGCTCATCAAGCGCACGCTCGCTTACGCGCTGAGCAAGGAGGTCAAAGACCAGGACATCTACATCCCACTCGCGGGTCTGCGCTCGCATCAAGAAGGCATCGAGGCGCTCTGGGTGTGGCTGAAGGAGAACTGGCATACGTTGAAGAAGAAGCTGCCACCGAGTTTGTCGATGCTGGGTTCTGTGGTTGGTATGGCGACTAGTAGCTTCACGAAGGAGGAGCAGGTCAAGGAGGTTGAGGCGTTCTTCAACAAGGTTGGGGATAAGGGATTTTCGCGGAATTTGGCGCAGAGTAAGGATTCTGTGAGGGCGAAGATTGGGTGGTTGAGGAGGGACAGAGGGGATGTTGAGGGGTGGTTGAAGGAGAACAAGTATCTTTAGGGGTGGTCGGCTGCAGTAGGCTGTGACTGAGCGGGATTTCGATGGCGTTGCGAGACGTATGTAGCTCGCGATGAAATGCTCTCTGCTCATAATTACTTCTTCGTCCCTTGCTCTTGAAGGGGGTGTTTGGATGGTTCGCGCTAAGCCGGTAATCGGCCGAATTTTGTCCGCAGCACTTGCCGCGCACTAGACATGGACCTCGTGTGTATTGCTTTTTAAGATCGTCAAAATCAAGTGGACGTTTGTGATCCTCAACGGCCATTTGCAGGGACAACACCAAGCAACTCCTCGCTCAGTCGCTGGAGCACTGCTCACATGGACAATACTTCCTGAAAGATGAACACTCCCCACATAGGCAACAACGGCAGAAACATCGACCATGGCCCGCTTCCCGACTTTCGAAGAATACGACAGGACGGGCGACTACGAGGAAGGCATCAAGCGCTGCGATGAGCTGTTGCAACGGTCGCCGGATGACGTCCAGCTCTTGACCACGAAACTACAACTGCTGGTCCAGACCCCATCCCACAGTAGCACTGAAACAAGCGCCCTCCAAGAACGACTCTGCGACCTCCCCATCACGGACCTCGCCACCATCTGCCACATCGAGCAAGCCGTCCTCGACTCCCACCGGCACACCCACCCTCTCCCCGCCACCTTGGGCCCGCACATCTCCAAGCTCTGGTCCAATGCCCTCCGCGCCCTCACCGCGCCCCGCGCCAAACTCGAGCTTCTGAGTGTGCGCTGGGAGCGCGCGGTGCTGGACTCGAGGATCAGGGATATGCAGGAGACGCTGATTCAGTTCAAAGCGGTGAGGCCGAGGGATCGCGCGGTTTATCTGGCGCATGTGGCGGTCACGGGGATGTTGGCGAGGGGTGCGGAGGGGGAGATGATGGGGAGGATTGCGGTGGGGTTGGCGAGGAGGGTGGTGAAGGAGGGATGGGTGGATGATGGGGAGGGGCGGGATTTGGATTTGAGGGTTGTCGGGCAGGTTTTTGCGAGGGTGGGGGCGAGGGGGGATCTGGAGGGGTGGGTCGCGCAGAGGGGAGGGGGGGAAAGTCGGGAGGTTTTTGAGGTGTGTAGGGGGTGGGAGGCGGGAACGAGGGATGGGAGGGAGGGGATCGTGGTGGTGAGTGGTAGGCAGGAAGCTGCGCCGGTAGTTCCTGACGCGAGTGAGGTTGCGCCGATCGAGTGGTTGGGAGCTGAGGTCGCCACCCTCAAACACACCTTCAAACAGCTACTCGACAGCGCCGCTCCGTCCAGCACAATCCACAGCTTCGCCGAAACCAGCATCCGCCTCTTCAAGACCTCCCTGACCCTCGCCAACGTCCGCCGCCTCCCCGCCGAGTGCAGCTTCCTCGCCATCTCCGCCCTCGTGCACCTCTGGACCCACACACACACCGCGACCCACCTCCTCCACTCCGCCTACCTCGCCACCACCCTCCTCACCCACGACCCGCACGTCCATGAAGCCCGCCTCATCCTCGTCTACCTCTACATGCGCCTCGGCCTCGGCAGCCTCGCCATCCGTCACTTCGAGAGCCTGCGAGTAAAGGAGATCCAGCACGACACGATCGGACACGCGCTGTTCACGAACCTCGCGTACACGCATCCTCACGCCACGCTGCTGACCCGGTCGGAGAGCTGGGATCCGGGCAAGCGGGTGAGGAGCGCGCTGGAGATGTACGCGCGGTGTGAAGAGCGGCTTGCGGACTGTGAGGCCGGGGTGCTGGGGCACGGGCAGACAGGGATGTTGTTCGACTTGCAGGCATTGAGGGACACGTTGCGCATGAGTTTGACGAGGCGCATCCTGGTGTTGGAGGCGCGGCGCATCGCGCGGCTGATGGAGCGACGGGACGCGGGTGGGGATCTCGAGGAAGCGCTGGCGCAGCTGGGACCCCTGGTGCTGGAGAACTGGATCGGGTTCGAGGACACGAGGGATTTCCGCGCGGCGTGGGATTACGGCGTCGGTGTGGAGCGGGCGCTGTGTGGCGCGGACGCGGGCGGCGACGCGTACGTGTTGGCCGCGTTGGCGGCGGACTCGGTCTGGAGTGTGGCGACGGAGGGTCAGTGCGCCACGGTCCCGCTCGCCGCGCTGGTCGAGAAGCTGGAGGCTTCCCTCCCGCCCTCCGCGGCGCCGCATCAGGGCCCAGACCATCGCGCCGCGCACCTCTCCCTCGCGTCGCTGAGACTCATCACCACCACCACTCCCACCACCGCAGACACCTCCCAGAACCTCCGCACCCCCGCGATCCACGCCGCCGCCCGCGCCATCTCGAACCTGGGCGTCCCCGCCCCCCGCACCACGGGGCTCTCCTTGGACATCAAAACGCACTTCCTCTACGCCGACGTCCTCCGCAACCTTGTGGCGCTGACGGCGTCCCTCGCGGCGCGGACGCCGGACGCATCATGCGAGGAATGGACGGTGCTGCAGAGTTCGGCGACAGAGGCGTTGGCGGCGGTGATTGAGCACGCGGGGGAGATGGGGGCGCGGTCGAAGGCGGCGGGTTTCGAGGCGTGGAGGGAGGTGGGTGGAGGGTGGGGGGACGGGTGGAGGGAGTTTTTGGAGGGCGTGGTGGAGGCGGAGAGGGAAGGGTGGGATGGGGTGGGGAGGATTAGAGGGCTGGGTTGAGGAGATGTGAGGTAGGGGAGGATGATGCAAGGCTTGCAGTTCTTTGAAGTTTAGTGATGACATGAGAGTGGCTGAGAAATCCTGAACGCCATTGCTGTCGTCTCGGACTCGAATCAGTCCGTCTCTGTCGGTTATATATGCGCGACGCGTGGACGTGTCGTTACCATGTGGTCGTTGCGCGCCCGTTGATATTTCTCTCTCCAGACTGCCAACGCCGTGTCATATGTCCCCGAAAAATGCCTGTGGCTGTCCTGTAGCGTCCCGGTCTGTCGTGAATGCCCGATCCCAGATGCAATGTCAAGCTTGTCATAACGTCATCAACCCCGTGACAAATCAAGAAATAGAAAACCCTCCGCGACATCAATTCCTTCTCGTGGATGCTATCTTCGGCACCTCTTCCTCACTGCCGCTTCGGGGGCTGATACTGAGTCTATGGTCCTTCCCGTGGAAGACATGCAGTCCAACATCCCTCGCCGAGTCCGCGTAGCCGTCTCCGGGGATGCCGGGGAGAGGGAGGCGCATGCTGCCGTCTTTGATGAAGCCCGCCTCCCTCATGTACTGGAAAAAGGCGGCTTCGGAGTCGTGGCGGGTCTTGGTCGAGACGATGATGACGGCTTTCGGACTCCGCGTCATCAGGGTTTTCAGCGTCGTGACGAGCGGCCGCAGGGTGTCGGTGTTGTATGTGCATTCGCTCACGATGATGAGGTCGTTGGTGCGGTTCGCGAGAGTGGGCGGCAACGAGGCTGCCTCCCAGTCCAGAGGCTCAAAGCGGACTTTCGAGGATATGGCGGCGTTCATCCTCTCGATGTTCGCCGTCACCAATTCCGTGACTTCGGGAAGATCGGTGAGGACGACGTCGCAGTCCGGGATGCTTTGTGCGAGGCTGATGCCCACGCTGCCACATCCACAGCCCAGTTCGATGGCGCTAAGACGGCGATATGTTGCTGAGACGAGGACGTACTCTAGCAAAGGCAGGGGGCTCGAAGGCATGGAAAGCGATATGGTCTCGTCGATGTGGTGGGCGAGGGCTTGGCTTCCGTCCCAGAGGTGTCGGGCAATGCTGTCTCCTGCGTCTTCCAGCAGACTGACTTGACGCTCAGCCAGGCTTGTGAAGCGTCGCTCGACGCGCCATCCGCTCGAAAAGTGACCCTTGACTGGGTTCACGGGGGCGGACCACACGTCCATGACGGGCGGTAGGAATCCCGTGACCTTGCCGCTGGTGTTCCTGAGCGCCACGTGTACGCAGGCTGGCCATTCCACGTCTTGCCGCGAGAGGTCGAAGGCGACGGGCAGACTCCTCGCGCCTGCGCCTGGCCAGGTGAGGCGGCGGCGCAGGTAGATGTCGCCATCAGGGTCGGCGGAGCGGAGGGTGACGACGATGTCGAGGGGGGTTGGGTAGAAGGTCTCGCCGAGATCAGTGGTGACGGTGATGACGGCTTTGAGGGCGACGTGGCTCTGCTGCCTGACTTCGATCTGGGGCGTCTTGAGGAAGCGGACTGGATGGAGAAGGTGCGATGGTCAGCGAATCGTTCTTGCCCTCTCTCCTCCCGCCATTTCGCTTACTGTAATGCATTTTGCGCGACCTTGACCTGTGAGGCAGGCACGACGCGACCAGGAGTGGAGCTTAGTCCAGGCAGCAGACGAAGAGGGAAGGTGCAGCTACATCGTGGCACAGTGCAGCTTCCAAATAATGGCAGGAGTGCAACGCGCCTGCAGGCGGAGAATGTCTGGACGGGTCTGGGCCACCGCCTTCTCGATTCGGTGACACGATCGTTGCAAAAGGACCGGGCCGATCCTCCGTAGCCGCCATCGAGTGCTTGGCTGCCCATCGACCGGCGAGGCGCTGCTGGGTGCCTGAGATCGTAGATGGACCAAGCTCCCTCCCACACGCATGGACTTCCAAGAGATTATTGGGGGCGATTGCACGTGCTGACACTTCCTGGAGCCGAGAGCTAATCCATGTCCCACCTGTGCCACGGCAGCGTGAAGCTTGAAGCCTTGAAGCCACCATCACGCCTAGGACCTTTTCCTTGACTTGAATTGTTTTCACGTGCGCCACACCCACACCGCTCCTCATGCCAGCCGCCCATGATGACATGACACCATGTATCGCACCAATGATCCAAGGTTCCGCCGCCGGCTGAACGAGATTGGCCAGACGGTCGAGACTGCCACGGAATCCGCCCAAAGCGGCTTATATATCCTCGGCCAGCGATACGTCAAGCCGTGCTTCGAGGGCGTCAGCAGCTGCTTCACCACCTGCATCGATGCCTCATGTCCTGCGCTCAACTACAGCCAGCGCGATCGTTTGCGACGGCAGCGGGGCCGTGCGCGGAGTCGGGGGAGGGCGGAGTTGAACTTTGACTTCTATGACGATTGGGATGATTTGGATGAGAACGACGGGTCGCTGGGGTGGGGTGGGAATGACGAGTTCGATCGCTTGCTGGCGGGCCCTGGTGCGACCGGTGGCTATGGTGCGGTGGCTCAACAGCCGAGTCGGCAGAAAGGGATGAACTACCCACGAGCCAGGCGGAAGAGCACTGCACAGTTGGAGGCGGACCCGAGAGTGGTACCGGGGGGCAGTGGCCATCGTTTCTTCGGGAGACTGTTTGGAGGCAAAGCATTACGATATCAGCCCAGTGCAGCGGATCTACAAGAACATCCTGCCACCAGAAGGTTGGTCAGAGACATCACCGAAGGCGAAGCACTGCTGGAAGAGAGTGAGCTCAGCGAAAACCGTGGTACCGGCAGGAAACATGGCAGGACCAGGAGCGGGACGGCGACCTCGGGCACCACCACTGATAGCTTCAGTAGTCGCGGCGACATCTTCCCCTCAGACGAAGAGCTCGAGGATGCCATACCTCTTGACGACGAATTCGCCATGGTCTTGGAGCGCAGAAACACCTTTGGGACCTCTGGACCTGAGACAGGGACTGAAAGCAGCTCTACCAAGACTGCTAGGAAGAAAGGCAAGAGGCCGTCGACCGGTTCGAGGACGAGCACGCGAAGGACGGCCAGCAGCAGAAGTCTGAGGAATAGCGTGGGAAGGAGAAGAAGTCGCAACGGCAGTGAAGTGCATTCACCTATCGATGAGGATGCATCTGAGACGGCAACGGTACGGGAGGTGGTGCCGACGCTGAATGAGCTCAAGCAGGAAGAGGCACGGATTGAAGAGGAAGAGGAAGCAGAGGTGGCGCGGATACGAGGAGAAGCGCAGAAGCTTGCGGCAGAACGTGGCCTTTCTGGCTATGGCAGCATGCACGAGCTACCGAGCAAAGAAGTGACGCCACGGCAGTCTGCGTCACCGAACCGGGCAACCCGACAGGATGTAGACGAACCAGGTCAGCTTCCGACTCCGCTGCCGACGGATGACGAGGAGGAATGTGCGCAGGATACGCAGGCCGGAAAGTCTTTTTGAAGGTCAAGCGATGAACGCAGAGGGTCAGGAGTCGCGTTGAGCGCTTGATCGCGTTCATGGCTCCGTAATTTGGACCGGGTGGTAGCAGCATTCGACGACTATGTACGATGATGAGTATTCGATGAAGCGTTCAAGCGTGTGGGAAGCTCACGGGAGGGTAAAAGCAAGCACCCAGTGTGACTACTGAGCGGCATTGAAAGTGCTGCAGATGTACAGGAAAATCATGGATAGTGTTACCTGGATAACGTGGTGTAGAACGCAGATGTTGTATTGATGAAGATGGCAAGACTGTTGGTATTGAAGGATTATCATCTTCATGTGGCGCTGCATGTGATCCTGTAGATAGAAGGACGCTAGAAGCGATAGGCCGAAAGCGGCGAAGCAACATGATGTAAGTATGCTTCCTGCAGCTCCAAAAGAAAGGCCAGCTTGCATCGCGGGGCTCTCTTTACATGTCTGTATCTTCACAAGTCACACAGTGTCGACGCTTTGAGACAACACTGGCGTCGCATTCGACCCGAGTAATGCATGCCGTCACCGAGTCCAGATCCTTGAAGGCGACGACGTCCAGTCCTTCCTGACAGGCCCACCTCCACCTACACCACCTACACCACCCACACCGCCTGCACCACCTACACCAACATGGACAACGCCTACATCCGCTCCCCTCAGGAGGTGCTGGAGCATTTCAATGTCTCGGAACAGATGGGTCTGCAGGAAGTGTCAGTGAACGCCGCGAGGCAAAAGTACGGCAGAAACGGTGCGTTCCCTCCAATCATCACCATCACCATCACATGCGCACACCATACTGACCGTGCATCCACAGCTATACCCGAAGAGCCCCCGACTCCCCTCTGGGAGCTCATCCTCGAGCAATTCAAAGACCAGCTCGTCATCATCCTCCTCGCCTCCGCCGTCATCTCCTTCGTCCTCGCTCTGTTCGAGGAAGAAGAAGGCTGGACCGCCTTCGTCGACCCCGTCGTCATCCTGACCATCCTCGTGCTTAACGCAGTCGTGGGCGTGACTCAGGAGTCTTCGGCGGAAAAAGCCATCGCGGCGTTGCAGGAGTACAGCGCCAACAAGGCCAAAGTGGTCAGGAGTGGGCGCCTGTCGGAAGTGAAGGCGGATGATTTGGTCCCGGGCGATATTGTGCATGTGGCGGTGGGAGACAGGATCCCCGCGGATTGCAGGTTGTTGAGCATCCACAGTAATAGTTTTCGGGTGGATCAGAGTATCCTGACAGGCGAGAGCGAGAGTGTGGGGAAGGAGGTGCATGCGATTCGGGATGCGCAGGCGGTGAAGCAGGATCAGATCAATATCTTGTTCTCCGGGACGACCGTGGTTACTGGGACGGCGCATGCGGTGGTGGTTCTGACGGGGCCGAACACGGCGATTGGGGATATCCACGAGAGTATCACGGCGCAGATTTCCCAGCCGACGCCTTTGAAGGAGAAGCTGAATGACTTCGGAGACACGTTGGCAAAGGTAATCAGTGGTATCTGTATTCTGGTCTGGTTGATCAATATCCGGCACTTCAACGATCCCTCACATGGGAATTCCTGGACGAAAGGCGCCATCTACTACCTCAAGATTGCAGTGTCGCTTGGTGTGGCAGCGATTCCTGAGGGTCTGGCCGTGGTCATTACTACATGTCTGGCGCTCGGGACCCGCAAGATGGCTGCGAAGAACGCAATTGTGCGCTCTCTGCCGTCTGTGGAGACGTTGGGCAGCTGCAGCGTCATCTGCTCGGACAAGACTGGCACGCTCACAACCAACCAAATGAGTGTCCAAAAGGTGGTACACATCAACGAGGCTGGGAGCGGGTTGGAGGAGCTGGATGTCGAGGGGACCAGCTTTGCTCCCGAGGGTAGCATCTCCAAGAATGGCAAGCGCGTGGCGAATCCCGCAGCGGAATCGAAGACGATCGCAGCCATAACCGAAGTTGCCGCGCTGTGTAACGACGCAACGCTATCATACGACAGCGATAAGCGAACTTTCACGAATGTTGGCGAGGCTACGGAGGGTGCTCTACGGGTTCTGGTCGAGAAGATTGGCAGCACAGATGCGTCTTACAACGCCCAGCGCAATGGGTTGACTCCCAACGCAAAGGTACACTACGTCAGCAAACGCTATGAAGCTGTTTCGCCGGTTGTATCGACTTACGAATTCTCCCGTGACCGCAAGAGTATGTCTGTCCTTGTTGGCAGCGGTAACTCGCAGAGGCTGCTCGTCAAGGGCGCTCCGGAATCACTACTGGCTCGCTGCACTCACGTCCTTGTGGGCAGCAACGGCAAGCGAGAGCAGCTGTCGAGCAAGCTCGCTTCGCTGCTGCAGGACGAGGTCTTGGAATATGCGAACCGCGGTCTTCGTGTGCTTGCATTGGCCAGCGTCGACAGCGTAAATACCGGTCTTGCAAGCAAGGCTAAGACGACCAAAGAGTACGAGCAACTTGAGCAGGGCATGATGCTTCTTGGTCTTGTCGGTATGCTTGATCCGCCTCGTCCGGAGGTCGCAGAGAGCATTCGACAGTGTCGCCAAGCTGGCATTCGTGTTGTCGTCATCACTGGTGACAACCAGACGACAGCTGAGACGATCTGCAGACAAATTGGCGTCTTCGGCGAGGATGAGGACTTGAAAGGAAAAAGCTTTACCGGTCGCCAATTCGACGATCTGAGTGAGGACGAGAAACTCCAAGCTGCGAAGAATGCATCCTTGTTCTCACGTACTGAGCCTACACACAAGTCGAAGTTGGTAGACCTCCTTCAAACAGCTGGCGAGGTTGTGGCTATGACTGGTGATGGAGTCAACGACGCCCCTGCGCTGAAGAAGAGCGACATCGGTGTTGCAATGGGCACTGGTACCGATGTGGCCAAGCTCGCCGCCGACATGGTTCTGGCCGACGACAACTTTGCCACGATCGAATCTGCTGTCGAAGAGGGCCGCAGTATCTACAACAACACCCAGCAATTCATCCGGTACCTCATCTCGTCAAACATCGGTGAGGTCGTGTCTATATTCCTGACTGCCGCGCTCGGTATGCCAGAGGCGCTCATCCCGGTGCAACTCCTGTGGGTTAACTTGGTCACGGATGGTCTTCCTGCCACCGCGCTCAGCTTCAACCCACCGGATCACGATGTGATGAAGCGACCGCCTCGTAAGAGAGACGAGCCGCTTGTGGGCGGATGGCTGTTCTTCCGATATATGGTGATTGGCACCTACGTTGGTCTCGCGACAGTGGGTGGGTATGCGTGGTATTTCCTCTTCTACCAGGGTGGTCCGCAGATCACTTTCTGGCAGCTCGTAAGTCATCTCACACCCTCAAGACACTTTTGCCGGCGATATGCTGACAATACTTCCTGCAGACCCACTTCCACCGCTGCACCAGCACATCCCTCCCCTTCGCCAACATCTCCTGCTCCATCTTCTCGGGCTTCGACGCCCTCACCGCGTCCACCATCTCCCTCTCCATCCTCGTGGTGATCGAGATGCTCAACGCCATGAACGCGCTCTCGAGCTCCGAATCCCTGCTCACGTTACCATTGTGGCACAACATGGTGCTCGTGTACGCCATCACGTTGTCAATGGTGCTGCATTTCATCCTGGTGTACACGCCGGCGTTGCAGGGGATCTTCGGGATCGTACCGCTGGGTCGGGAGGAGTGGAAGATTGTGCTTGGGTGGAGTGTGCCGATTATCGGGATCGATGAAGTGTTGAAGTGGGTCGAGAGGGGGCTTTTTATGGCGAGGGCGGAGGGAAGGGGCAGGGGGAGGGTGGAGGGGAGTGGTAGGAAGAAGGGGGAGTAGATGCTATACGCACTGATCAAGTGTTGTGAAGCAGTTTTTGGATGAGTGGCGGTATTAGACATAGACGGACGAAATGCACTATGTAATACTCGGCACAGAGTAATTCTTGCACTTCCGCACGTTCAAAAACTTATTCGGAAAGTTTTCACGTAACGAAACTTCCAAATTCGTCTCCGACTACCCCATCTAACCGCCGCCCACGCCTACAAATACTTACTGAACCACTGAACCCCCTGCCTCGTAACCTCATCAATCGCCTTCTTACTCTTCTCGTCCGCCCAATCCCCCCTCAACGCAAACCCATGAATCTGGTCTGGATAAATCTTGACCTCGCTATGCTCCACGCGCTCCCCCTCCCCCTCCCCCTTCTTCTTCGCCGCCATCACGCGCATGATCTTCCCCTGCTCCGCCTCCCCGACCAGACTATCGCGCTCCCCCAACGCGACGCCGAGCGGGACCGCCACGGGCTCGAAATCCGCCGGCACGCTCAGCAAGCTCGGGTGCGCCGCGAACGCCGCGTCGACGCCCTTCCCGGGGAGGCCGGAGAAGGGCTTCTGCGCCGCGAGGATCGCGTACCGCCCGCCCCAGCAGAACCCGAGCGCGCCGAGCTTGGCGGTGCCGGGCTGGTCCCGGATCTGCGAGAGGTAGGTCTCGATCAGCGGGCGGACCACGGCTTCGCGGTGCTTGAGCAGCCAGGGGCCCAGGTGGGCGCCGACGGTCGCGGTCGCGGTCGCTTTGTCGGTGAGCGATTGTTGGGCGCGCTCGGGCAGTGTGGGCTCGATGGATTTCAGGAGCGATTCGGGGAGGGCGTCGTTGGAGAGGAAGTCGGGGATGTAGGCGGTGAAGCCGTGGGCGGCATATTCGTCGGCGCTGAAGGGGTGGGTTTAGTAGAGGGGTTTTTTGAAGTGGTGGTTGTCTCTTTTTCTTTGTAAAGAACGAGGGAAGATTGGTGGTTACGGGTAAAGGGAGGGGGAGGGGGGATGTTGAAGACTTACAGCAAGCGCACGTTGTTGAGTTTGTAGCCGAAAATGTCGCTGATGAAGACGATGGACTTGCTTTTGTCGCCGTTGGAGGGCTCGGCGACGTAGGTGGGGAGGCCGGCGATCGTCTCCTCACGGCCTTTGGGGGTGCCAGAGGCGATGTGGCCGCTCATGCAGCATGAGCCCATTCCTACTCCAGTCGACATGGTGGCGGGATCTTTGAGATGGGTGTGTGTGATGTGTATGGTCTGTGTTCCTGGATTCTGATGTCTGTGGAAGAGGGGAATCTTCCACCTACCGACTTTTATATGAGCATGAACCCGCCCATGGCAATGACGTCGCAGGAGCCATCGATATCCAGGAAATCCACGCAGTAGTGTGTGAAGACGAATGATGAATGGCGGGGGCGAGAATGTGGTGGGGCGGTATAGCTCACCAGCGTCGTCTTGAAGTTTAGATGTCATCGAAGAACGGGTTCGTCGAGTCAAATTCGAGCGGACCTGCGTCCTAACATGAGCTTGGACCGGTTGATTCCAAGATTTCCGGTTGCTGAACTGCCAGGACCGGGTGCGGTGGTCGTGATTGGGTCCAGGAGCCTCTGTACAGCGAACTGGGCACCTGTTGGACACGGCGCGATATTACTGTATTCGTCACATATCTCTATCTACATAGTCCACTTTGTACAAGACTACCGGGACATCAGCATCATGCCCAACATCATACACCTCTCATGGTGACATTCGGCGTCAGGCCGCTCAACTCTTTCACATCGTCCGCATTCAACAATACACTCTTCCTGGCACAATATTCTAAAATCAACCGTTGCAAATCCACCGTTTCATGCGGCTTGGTCATGTAACTCGTTATCCCAGAATGATACGCTCTTTCGAGCGCGCCGTCGGTCACGTTCGCCGTCACTGCAAGGACAGCAGGCTTCTTCATGAACATTTCAGCGGCACTCTCGTCATCATCAGGTGCGAATTCAATTCCTAAAATTCGTTGCGCGTCGGGCCTGGCAGCAGACCTACGGTCTTACGGCTCTCGAATGTCCTTTGACGCTCTGGCTTCTCGGTGCAGCAATCGACTATCAATCTTTGGAGATCTACCATTCGGTATGGTTTGGTCATGTGCCCAGTCATCCCGCAGTTATATGCCCTTTCAAGCGTTGCTCTCGTTGAGTCAGCCGTCACAGCAAGTATGATTGGTTTCTTGACACTGCTCTTGTCCGCCCTACCCTCACCATCATTGTCGAAACCCACATTAAGGATCAGCTGAGAGGCTTGGAGTCCGTCTAGGAGAGGCATCCATAAGTCCATCAACACGACGTCAACTTGCGCGTGCCGCGCCCGCGGAACTTTCATCTGGCGCACAGCTTCGGCGCCATCGTGGGCCTCGTAGACGGTCTTGTATCCCAACTTAGCTAGCATCGACACCAGGAGCTTGCGATTGATTTTGTTGTCTTCGGCGACGAGGAAGTTCAACGGGTAGTTGATCGCCAGTTCGCGATCGACCGCCGGATTCGATACGTTCGTGCGAATGGTGCGTCTCTGCTCAATGCCGTTCGTAGGTGTGAGTGATGAAGAGGTGGTCGAGTTCGCTTGCTGAGCTGGAGGCGTCGGGTGTGACCGTGGCGGCAGGGATGTACTCGGACGGCACATTCCAGGCACATCACTGCAGCTCGGAGGCGCCACATTGACCGCTTCGTGCAGTGCTTCGGTGAACATGCGAGGATCTGCAGGTGCTGCTGGCGTGGGCGGGTGCTGTGGAGTTTCTGGCTGAGTCGGAGTCCGAGAGAGCGGATTAGCGCGAGGCATAGGCGATGCGAGAGGTGATGATTGCCGGCTGATAGCTTCCTCAGCCATAATGGAAACTTTGATCTCGAAGTCGGTCCCGTGTTGTGCGCCCGACGTTTCTGCCCTTGTGCACATTAGATCACCTCCCAACTTCCTCGCAATGCCCTTGGCGACCATCAAGCCGAGGCCGAGTCCCTCACTTTGCCGCGTCAAGGAGCCGTTCTCCTGTGAGAAGGGCTTGAACAGCTTTGGCAAGAACGCTGCTGGGATGCCAGGGCCATTGTCGGAGATCTTGATACTGACATACTTGCCCCGTGAGCTCAGCCGTGCCTGAATGTCTACGCGACCATCGTCCTGGCTCGTGAATTTGATTGCGTTCAAGAAGACACAGGATATGAGTTTGGTCAGGTCCTTTTCATCAATCAAGATTGTTCCTGGCACGCTCGGATCGACGCTCCAGTTGATGACCTTGGTACTGACAATGCCGTCTGAGCCTCGAGCCCGCACTTCAATCCTTTCTCCATGCTCCGTTACCTGAGCTGTTGCCGAATCCGGTCTGCCGCCCACTTTCAACCCTTCGTTGATGATGTACTGGAACAGTTCTCGCAAATTAGCGTGTCTCAGCCCCGGGGCTGTGCCACGGCTGGAATACGCGTGACTACACGCAGAACTGTTACCTCTAGAACTCATCAACTCATCAGCCTCGCGCTCAGTTGACGCATGAGCGCGGACATGCTCGGCCTCGTGCAAGCCATCTCTCATCTCCTGGCTTGCCTCGGTTTCGCGTGCCCAAGTTGAGGCCGCGCCGTCCCACCGTGGGTACTTAGAAACGCTACCGGCGCCGCCGTTCTGTGAAAAGGCCTCGTCATGCCGACGACGTTTTCGTGTTAGAGGTAAGTTGTGACCCGCAATCAGAATATCTGAACGATTGTCCGGCGCAGTCCCAGAATGGGGGGACACAGAGTTGACGGAATCATCAGGAAATCCCCCAGGAGGACCGTCGGGTATCGACATGTTCATGTCATATGCGTGCACAACGTTGTCCGCGGCCTCTACAGCTCTCCGTGAGCTGTCTTGCACCACCTCTATGTTTACCTTGAGATCCTCGAATATCTGTCGCAACTTCGCATCCGCCGAAGTTTCTACTGCTTCTTGCACAGTGGCGTACATCACGTCCAGCATGCCAACAACGCCTTGCATTGGTGTTCGAAGCTCGTGAGAGAGCGATCCGGCGTAAGGCCGGAGGGACTGAGCGATGGTCACAGCATCGTGAGGTATCACGCACTGCCTCTCCCGTGGTGCGGGCGAAGATCGAATGAAGTTGACGCCCTCCAGAAATCGCTGGCCGATCACATCTTCCAGGGAATGAAGTAGCATCTCGATGAAAGCCCAGGAAAGAGATCTTTGTGCGGTCCCTTCTCTCGACCACATGACGCCGAAGTGCGCAAAGCATTTGCCCTCAGCGAAAAGCGGCATGCCAATATATGCCTCGGCAGGAGTGGGGAGTCTGTTTGGGTTGTCGGTGATGAATTCGCTCAACCTCTCAGGGACCAAGAACACCTTGTCATGCCGCATGTACGCGCATGGACACCCATAGGCGTGAAATTTGTTCTGCTTGATGGTATTCCGCGACCCATCATTTGCGCAGTAGTGAAAGGCAGCGGCCATCATACAGCTTCCAGGCTCGCCCAGCGGTGGCATCTCCACAGGCGCCTTCTGATCATCTACCAACACCCGTTTCATCACGAAAGACATTTCCGCGCTCAGTATTTTCGACATGCCTTCGGTGACCGCCGACCAGAAATCATGCGTCGACATCGTCTGCAGTTCCCGCTTGAGCGTCACCAGCGCCTCCACTGCATTGTTCTCAGCTGGCGAGTACCGTCTCAAGAGTTCTTCCGGGAAGTCCGAGTCGCCATGCTGCATGATGTTGCGTGTGCCATGACGTGGAAAACAAATGGTTCGTCGCTGCATGATGGCTCCCACTTCCGCCTTCATTTCCTGCGCACCACACCCGCCCCAATGCGCCTTGAGCGCGAGATTGATGCCGCCAGCTCGCGATGTGAGTCGACACTTTGCTGAGCACAGTGAATGCCTCGCGGTCCAGCGCTGACTTCTTGTTTGCTGCCGCGGTCCACGGAGTCCGGTCGGGTTTGTCTAGCCAGCCAGGTGGTCGGGCAAGATGAAGGCAGCCGCGAGTTCCGATATCGAGGTGGGTGAAGGGTGGATCGAGAGTGTGCCAGAGCAGATCTGGGATCGCTTGCGAGAGATTTCGCCTGGATTCCAGAAGTTTGAGCGGAGGTTTCGGCCAAGTCAGGTCCCAGGTGACTGCTCCCACACGTCACGCAGCCTCTCACACTTGGCTGCGTGCTTGGTCTATGCAAGGTGGTGGGCCCGCGAAGGTCTAGACGATCAAGAAGAGCGGGATCTGTGCTGGGACCGAGAGACCTGATCAAGATCATGCCGACGGGTGCCCTAACGAGCTGGACTGCAGCTGGGCTTGTCCAAGACGAGGCCTAGCGCATAGCCAAGGAGCGAGGTCTAGACCGCGGCGATCCCAACTCGGCCCACCGCGTTTCCATGCTGCCGTGCTTAATAATAATGGCTCAAATAACGCTTTGGCGGGTGTGCGGTACCTTGCATAAAATGTGCCACCTTTATGACACCATACTCGGTGCGTGGATTTAAGCCTTCGGAGTACGTCACTGCCGCGTTGTACCCTGTGGGCCGTTGAGACCGGCCTTCCGTGGTCAGCCCGCAGTGCGCACAGCCGCTTACATGTGTCGAGTCGAGTGTCGACGACTGGACCAAGAGTCAAAGGCAGCTTCCGCCCGTCACTGCCACCCACCCAAGACTCCAAGAGACAAGTTGGGAAGGTTCATACCTCAAAGCAACGCGGAGGCCCCGCTGACTTCCCAAAGTAGGCAGTGCAGATCGCTGCGCCACCGCATCTGCTCGGTCGACACTCGTCGCTCGCAACTTTGAATTGTGTACCAGCACGGAAAGCAATCTGTGTGCTGCTCGACTCTCGTCGCGTCTTGACGGCGATGCACCGTAAAGTCAATCATGGCACGACCTCCCGCGAGAAATGCGCCGTGCCGTTTTGGGTAATACACGCAACCAAGGTGAGCTGAGTCTGGGCGGGTCCGCAATGCTGTGCGCTCTGGGCTTCCGATGATCCCCCCCCCCCGAATAGTGCGCGTGAGCACCTTCGCCGATACATGTAACATGGCTGTGTTTCTGTGATGCAGATCTCATCGCATGCTGACACATAGACATACAAAAGTTCCAACGTGGCATCGACATGCCACGGGACTGCTCCAATGCTTCTTCCGATGCGCACAATGTTCGTGTCATAGCGTTCATGCCCTGTCCAATCCAGCGCTTTGGAGCGTTCCAGGATAGTTCTGTTGTACTCCAAACTCCCAACCGTCATCATATTCCGTACCGAGGGAAATTTGCCAAGCTGCCCGCTCTGGAACGGCTACTAATAAAACCTTCGCGGGTATCGCCAGTCTCTGCCGGCGGGGCGGAAGGAGCTTCTGCTTCCATGCCCGGACGTGATATGCTTACGTGCTCGCCGTCCTTAGGGGGCGCGGAGGCTTGGTCATTCAGTCGGCGCCGTTCGAGCTCCTGTTTGTCGTCCACCGCGCGCGACGCTGTCTGGCCTGCGGAGTATTGTGGAGCAAGACTTGCGGGGTCTGAAGTTACCTGCTGTTGGGTAGTTACAGCTTCCGAGCTGCACACTTCACCATACGCAGGAGCTGAAGGAGACGTCACCGATTCAGCTCCTGCGACCGTCTCATCAGGAAGATACGGCGCGCTCGCTTCTTGTGCATAGCGCGATTGCCCACCGTGCTCGTCACCAGGTGGTTGGCTGGGAAGCAGCCGGGCCTCTGCCCGCCGTATGCGTTCTTTCTCTGATAGCTGAGACTCATCGGGCATAGATGGGACCAGGACTGCAGGTGGAGCATCACCATGACTTTGGTGTGAGTAGCCAGGGTCGTAATGCCACAATTGATGCCAGGCTTCGTCCTGGTATGCATGCGGATGACGATCCCAATAATACCCTTGATCATGAGGCGACCATTCGTGTTCAATTCCGAGCTGATCATGTTGTGCAGCGGCTTGGGGCGCTGGCTGCTCGGTTTGTGTTTTCAAAGGCGATGCATCCTCGCCCTTCCGCTTACCCTTGCGACGATCGCTGTCTTTCGTACCGACAATCACTTCGAAGACACAGCTGATCACGCTCTTGTCTCGACGAATCGGCGCAGTGTCAATGATATGAGTCCCCGGAGGTGCGTAGGTCGCATTGTCTGGAAAACTCTGCAGTCCAAGCACAGGGCTCTGCGAACTGCTCGTGCCGTTCATGCTGCCCAGAGGCCTGTCACTACTACCAAGCTTGCCTTGTACATCCACCACTGCTTCGACGTAGTAGTGAAAGCTAATCATACCACCTGGCACCGTTGAAATGCTTGGAAAGGCCTCGTCGGGCACTCGTACCTTTGCTGTGACGTCTGCAGTCAGGGTGTTTGGATCAACATACAGGGGCACCATAACCTGAGCCAAATCTTTGCGGAATGTGTGGCTTGACCCTGCTCCAGATAATGACAACCCGCCGAGACCAGTCACGGACTTGGGGTAGTAGTCCTCGTATCTATCCTTCACTCCCTTTTCTGTCGGTCCGAGCGGTATGGACGGGTGCAAATCAACTCGCGCCTGGCGGTACAGTGTGAGGATGACTCCATATAGGCTGCGTATCGGTTTGCTATGGCTGACATGCACTCTGACGGCGATATTGTCGCCACGCAAACAGCCGCCGGCCATGGGCTCGATCTCAGCAGTGATGGTTCTGCTCGCGAGGGACGAGCTGCTCGCGTTGAACTTGCTACAATCGCTTGTCCGTGTGTATAGCCTGTTGGAATCCGGTAGTGAACTTGCTGCACCACCGCTCGCGAAGCTATCAAAACTGAATTCGCTGGGAGAGGCACTGCCTGGCGCATCACTCTCTCCTTGGTTGCTCAGCGAGGAGGAATGTCCACTGGACACCCCTTGTTCGCTCCTTGTCTGGGTCGAACCGCCCTTTCTGCTTCTTCGCTCGGTGGCATCGACTATCTTCCGAGCCTTGGTTTTGGCTCGAGAGCGTTTTGTGAGTGGTTCCAGGACGACGTGTCGAGGCTTAGCTGGGTACAATGTCGAGATGTCAATGCGTTCCATGAAATAAACTTTGCGTTCGCAGGTGATGACGGGCGACATGGTCGAAGGCCGTGTCATCGCAGCCGTGACCATGTAGCTTATCGATCCGCGCTCGAAGTCTATACTGCTGGGCAGGTTCCGATCAGGAAAGTCGAGCTCGAAGTTGAACTGATAGCATCCTTCGCCTAGCCGGCCGTCCCCACATAAAATGCTCTCGTCCTCGAACAAAGATGCGAAGCCATTGCCAAAGTACTCTCCACTCTTGCTTCCTTTGCCTGGTCCTAGGTATGCGCTGTTGCCTCGATAACCCTCAGGCGGTGAACCGGGGTTCTTGTACACCTGCACATAGCCATGCAGGTAAACTGCGATATGGGTGACGCGGGTCGCCTTCGTAACGCGCAGCTTCACGCTCCCAGTTACGGTCTCGCCTGGTGAGTAATGTCTATGTGGATCATCAATCTCGATACTGAAGTCCGGGCGCCCGCGCGATTTGTTGGCGAAAGGGGACGCGAAGCGCGAAATGATGCGTTTGCTGGCGAGCGGGATGGATGGCGCCCGTTCTACGGCTGGTGGCATGCTTGAATGACCGCAAGCGCAGTCATGGAGCGCTGTCCTAGATCGTGCGGCGCATTGAGATATCTCGACTCCTCCCACTCCTGGCGGCCTCAGGCCGATTCGTCTGCTGATCTGCCCGGGCAGCCGCTGTCGGTGGTGCTCGAAGGTGCGGAAGATGTTGACTGCAGCTATCGTGTTGCATTGTCAGTACTGTGTATGTACGTACATGCCATTCACCGGCGGATATGCCGGTGTCTGTTTAAGACAAAGTTCGTGACGGTGAGAATGCAGAGCAGGGAACTGGGTGTAATGAGGCTGTGCATCAACCATTTCGCGCCCAGGCGGGTTGATCTCGCTATGCCGCCCATCTTGCGCAGGACCGGCACCGCGTCCAAAAAGCCTGCGAAGTGCATCCCAGCTGGTGCATCTACACCAGCTTGTATTCAAAAGAGCAGTTGGGGTCTCGACGTCTCGTTCACTCACCTCACGGCCCTTCTGATGCTACCAAATGCTTGGCGAACCCGCCAAGAGCGTGAAGTTGCTTGTTCGACCGAAGTTAAGCTTTTCGACTGCAGCTTGCCGACCTCGATCCGCTCTGCTCGTGATCCCGCCCCATATGGGTCTGATGAGATGAGTGGCAGTCTCGAATCGGGACGGCCGGCCTTTTGACTGTGTGCTGCTCGAATCGTTTAAGGCATCCTGTCCGGGTGGGAGCAGGAAAATCTCCGCGAGTGCGAACCTGTCCCAATGGATCATGCACCCATCGAACCCTGTATGCAATCACAAGCTTCGTGCGGCCACGCGAGCACATCCCGAACTCTAGGAGCCATTCATCTCAATGACATCGACCATTCATGCATGCATCAGAATCATTGGTCTCCGGCGGGATCATCCGGGCAGCTCAGCTCACCACCTCACTGTGGCACTGCATATACTGTACTGTATGGAGCTACGGCTTACTGCTAAGATCCTGTGATGCTTCTCACAACCTTGGAAACAACCTTGAAAGGCTGCTTACCGGCTTCAAGCCTGCATCTCGAAACACCCGGCTCGCGACGTAGATTTGTTTAAAAAGCTTTGCCGGGGACCACAAGCTACGACTTTGACATCCTTCAAGTTTGGCTGCTTGACACATTGTTGCTAACTTTGGCACGCACGAGGACGCACGTGAGTCTTGTGAGACACTGAACTTACCGGAGGCCTTCGGACCAAACCGAGATGAACGCTAGTGGCGAGTCGCATTACATGGTCAGCCAGTATTTCCTGCAGCTGTTACACGACGTTCTGCCTGGACATCAGCCGACGGTTTTCGAGCAACTGTGATCCTTCGGTGTCCATCAAATTATGCTATGAACCTCCAAGCTCTTCCTTGGGACTGAGGCGAAGCCATCAAGCATCATCGTCCGGAAGCTTCGTAGAGCTTGGGATGTCGGCAGGTATTCGGGGGTGGTAACAGCAACGATCAAGCTGGCTATAACGCATTGACACACGGAAAAAAAAAGGGCATTTCCGGGCTGTTCAAAATCCAAATCCATCGCGAGCGCTTCAGGTGGTCTTAAGGACCTACTTAGTGCGCGACTATGGTGAGTATCATGTTTCAGTGACAATCGCCGAGGCTTCGATGTTGAGCAGCTCATCGACCAACATGCCGGTACTGATAGTAGTGCCCTCATTTCGGACAATGGAACTGTGCGTCTGGACTCGTCCAGGTCAAGCATCTCTGTACTTGCAAATCCGGAAGACTCGCTGCCGCTAATGTTCGACCGCTCCGCACCAGCGCCGCGCGACAGAAACGTGTCCCGAGAGACGCGGATGTTAGTGACAGTGTTTGTTCGTGTCAAGGCTCAACCACTCACATCCCAAACGGAAGGCACCAACCGCTACAGGCGATCAGACTCTAACACTTATGGCGCCACATGAGAAACATTGAACGCAATGTGCGCGTTTGTCGACATGATATTGGTCTTGGCGACTGCTCCGGGTGTCGGAACTTGGGCCTTCCGGCGTCAAGACATGAGCCAGTGAAAAGTTTGACTGCTATGTAATTCGGTTGACGGCTGTGCGACAATGCTAATTGCTCCAACATGTGCTTTAACTGCATGCAATGCGTACTACAGCATGCTATGCTGACTAGATCTCATTTAGTCGCCAAAATGCACAATTGGCGGGCTGGGTCGAAGCTGACGTCGAACTCGCTACTTGGGTCGGAGAGGTTGTTGCACGGGACTTCACGCGGTCCGTTAAGTGATTTGCGGCACCGCGCATGCTGTGCCAGGCGTAGTTGAACTGGAGAGCGCAGCAAGGATGGTGGTATGCCGGAATCAGTCGCGTCATTTTGCGCTCAGGCCGGTAGTTTTGTCGCGTGATGCCTCTAGTTCGACCAGTAAGAGAGTCATGGACATCAAGTGAGACTTTCCACATGCGGCATGATGGCACTATCAACGACTCCATCGACTCTCTTGGCATCACGAAAGACATTTCGCAAAAGCGAGTTGTTCGGATCCCCAGAGGTGTGGCGTGCGCTCAGCCCCATCACGACAAACAGTGAGCGACATCAATTTGGGCGGTGCTGATGGGTATAACCTTGACGGCATGGACGCAAGTGAGTTCCAATTCAGCCGCAAGTGATGGTGGAGAGGGATCGATGCATTTCTCGCCGGTCGCCAAGCGCCGAGGAATTCAAACAGCCAGGCCTTTCTCCTTGGCCTCCTGCATCTTCTTTTCATGCGCTTCGAGGACCTTCCTTGGGTTGACTTGGAGGCTCAACCACTTCTCCACCTCATTGTCGAACTTGGTCAATTCGTCCTTCTTCGCGTTGGTCTCCTTTAGTAGTGCCTCTTTCTTCTTTTGAAGCTTCTGCCTCTGCTCTTCAAGCTCCTGCCTCGCGCGATGCTCGTGCTGAATACGAGCAATGGTCAAGTCATGCTCGCTACTATCCTGATGCCAAGGATGAGCCACGAAATATTCGTCAACATCAACCATTGGGAGGGTGCGGTATCGGTGCCTGAGGTGTCACGTCAGCTGTGCTCTCCTGGGACAAAGCTTCGCTTGTAGACCCACTCATAGTTCTCGCACCCCGAGATCTCACCACGCAGGTGACGCTGCTCATAGTACAAGTTCTGGAGCTGGAGATGCAACCCATCAATCTCTTGCCTGGCCTCTGCTGTGCCCTGCTTCGTAGTTCTTGTGCCCAGAATTGCTCTGCGGTTCAGTCCACGCAACTTGGCCAGATGTGCGCTCAGCAGCTTCTGCTGCCTAGACAGACCCAATTGACGTTCCAGCATGTGTTCGTCATCTGCCGGTGACTGTGTCGGATCGTCACTCGCATGATACTCCTCGATGAGATCTAGTATCGCGAGGCTCTGTGTGCGCGCCTTGGCGGCTGCTTCGAGCGCCGAGAGCAACTGGGGATCAGTGATTGCCACTTCAGAGGCCATGGCGATACTTGGGAAGTTGGCGCAAGGGCACGTTTCGTGAAGAGAAAGGAACTAGAAGTTGGTGTTTAGGTTGACATTCACATGCTTTTTGGTCCAGCATTGCAGCTCTCGACGGGCGGGACGGCCCATGATCAAATCTTCGACTTACCATCTCGCTCAATGAACAAACCTCTGTCGCTAGCAGTTATCAATCAAGATCTGGAAGCGACACCAAATTGGCATTTGCATAAGCATCCTAACAATGAAGGATCGTGACAATGGAATATCCACGTGGCGCGCGGCACCGCGGTGCACAGCTCCATGCAATGCCGTAACGTCATACATGTATTTGTCGCTCCTAAGGTGCATGATGTAGCTCATGGTGATGCAAATGTCAGGTGGAAAGGCACATCCGCTTTGATTTCACATACCACAATCGCAGCACAGTGCTTGGACGGAATCTTCGCTCGAGACATCCACGCCCATGGCATCACAGGACCTCGAGAAGATTCCAATCTCCTTCGCCTCCGTTTCCATTGGCTACAACAATGACCACACACTGCCCAAGAAGCTCGAAGCCATTGCCGCAGCAGGATTCCGAGGTATCGAGCTTGGATTTCCTGACCTACAGACCTTCGCAACCCAGCGCCTTCGACCACAGCAACAGCAAGACGACAAGTCGCACTTGGAAATCCCCGCAGATGATTATGATAGTCTGGTTTCAGTTGCAAGGCTTGTGAAAAGCATGTGCGATGTCAAAGACCTCAGAATCATGTTACTGCAGCCTTTCGCCAACTTCGAAGGCTGGGCTGATGGCTCGCCCGAGAAGGAGGATGCTTGGAGCCGAGTGGAGGGCTGGGTTAGGATCATGGAGGCGGCAGGCATCGAGACACTCCAAGTTGGAAGCACGGATATACCGGCCGAGAAAATTGGAAAAGATCGTAGCCGCTTTGTCAAGGATCTTCAGGAATTGGCCGATTATCTAGCGGAGCGGAAGCTGCGCATTGCATATGAAAATTGGTGCTGGTCTACCCACGCTCCTCATTGGAAAGATGTATGGGACATCTGTCAGGAGGTCAATCGTCCCAATTTTGGTTTGTGCTTGGACACATTCCAATCTGCAGGCGGTGAGTGGGCAGATCCGTCCACCGCATCAGGTCTGATAGAAGACGGACGCTCGCCGGAGCAACTGCATACGGACTGGAGAACCTCCTGCGACGAGCTTGCCAGAAATGTTCCAGCAGAGAAGATTTACTTACTGCAGATCTCCGATGCATACAAACCCCAGCCTAGGCCGATAACCAAGGAGGGTGTAGATGGAATGCGGGCGAGAGAATTCTGGAGCCACGCATATCGACCTTTGCCGTTCAAGGGTTACCTGCCTACCATCGACTTTGCCCGTGCGGTCCTGAGAACTGGGTTCAGGGGTTGGTTTTCCACGGAGATTTTCGACGCGGGTCCAAATGGCAAGGGCAAGGAATATGACCTGGCCGAGTTCGCAAAGGATGCTGCACAAACGCACCAGAAGATTTTGGAGGAGGTGAAGAAGGCCGGCGAGATTTAATATGCTCCCACGCAGCCTGACGAGATAATGCGATCATCGTGTCTTGGAGATAGATACTCTCTGCTTCGAAAGCTGTATTGGAGGGCTTTGCACGGTGATTACGACGATCATGTGCATGTGGTCATTCGAAATGGAGAGGCAAGCAACGGAACATTCTTCGATCTACTCCCCGTAGCAAGAAATGCAATCAAGCAGTGGCCACCACATCGGCACCCGCGCGCGCCAGTTTGTCCGATGGCTGGTCTTACTATTGTCCCATACCTGTGGATCTGATTGCCTTGCCTACAGTCTTACGACGCCAAGGCACCCTGGTCAACCCGACCTAACGCTACGCCAAATGGGGTCTTCGCCAAAGCACTGTAACAAGGCGAGTTCAACAGCACATCCGTCACCTGCGCAATGCAAGTACACAGCGGTCGGAGGTCGTGCAGCGTACAAAATCCCGGACTAGCGGATCACGATGCAGATTATTGACCGTCAATTTCGACCGCGCAAAGTAGTCCCGGCCCTGATAGCGTCGCCAAGGTATCCGGCATATCTTCGGTCGGTACATCTGCTCTGGTATCGCCGCAAACCGTTGTGCCTTCGTGACTTAGGCTCCTCCATCAAGGCCGCACATCATGAACCGTCGTCTACCAGGGTTCGAGCGTGACATCGGCTTTCCGGGAAGATCCGGCAATCAGACCCCGCCAGTCTGTCTGACCGAGCTTCCCTGATGTCTCCGGTGTCCAGGAAGATGTTGCGCATGGTCATTAATGGCTAGAACCAGGTTTGCTCGCGCAAGGTCTCAATTCGCTCCGCAATGCCCGCAAGTCCCTACTGGCCTTCCCGTGTCTCTCGCTTCGCCTTGCATGTGAGACAATCCCACGATACCGGCCGCTTGATAAGCAGATTCTTTGGACATGGAGTCACTTTAGCGTCGGGACTGGCAGGGCTGCCTATAGTTTGAGACGCATGGCCGTCATTCGAGCAGCATTTCGCTAACACTACCTCTGGCAGTTTCAGTCTCAGGAGCTGATAACATATCTGTTCGACCACCTCATCACTTTTCAGCGGCAGACGACCGGAGCCCGTCATTTGCCGTGGCTGCCTGCCCATGGGTGCTGCGTGTGCGGAGAGTGCCTCGTTGTGGAAGTAGTGGCGGTGAAGAAGAAGTCTGGCCTTCGAAATTGCCTTCGGTATCATTCGCAGGAGACTGAAGTGACTATCACGACAGCGACACTGCAATCTACCTCTGAGATAACAGGACTAGGACTAGAGCTACCTAACGTTCACTTAAGGTTTGGCGAATGGCAGGGGGATGGACTGCACATCGGGTCGCACATCCCACAGTGTTCCCACTGCCCGCACTTGCTGGTTCCAGTCGGGTGAGGACCCTCAGAGGGCGACTTCACACGGTGCAGGGTTCTGCAAGCGGTCCAACTAAGATTGCCAACCTCAGGGACCTGAAATGCCTCAAATTTCATGCTATTGGCTCAGGACTTCTTGATGCATATGCAGGGTCTGTCTGCCATCGTGTGCATGCCGCATTGCGACGGCATATTGACGACATGTCAACGAATATGGACGATGTCATTCGGGAGAATCACTGCAGAGTGGCATGACAGGCGACCAAGCGCCGGTCTTTGAAAGCCGGTTGACTCAAGATCTAGTAGCCAGTAGCGCGTGAGCACAAGTGAGCCTTGGTGCTTTAGAATGCATACGGCATCAAAGTAGGAGGTGTGCGGGAACCTGCGACCTACAGTCCAAGCACAGCTGAAGAGCGTGGATCTCAGCTCGACTTATACACCAACCACGTGCGGCGAAAACTCACGGCAAAGTACAGGGTAAGCAATAGCGTCCGTTGAGAGACGTATGCAAGGCTGGCAGGCATCATATGCAGGCAGCTCAGCTCCGCGTGCGCTTTGTCCCGATCAGGGCACGAAACGGAGTCCCACCACAACACCAGCCGAGGAGCAACGACGCTGCCGCACAAAAAGGAGGAGGCGCCCACTCCCAGCATGCTTGCACTCCCTGGTCTTCGCCTTTCCGTAGGCCGGGCTGCTGGCCGTCAAGTAATTGCCACGTGGAGCCCCGGCACTGACTGCCCACAGAACGCCTCTACACGCGCTCCCCAGCATAGTACAGGGGTTTACGCTCATCCAGTGCCATCACAATTCAATCTACTCCTTTCAGATCAGCTTCGACATGCATTTGGCCGACATGCAGTTAGCCGACATGCTGTTAGCCGACATGCTCAAGCTGCGGACACCTTGCTGTCCGCTGCCGATTGGGCTTTCTTGCATCCGCCTGAATTTTGGGAAGCACGCCGACTAGGACGGGAGGTCGCAGCGTCGACGATTAGGCTGCTATGAGTCGACATCTCTTGGTCTGCCGTGGTGCATCAGTGGCTGAGCGAACATAGCGGTCCATCCCCCGGCACACAAGCCATCGAGTGTGTTCGATGAAGACCGTCGTGGACAGTAGCGAAACTACAGACGTATGATCTTTCAACGACGATGGTCCCGTATCGCCGTCGAAGGATGCTTGTACTACGTCGGGCTGGCAGTGCATGACACACGTCAGGCATCCCTCAGGCAGAAAGGGATGGAGAGATGTTACACCCCAGGATAGATGAAATGTTCTGCGTTGCCCATAATTGGGGAACGAGCACCGTTCGCAAGAGCCGTCAGCGACGAGAGCGTCGTAGTCTTCCACTATTCTGCATACCTTTCGTTGACGACAGCATCCATCAAACGTATGCGGACCTGTCTGCCAGCCTCCATGCAATGGAGTGTGACAAGTCCAAGGTCACTGGCTCGAACGCCAGCGGACCCGCAGCCAGCCAATTCAGACAGACCTACGGGGCAACTGACAGCAAGGCGACTCGTTCACACACTACTGCTGGCGTCTGCCATCTCCCTCGTTCGCTATCAGGATGCTCAGCATTCCCATCGCAACAAATCAGCCTCCGTCCAACATGTCGACCGTCACCTACACTTGCTCACATCGTAGACAGCAACAGCGTTTGGGCGTGTGCCACAACTGTCTGGCATCTACAGAGACTGGCGCGTGGTCGACATCATCCAGCGTCCAACCGCCATACACTCCAGGGGACCCATGGTCAACGCAGCACCACTTGATCGCACAGTGTTCCGAAGGTATGAGTGGTCCCTTCCTGCCATGCCGACGCCGATGTTGCCCTTATGCAACGCAGTGCAAGCAGACGTGGCCGCATTCCAGCAGCAGAGCGAACAGGTAAATCGTTCCGCACGATACCATGGCCGAGTGTTCTCCACCACCACAAGCACCGGCACGAGTGAGTTGTCCTGGTATCACAGTGTCCAGACTCGTGACAACGCTGAGCAGACCTTCTCACAGCCACGCGATCCCACTACGCGCAAAGCATCGACGACGACCCAGCGTTGAAGGCGTCGTCTGCAGCATCGGCCGTCGATAGCGGAGCACAAGACCAGTCCGCGTCTCCATCTAGCACATATGCCTTGAAACCATCCCGACGCCGTAGGGCTCAGCCAGTGCCACCTCCGACGCGTTCAGAGACGACTGTCAACGGCGATTGGTCCCACAGTGACAGCACAATCGGTCAGGCATAGACTCGAATTCGTCGATGTATTGACGTGCGGTATATGCGGACGGGTAGTGGTCCGAATTTGTAGTAGTACGCTTGATCAACACTACAGCAACAACTCAAATTGCAGTGCCTGGCTGGGCGGTATCGCAGCGAATGTCGTGTCATGTCCATTTGTTCTATGAGACCATTGATTAGTCAACCGAGTGACTGGCTGCTTTCACAACACATTGTCCGGCAGACAGTTGGACCGTCTCTCGCGTAAGCATTCGGGAGACTGCATGACCAGACGGTGGGCCAGATGACCGAGCTGGTGAACATAGCGACCAGTCAAGCGTAGGGAGAAGCAGTCGACGTGTCCATAGGCAGTTGATTGCATCGACTGATCAGCCGGATGATTGATCTATGCGACGACTGGTGGTCCTTGCATGCCTGCGGTCGTTGTTCGGTGCGCCTGGCGAACAAAGCGTCGACCAGTATTTGTGTCCGACCGAGTCCAAGGATAGCAAGGGTAGACAAAGACGAGAAGCGCTGCTACAATCGGTTTTGTCTCTTTGTGGACGGTATGTTTCGCATTGTGAGCCTGGCTGCATTGTGGATTGCTGCCTATATTGCCCCGCACTCATCTTGCTCGAGGCGCGGTGCCAAGCAAGACTCTGTCCTACCCACCAGTTCTTCAACACAGACGGCAGGTCCGTTCATTCTTCACAAAAGCATGGTGTTCAGCAGCAAGTTCGCGAGAGACTTGATCCTGGCGATCGCAATACCAGGGGTCGTCTCGATTCTCCTTGGCATCTCCGTGGCGGTAGGCTGCTGCCTATGGAAGAGGCGCAAAGGCAAGGCGGTGCAGGACGAGGAGATGGGTATTCCAATGATTACAACGACTCCTCCGAGCATCTGTACTGACCATTCAGCGATGGATGCCACTTTTCTTGGTAGCGGGTGGGTCAATTGGAGGGTCTGCGAGTCTGGGCTGACGGTGCCAATGCCTGCGAGGTTTGCCACGGCGCATGTTAGAGGTAGGTCGCAGGTTCGAGAGACGCCAGTGTTGCAGGCTCAGGATGGTGGTTGGGTATCTCCGTTCAGCATGAACCCGCCAACGCGGTGAGTTTCGAGGTCGTGTCCACTGGTCGGACATGCCTCAAGGGGCGCGGGCAGCGTAATGCGCGCCCTGCCACTCGCGGAGTCGAACGCCTCACTCTTGGCTGTATTCTGGGAAGCGTTATATGAAAATAAGATGTTGCACACACGCCGCTCGGTTCGGATCAAAGATGTCCTTCAATCGATCCCCGGTCTCAGCCCGGTTGATTCTCGTCTGCACACAGATCCAGCCGAGGGTCAGCGGCGAGTGATAAGCACGTTTTCGCAGTCGAGTGGCCTCCCATCTTCGAGCAGCGCGTCCATGGCATACTACCTCCTAGCACGGCAGCGGGAAACTCAGTCGTGGGGCGCGCCAAGATTCGTCCGAGGCCACAGATGGTGACGAGATGAGCGGTATGGGCGGTAATGGCAACTTGGGCCCGGCGTTGAGATTCTTGGCCGTCGATGACTTACCCAATCGGTGTCACATGCTGTCCACGAGGCGTCTCATCAGTGACAACGTAGCACATGCCCAGACTTCTCGAAACGCAGGCGTAACAAGCCCAGCGTGGCACCTCTGCAAGCCCGACCTTCCTGTCGCCGCTGCGGCCGATCCCGACGCCCCGTTTTCGTGTTCCTGCACCCCGAAAGGCTCCACTTTGCCGAGCGGCCAAGAGCCTGAGAGCCTGATCGGCGACGCGCCTCACGCACTGAGTTTCGCTTGTGCTGCTAGCGCGGGGCGGATCGGCAGCGTGCGAAAGCTCCTTCTGCCGCATTATCATTGGAGCTGGGCGCCGCTGAACACAATCCCACCGACGCGAACCAAGATGTCGATCAACATGTCGAACAACCAACGCATCAGCCTCTTCTCGACCCCCTCTGCGTCTTTGGTGTAACTCCTTCCCCCATCGCGCAGCTTCGGAGATTGCAGCGGACGGTCAATGCCTGAGAGAGCGGTCGTGTCGGAAAGCTGCTGATCAAGTGAGGGGTGGGTGGTAATTCTTGAACCCTTTCCAGCCACAACGCATTGACGGAAATAGGGAACCTACACACGCTCCTCCACCTCATACACTCTCACCCCAGCATCCACCCTCAAACTGCGGCTTCAGGTTCCTGGTCTCTGTGGCGGTTCATACAGGCAACATCATGGCGGACGTAGCGGAGAGCAACTCGGCGGTTGTCGATGCCGGCGAGTATGGTACTCCCCATGCGGACGGGGAGACGCATGCCCATGCGAACACAGTCCACCAGCGGCTGCGTGCAAACAGCTCGATCATGCAGCTGAAGAAGCTCTTGGTCGCAAACAGAGGAGAGATACCGGTCCGCCGACCACATGATTCACATCCGGGGAGCCTCTGACTGACACCATGGGTTCCAGATTCGCATTTTCCGTACCGCGCACGAGCTCTCACTCCAGACGGTGGCAGTCTACAGCTATGAGGACCGTCTGTCGATGCACAGGCAGAAGGCTGATGAGGCCTATGTCATCGGAAAGAGAGGACAGTACAGGCCAGTCGAAGCGTACTTGGCTGGAAACGAGATCATCAAGATTGCACTGGAGCATGGAGTGAACATGATTCGTGAGCATCGACTGCCGCTCTGCACACGGAACGCATGCTGACTTCTTCTTCATACCCGGGTTATGGATTCCTTAGTGAGAACTACGAATTCGCAAAGGCCGTTGAAGAGGCCGGGCTCATTTGGGCACGTAGCACCCTTGATGATAGTGGCCTCACCCAGCAATCAATCGTTTGACACCGGACACAAGCGGTGCTTGACGGTTGATTGGATGAGAGGCTCATCAGAAGCTTGCTCACTCATCTGACGGGTGTAAGCTCTGACTAAGGAGACATGGGCTGACGGTCCATCGCTTTGCAGGTCGGCCCTCAACCCAAAGTCATCAATGACCTCGGTGACAAGGTCTCTGCTCGTCAGCTTGCGCAAAAGGCGAATGTCCCAACGGTCCCAGGTACTCCAGGTCCGGTCGCCAAATTCGAGGAGGCCAAGTCCTTCACCGACGAGTACGGCTTCCCAATCATCATCAAGGCGGCCTTTGGTGGTGGTGGACGTGGTATGCGTGTTGTCTGGAAGCAGGAGGAGCTCAAAGATTCATTCGAGCGTGCTACTTCTGAGGCCAAGTCAGCTTTCGGCAACGGCACGGTCTTCATTGAGCGCTTCCTGTACAGGCCCAAACACATCGAAGTCCAGCTTCTGGGTGACAGCCACGGCAATGTGGTGCATCTGTACGAGCGAGACTGCTCCGTGCAGCGGAGACATCAGAAGGTCGTGGAGCAGGCGCCGGCATACACCCTACCTCAAGAAACCCGCGACGGAATTCTGAACGACGCCGTCAGGTTGGCCAAGTCGGTCAACTACCGCAACGCCGGTACCGCAGAGTTCTTGGTTGACCAGGAAGGCCGCTACTACTTCATTGAGATCAACCCACGTATCCAGGTCGAGCACACGATTACTGAGGAGATCACGGGTATCGATATCGTGGCTGCACAGATCCAGATTGCGGCCGGTGCATCTCTGCAACAGCTTGGCCTCACGCAGGACAGAATCTCGACTCGTGGATTTGCTATCCAATGCCGTATCACGACGGAGGATCCGTCTGCTGGCTTCAAGCCGGACACTGGCAAGATTGAGGTGTACCGCTCTGCTGGTGGCAATGGAGTTCGGTATGTAATTTCTGTTCCACCAACCATCATTTGGCATCTCAGCTAACATTTTCTTAGGCTCGACGGCGGTAGGCGTTGCGACATCAAGAGCTCTCGCTGCGGCACACTCACTGATTTTCTAAAAATCGTGTAGGCAACGGCTTTGCAGGTGCGATCATCACCCCATTCTACGACTCCATGTTGGTGAAGTGCACCTGCCGTGGCTCGACCTACGAAATTGTCCGCAGGAAGATGCTGCGCGCGCTCGTCGAATTCCGTATCCGTGGTGTCAAGACGAACATCCCATTCTTGGCTTCCTTGCTGACACACCCCACTTTCATCGAGGGCGGCACCTGGACCACTTTCATCGACGACACGCCAGAGCTCTTCTCACTCATCGGCAGCCAGAACCGTGCACAGAAGCTGCTTGCCTACCTCGGAGACCTCGCAGTCAACGGCAGTCAAATCAAGGGACAGATCGGAGAATCAAAATTCAAGGGTGAGATCAGGATGCCAGTCCTCACAGACGCCAAGACAGGCAAGGACCTTGATATTTCTAAGCCATGTACGAAGGGCTGGAGGAACACAATTACCGAGCAAGGTCCTGGGGCGTTCGCGAAAGCGGTGAGGGCTTACAAGGGCTGCTTGATTATGGACACTACATGGCGGGACGCTCATCAGTCGCTTCTGGCTACCCGAGTCCGCACTGTCGACCTCTGCAACATTGCAAAGGAGACCAGCTACGCTCTCAGCAATGCTTGGGCCCTCGAGTGCTGGGGTGGTGCCACCTTCGACGTGGCCATGCGGTTCTTGTACGAGGACCCGTGGGACAGGCTCAGGAAGATGAGAAAGCTCGTCCCGAACATCCCATTCCAGATGTTGCTGCGTGGTGCCAACGGTGTGGCGTACTCGTCGCTGCCGGACAATGCAATCTACCACTTCTGCGCCGAAGCCAAGAAGAATGGTATGGACATCTTCCGTGTCTTCGATGCATTGAACGATGTCGAGCAGCTAGAGGTCGGCGTCAAGGCCGTGCTCAAGGCCGGCGGTGTTGCGGAGGGTACCGTCTGCTACAGTGGCGACATGTTGAACCCCCAGAAGAAGTACAACCTTGAGTATTACATGAAGGTCGTCGACAGGATTGTGGCTATGGGCAGTCATATCGTGGGCATCAAGGACAGTGAGTACTCTCCGGCCTTCTCGGCCCCTGACAAGATTCGAGATGGCTAACGACATCTAAAGTGGCCGGTGTGTTGAAGCCGAGAGCTGCCACGCTGCTTGTCGGATCTATTCGCAAGAAGTACCCAGACATGCCGATCCATGTCCACACGCACGACTCTGCGGGTACTGGTGTCGCTTCCATGGTCGCATGCGCTCAAGCGGGTGCTGATGCGGTGGACGCGGCTACCGACAGTCTATCCGGCATGACCTCGCAGCCGAGCATCGGCGCTATCCTGGCCTCGCTTGAGGGCGGCGAATTTGACCCTGGCCTCGACACGCACAACGTCCGCCAGCTGGACACTTACTGGGCGCAGGTCCGTCTTCTATACTCGCCTTTCGAGGCCGGCTTGACTGGTCCCGACCCTGAGGTGTACGAGCACGAGATACCTGGCGGTCAGCTTACCAACCTGATCTTCCAGGCTTCTCAGCAAGGTCTTGGCGCACAATGGGCACAAACGAAGAAGGCTTACGAGCAGGCCAACGACTTGCTCGGCGACATTGTCAAGGTCACTCCGACCTCGAAAGTTGTGGGCGATCTTGCACAGTTCATGGTGTCGAACAACCTGACCTACCAGGAGACCATCGACAAGGCCGACCAGCTGGATTTCCCATCCTCCGTCCTCGAGTTCTTCGAGGGTTTGATGGGTCAGCCATACGGAGGCTTCCCCGAGCCCCTCCGCTCCAAGGCCCTCCGCAACCGCCGAAAGATGGACAAGCGCCCGGGTCTCTACCTCGACCCTGTCAACTTTGACGAGGTGCGCACCAAGCTCAAGGAGCAGTACGGTGGCTGCTCAGAAACCGACGTGGCATCGTACGTCATGTACCCGAAAGTCTTCGAGGACTATAAAAAGTTTACACAGAAGTACGGTGACCTTTCTGTGCTGCCGACCAAGTACTTCCTCAACAAGCCCGAGATCGGCGAGGAATTCAATGTGGAGCTCGAGAAGGGTAAGGTACTGATCCTGAAACTTTTGGCCATTGGTCCACTTAGCGAGCAAACCGGTCAGAGGGAGGTGTTTTACGAGATGAACGGCGAGATGCGTCAAGTCACCGTAGACGACAAGCATGCGGCTGTCGAAAACTCAAGCAGACCCAAGGCGGATGCCAATGACAGCAGCCAGGTCGGCGCACCGATGTCTGGTGTTGTTGTTGAGGTGAGGGTCAAGGATGGTGGGGAGGTCAGCAAGGGTGACCCGATTGCTGTGCTCAGTGCTATGAAGATGGTGAGCCCACCGATTAGAGCTGTGCATGGTACGACCGCTGACAGATATTGCAGGAAATGGTTATCAGTGCACCGCATTCTGGCAAGATTGGGGAGCTTGGCGTCAAGGAAGGTGATTCTGTCGACAGCCAGGACTTGGTGTGCAAGATCGTCAAATGAACGATCGATGCTACGGCCGTGACTCGTTACGACGCATGAGTATCTCGCGGCGCTGCATGCGGACCGATCAATGTTTTTGTGGCGTTCACGGGAGAATGATATATTTCAGTCACAGCCCTACGATCTTTCCGAAGCCCGTAACCTCACGGAGGTCGTCCCGGCGCATCCTCCAAGCACTTGTGTCACACGACCATAGAACATCACGTGTTCCCAGCTAAAGTTCAAGGCAGGGTCGAACTCTATCGCCTCGATGGTCCGGACAGATCAATGACGTAGGTGCACCGATCCATGCGGGCATTCTGTCGACGCATCAGCATCATCTGGGCCATGATGACTGGATCTGCAGGACGCATCTGGCGTGTTTCAGCCGTGAGATATGCTTCAGACCAATGACAGCCTGATGATGGCGCGATGCCCTAGTAGACTTCCGCTGCGGAGGGATATCGCGGACGCGTAGTCCTTTTGGCATGTGAGAGCTCAGGGTGTGGGTGCTGGAGGGGAAATATAGATATATGTGCTCTACCGCCATACACTGAGGTGGAGAGGAAATAGCACCCGCAACCGTGCATACTCACGACAAAGACATTAGTATACCTGAACACGAAGTCACATCGCACATCTCGCTCCACCTCATCCTCTTCAGACATCAGTCGCTCCCAATACACCAGCACGATGTCTTCCCCTGCAGCCAAGGATAACACTCAAGGCGTCGGCCGCTCGTCGCAAGATAGCTGGAGGAAGAACGTGAGCCTTCCTTTTCCCCTCCCTTTCTGCGCTGAACGTCCATCTTGTGCCTTGCTGACGCGGTCTTTGCAGTCCCCGGCGTCCCAGACCATGTTCAAAGGCCTGCAGGAATATAAGAGGGAGTCCAATCCGGATGTGTATCAGAAGCGCAGGGAGAGCTTGGATGAGAGCAGGCAGAGCCGCAAGGGGGTCGTGGCTGGGATTTGGGACAGCTTGACGGGGAGGAAGTAGAGGTGGGAGGTGAGGGGTTTTGGGGAGCTGGGTTGTGTGTTGTGGAGGGGGGAGCGTGGTTGGCGGGTGTAGGTGGAGTGATGTTGTAAGCTACGGGGTTGTGAAGGTATGCCGACTTTTGCAATCTTTCATGACGATGCTGTGAAGGGCAGCCGGCATGTGCTTCGTCCAGGATGTTCCGGAGGTGTCGTTACCCACCAAAACTTCAACCTGCGCTCGCACGGGCGGGTTTTGAGGGGTAAGGGAGACACTTCACTTGGTCGGTTCATGTATGCAGCCATGATAAGAGACATGGAAGTGGTCAATCTTTGATCACACTCGTGAGCGCGTGTGCGAACAAGAATACCCAACGCCGTCGTCACGACGTCAAGTGCATTGTACTCGACGAGCATGCACACCAGCACTCCGTCCCTCCTTCATCCCGTCACGTTTTCGTACCCAGCCCGCCTCCGCACAAACTTCCTCCACTCGGCGGACCTCCCAGCAGAAAAATCCCTCAGTTGCAATTCGGATCGCGGCACAAGTTCCGCGACGAAGCCTGGTCGTAGTAGCAGGTGCTGCAAGTGCGGTCTGCGTAGCGGTTGCCCTGTTCAGCACGAAATTGCGCATGGTCAGCATGGACGTGTTCCGTCGCTTTGGAGAGGCAGGGTGGGGCGGGACGAACGCAGTAGACCGGGCAACCTTCTCCTGCGACCGAGCCGAGGCAGTTCGGGAAGCAGAGGTTGATGGGGACCGGGTTGGTGAGGGGATTGGGGTTGGGAGCGGAAATGGGAGCGGGAGCGGGAGCCGGCGCCGCGGTGGTGAGGGGGAGGGCTGAGAGGAGGAGGGCGAGGTGGCGGATTTGGTGGAGGGTCGAGGGCATGGTGTTGGTGGTGCGAGGGCAAGGTGATGAGCCGGTGCTGTCTGCTGTTTTTTGTGCTGTTGGGCTGCGGAAGGAAGTGGGGAGAGGAGCAGGCAAGCTTTGCATACCGGCAGAGCTCTGATCTATATATGTGCTCCCGGTCGCCCACAGGGGCGTAGGTGAGTGCGGTCAATGCCTGTCATGATTCACTTGGCTGCCCCCTCTGTGCGTGCCACGCTCATCCTTGACAGGACTTGGGGGGCGGGGGGGCTCGGGGGGGCAAGAATAAGAGGTTTCAGTGAGGTGACTGCATGGATGCCAAGATTATTGTTTGAGTCAAGGAGTCGAGAGTCAGGCATTGTGCAGAGGAAGTTTGTGCTCTGGGCGCTGTTGACCAAGACATCGTTGTCAGTCGTGTACCGCCGGAGCCCGGGTGTTGTTGTGGAAGCAACATGGACGAGAATGGTGGTTATGCAAGGAGTTCACGTCGTCAAATACGATAATGCAGTCTCTGCTCATACCTTATTATTATCATCGAGTTTTCCATGAGAATACAGGTAATTCAGCGAAATTCTGCCGAGTGTATAAAGAAAATGGTCGACGTCAACGTCAGCAAGGTAATTTACGTTTGCGAATGACACTGCCAGTAATCTGCACAAATCCCCAGTAAATGACATGGCCACCGTCCTCCCACCGCCGTCGAAGCGTCAGAAGCGCGAGCAGAAGGAGCGAGCGCGCCACCCGATCGAGCAGGAAGCCATCCCCGAAGCGCCGCACCGCATCCAGTTTCGCGATGCAGATACCGGCGCAGCACGAGGTCCCGTCGTCTCGGTCACCCTCGCGCATCTGTCGCCGAAGAATCTGTCCTTGCTTCTGAACAATTTGCTGGGCCATGACGATCCCAGCGAACGATTGCCTTACCGTTTCTATGACCCGCTCGGGGATGGCACCGGCGAGTTTAGCCAAGAAAAGATTATTCAGGCGTATTTGGATGGTGTCACGAATAACGAGCAGGTATTCGATATCCCGTGTCGAGCCGAGGCGGTGTTCAAGGTGAAGGCGGTGACGAGATGTTCCGCGAGCATCAGCGGGCATGGCGAGTCGATCTTGGCCGTCGCGTTTTCGCCGGCGACGTCTTCAAGGCTAGCGACAGGCAGCGGAGACAAAACGGCGCGCATATGGGACTGTGATACCGGCACGCCCAAGCATACTCTCCACGGCCACACAGGCTGGGTGTTGGCGGTCGCGTGGTCGCCGGATGATGGCATGCTGGCCACCGGCAGTATGGACAATACGGTGCGACTGTGGGATCCATCCAAGGGCGCACCGTTGGGAGGACCACTGAAAGGACATACCAAATGGGTCAACAGCATATCATGGGAGCCGTACCACCTCCGAGAGCCGGGACGACCGCGCTTAGCCTCCGCCTCGAAAGACTTCACAATCCGCATATGGGACGCCATCGGCCGAACAACAGACATGACTCTGACAGGCCACAAGGGCAATGTGTCTTGCGTGAAGTGGGGCGGTCAAGGCATGATATACTCCGCCTCCCACGACCGCACCGTCAAAATCTGGCATCCCGAGAAAGGCACGCTGGTCCACACCCTCACCTCCCACGCACACTGGGTCAACCACCTCGCCCTTTCCACCGATTCTGTCCTCCGCACCGGCTACTTCGATCACAAAGGGAAAAAGAAAATCCCCGACACCGTCGATGCCAAACGCCGAAAAGCTAAAGAACGCTACGACGCCGCCATCGCACCGGCAGGCGGCATCGAGCGCTTGGTCACCGCAAGCGACGACTGCACAATGTACCTCTGGGAACCCTCCAGATCCACCAAACCCCTCCACCGCATGACCGGGCACCAGAAACAAGTCAACCACGTCACCTTCTCCCCCGACGGCTCGCTCATCGCTTCAGCCGGGTTCGACAACCACACGAAGCTCTGGAACGCGAAGGATGGGAAATTCCTGCACACGCTCCGTGGCCACGTGGGTCCGGTCTACCAATGCTGTTTCTCGCCGGACAGTCGGCTGTTGGTGAGCAGCAGCAAGGACACCACGCTCAAGGCGTGGGACGTCTTCACGGCGACGCTGAAGGAGAACCTGCCGGGCCATCAGGACGAGGTGTTTGCCGTGGACTGGGCGCCGGACGGCGAGAGGGTGGCGAGTGGAGGGCAGGACAAGGCGGTGAGGGTGTGGAGAAATTGACGTGGCCATGGAGGTTTACTTGGGAGATGTTTGCGGTACGTTTGACACGTTTCCTTTTTTTTTTTTTTCAGCGAGTCGTCTGGAAACTGTAGTTAGTTCGTGGGTGGTGGGACGGCGGAGTAATGCATCTTGTGCTGTTTCCTGCGACGCTCGTACACGAAGGTGAGATCTTCATCCCGGCAGAGAAAAAAAAGTGTTGGAGAAGTGCACAGATTCTCTCATGAGTTAGTCGCCCCGGAAAGTCAGGAACTGGAACCCTTCAGCGCACCGCACCGCATATACTCATGCTTCTTCCATGCTTTTTCTACCCATTTCCCATGCTTTGTCCGGGAAGAAGGGACGAAGCGCACTGTCTCGCTCGCTCAAGGAACTCAGGGATTGTGTTGTGTGGTGTTGACGCGAGGGGGGTCCCGCGGGTCGCAGAGGAGCAAGCACGCACAGAGGGGGTGTGTATGTATGTCCATCTTTCTATCTATCTACCTATCTATTTATCCATCCATTGTGTTTCTCTCTTACGATCCCCGTTCCCAGGCACGTCCTCGTTTGCCCTTTTCTTTTGTAAATTTTTATTTTTTCTTTTTTTTTTCCTCTTTTTCTTTTCGGCAAGCTCCCGCGTTGATGCTGGCGGAGCCGCCCCTCCCCCCTCCTCCCTTCCCTCCCCCTCCGTGTGGTGTCAGTCAGTCGGTCAGTCAATCTGCATGCGGTCAGCATGAGAGGTACCAGGAGCGAGGAGCCCTTGAACTCTCTCTCTCTCTCTCTCTCTCTCTCTCTCTTTCTCACGCTCGCGCACATCAGTCCCGAAAGTGAAGAGGAATAAAGCAAACTGGAAGCGAACAGAATAGAAGAGTCGTGAAGTCGTTCTGGTACCGGTTTTGAGGGGAATAATCCCGCTGTCTCATCATCATCAAAGGCACAGCGGCAACAACCGGCCAGCTAGTCGAAGCGCGAAGGCCGCCCACAGAGAAAGGCGCTGTGCCAACTTTTCTTCCCTAAGGCTTCATCCCCAGGTCCCCCGAGCATATCGTACAGACCCACACACCTCCCCCATACAAGAAAAAGCAGGAGCATCAACATACATACGATCACCGACCCACTCTCACCCTCACCCTCCTACCCACTCACGCCCCACAACTGCGCCGCCACCCCCTCCTTCCCCCTCCTCATCCCCAAATCCTTCACAACCCACTCCCCCTCTTTCGCCACTATCCCCTTATCCTGCCCCAAAACCACCATACTCGCCTCACCCCCCTGCACCGCTCTCGCCAATCTCTCCGCCACCTCTCTGACCTCGCTTCCCCTCACATCCAACAACGCCTCTCTCCTCCTCTCCTCCATCTCCGCCTCAACGCCGCTCAAAAACCTCTCCATCCCCTCCCCACTCACGCTCTTCGGCCGATCCACCTCCTGGAAAACACTCAGCTTCGCCTCCTCGATCTCCCGCTCGCCCCACGGCCTCTCTGCCGCCCACTGCAATGCGCCCCTGAATACCGCAAGCGTGTGCTCTGGATTCGGGTCGCGGTAGGAATACATCCCGAAATTCCCGGCAAGGGCGTTGGTGGTCGCGCCGCCGCTGTAGGCACCGCCTTTTTCGCGAATGAAGGGATGCAGGTGTTTGTGGGTAAGGAGCTGGGAGAGGATGGCGTGGGGGGCGGAGAGGGGGGAGGTATAGGGGACGGTGGGAAGGGCGAGGCCGGTATGGGAGACTTGGTAGGGAAGGGGAAAGAAGGTTTTTGTGTGTGGAGGGAGGAAGAGGTCGGAGGGGTCGAGGGTCGAGGGTGATGAGGGGGTGGTTGAGGAGTTGGGAAGGTTGGAGGTGGTGGAGGTGGCGGAAATGAAGCGTCGGAGGGCGGATTCGTTGGGACCGGATGCGGAGGGTTCGCAGACGAAAGCTGCTCTTGAGCTGCCAGTGGCGAGGTTGGAGATGGCGATAGATTGGATCGCTTTGAGTTGTTGGATGAGGGCGGACATCGCTTCCGAATTCTCTTCGGCAGAGGCCAGTTGGGAGGTGAGCTTCACCTGCAGCAAGCCCCGCGTTTGCTCTGCCATCTTACCGTAGGCGGAGAGGCCAGCGGCAGCATAGCGGATGGCATACGAGTGCGCGCTGCGTGCGATGCTGTCTACTGCACCAGAGGCATGAGTGGTCAGGAGCTGCTTGACCATCTTGCTGGCTTTGGGGCTGTCGAAGTCCGTCTCGAGCAAGATCGTTTGCAGCAGCTCGTACATGGCCGGGACGTTGCGGTCGAGCGCCCATCCACCAAGGCTCAAGCCTTCTTCAACCTTGTGCACGTCTGACGGGGAGACGGAGGAGTGGTAAGCAAAGCTAAACCCACCAGTCTTCAGATGAATCAGGTCTTCCAGCTCCTCCATCGACTTGTCTTTGGTGCCGATGCGCATCAGACTGTCGCAGAAGAGGGGAACCAGCATGCGCAGCTCGTCCGGCAGGTCCTTGAACAGGGACAGCGCGGAGAAGTACGTCAAACCGTTCGTCGATGTCTCGCGCCATTGGATTTTCGTCTTGTCGTCGATTTTGCTGTCTCTGACCTCCATCCTTGGTTTCTGTCGAGGGATATCGCTGACGTGTAATGTCGGTAAGCGGTCGGTGTCCTCCGAGGATCCGGCGTCTTGCTCCTTGATCAGCTCCAGCTCGCGCTCTCGCAGCTGCTTGTGGGCCTCTTGCTCGTCTGAGAACTGTTTGACCGCTTCGTCCACCTTCCTGGCGAGTCGCTCCGACTCCTCGCGCGCCAAATCGGTCCCGAAGTCTTTGTTCGGCACCATGGTGAAGGTGAGAGTGTTGTCATTCAAGAAGTACTTTTTCATCAGATTCTCCAAGTATCCCCCCTTGGCCATCTCGTGCTTGAAGTGGTCCGTGACTTCGTTCCAGGCGAGGACCTCAAATGGATCCTTCCCTTTGAACCATGGAGACATGATCTGGAAGATCAGTCCCGGCCCAAAGTCGGCGGTCTTGTGCTTCAGACGGAGCTCCAGCTGATGCATCAGGCCATTGATCTTCCGCGGATCCAAACCCTTCTCCGATGTTTCACGCAACGTGGTCGCCACAATCTTCTTGACTTTGGGCACATCTTGCTCTTTCACGCCATTCAGGCCGACGGTCAGGAAATGCTTGGTGCCGTGCGTGTCCCACCCGGTGTTTGACGAAAAGTCAGTGCCCAGGCCGGATTCCACGAAAGCACGATAGAATGCCGATCCGTACCCGGCAAGCAGTACAGTGAGGGCGATGCTCAGTGCAAATGACTCGTGGACGTCGCGGATGTCGCATGCCTCCCATGTGGTGCTGGTCTTGTACTGCGCTGCCGGAGGCGTGAGGGGATCGAGCGGACCCTGCTGGATGATCTCCTTGGGACCATCAAACTTGATTGGAGCCTTGACTTGGTTGTCTACGGCGCGCTTGTCGAATCTGGCCAGCTGCTCGCCAATGTATTCCAGATGGCGCTCCACTGGCTGGTCACCGTAGGTCAGAATCTTGGCGTTGCTCGGGTGATAGTGATCCTTGTGGAAGTTGGTGAGCTGCTCGTATGTCAAGTCTGTCATCTTCTGCGGATCTCCGGCACTGTTGTGGAGCGCGGGAATGAGCTGTTGCATGAAGCGGATGTAGAAGAGATATGTGGCATCTGACATCTGGCCCTTCATCTCGTTGTAGACGACGCCCTTGAAGATCAGATCCTCCTTGCCTGCTCCATCCCTCTCCACCTCGGGCTTCTCCGGGCCTATTCGCCAGCCTTCCTGAACAAAGTGGGAATGCTTCAGGAGGGGATGCAATGTCGCGTCGAGATAGACGGACATCAAATTGCGGAAGTCTTGGGCATTGGTGGTGGCGAAGGGATAGGTGGTGAAGTCTGATGAAGTGAAGGCGTTCATGTAATTCTGCAGCGAGCGAGGAAGCATCTTGAAGAAGGGATCTCGAACGGGATATCTGGACCCCCCATCAGCCTCCCTGTCCTCCTGCTCGGAGCTGCCCAGGCTGACCTACTTTTCCGATCCGCACAAGGTGACATGCTCGAGGATGTGGGGGACTCCGGTGTCATCGGGCGGGTTGGTGTGGAATGCGATGCTGAAGACGTTGTTCTGATCTTCTCTGGCCACATGCATATACTCGGCGCCGGTCTGGTCATGGTGGAAATGCAAGGCCGACAGGTGCAGCTCGGGGACATGTTTGGTGCGGTGCAATGTGAAGCCATGCAGCTTGGCGCCGACGAGCGGTAGACGCGACAGATCGGTGACTGATGAGGACGGAGCGGATGAAGCGTATCTTCTTCGTGGCACGGCCGCTCTGGCACGTGGGGCCACGAGGTGCACACCACTCCGCGACTGACGCAATGTTGATGATAACATTGGATGGTGGTGGTGGAGGTGGTGAGGATGGTGATGGTGGAGGTGGTGAGGATGGTGATGGTGGTGGTGGTGGTGCCTTCCTATTCCGTCACCCGCTCCTTCCTGAGTTCTATATTATTTGTGTACAGATGATGATGATGAGGATGATGAGGATGATGAGGATGATGAGGATGATGAGGATGATGAGGATGATGAGGATGATGAGGATGATGAGGATGATGAGGATGATGAGGATGATGAGGATGATGAGGATGATGAGGATGTTGATGATGATAATGATGTTGATGATGATAATGTTGATAAAATGTCGATGATGCATCTCCTTTCGCTTTCTTAGCTTCGTTCTCGCATGTCTTGTGATTGGCTGGACTAGCGAGAGGCTCTTGCATCTCTCATTATTGTCACTACGGGACGAGTATTATTGCCCGGGGTCATGCGGGCGGTCGAGTCGAGATTTGTACAGCGCATACATCCACCCACACGCACCTGATTGTCCAAGACCGGCATCCTCCATCTGACCCGTGGCCTGGCTCACATGCCGAAAGGAGGGACGGCGCAGAGCTTGACACCCCCGACCGACCCGTTATTACCACACAGAGCAGGCGATACCGCACGCGAGGGCGTGTGGAAGCGTGCGAGCGACTGGTGTAAGCCAGACGATCCTCCCCGCCCGTGGCGTCCGCATCCACTGCCGGACGCCGACCAGACGAGCCACGATCTTCGCCCCAGCACCGCATTCCCGTTCCACACCCGCACCCTGCGGACGACATGGCGGCCGTCGCTAACCAGCAGCCGCTTCCGTCCAATCCCGCCAGAAACGCACCCGCCTCCATGGACTACTCCGACGCCTCTCTGAGTGCGCCACCTCCTCCCCCCTCCACCGCCCATGCGCCGGGCAAAAGCAGCAGCAAGAAGAACAAGAAAGGCGCCGCAAACCACAGCAACGACCCCAACGACGCCCACAAGGCGCTGCTGTCCAAGATCTCCCAGCTCGAGCAGTCGAGCACCGAGACGGCGCACGAGACGGCCGAGATCGAAGCGGAGGTGCGCAAGGCGAATCGCGAGCTGACCTCGATGCTGAATACCCTGGAACCGCACAACAGTCGGCTGGATGTCCTCCAGCGTAAGTTTACCGAGCTTTTGGCCGACATGAAGCGAGTCGAGCGCGAACACACCAAGGCGAAGAAGCGCGGCGACCAGCTGCAGAAGGAGAAGGAGGAGATCGCCAAGGAGCGCACCAAAGAGCGGGGATTGAAAGAGAAGCTGGAGAAGTTGTCCAGAGAGCTCACGCGAGAGAATAAGCGTTTGAAGGAAGAAGTCAAGGACCTCCGGGAGTCCTCGGCCGATAGGAATCAAGAGCTGCACAGGAAGCTGGAGAGTATGGTCGTGGACGTGGAAGAGGTCGTGGCAGATCGACGGTCACCAGAACGCCAGGCGGTGGAAATGGAGCAGGACAAGCTGTTTCGGGAGAAGTTCACCAGCTTCTTGCACCAGTATGAGCTGCGCGAGCTGCAGTTCCACAGTCTCATGCGCATGAAGGATTTGGAGATCGCATATCAGACCGCCCGGCACGACCAGCTCAAGAAAGCGCAGGAAAGTGAGTTGTCCAAGAGCCATCAGCTCACACGACAAGTCAGCACGTTCAGCCAGACCGAGAACGAGCTGCGCGGTCAGCTCAATGTCTACGTCGAGAAGTTCAAGCAGGTATGTCGCCGCACACCATCTGCACTTTGCTACGAAACTTTCCATGACTGCTTTGACACGAGTCGGTACATAGATGACTGACTGACACCCACAGCAGGTAGAAGACACGCTCAACAACTCCAACGACCTCTTCCTGACCTTCCGGAAAGAAATGGAAGAAATGTCCAAAAAGACGAAGCGTCTGGAAAAGGAGAACCTGAACCTCACCCGGAAGCAGGAAGCGACCAACAAGAACATTTTCCAGATGGCCGAAGAGAGAAGCCAGAGCCAGCAGATGATCGACCGGCTGACGCGGGAGAACGAGAAGTTGAAGAAGTTGTGTCGCGCTATGCAGCAAGGTAGTTATGGAGCCGCGAGGGGTGTGGGGCAAGTCGCGGAGGGCGCGGTGGATGAGTTCGAGGAGGGTTTGGAGGGCGAGACGGAGAGCGAGTACGAGGATGAATATGACGAGGATGAGGAGGAGGAGGAGGAGGAAGGAGAGTACGAGGACGATACCGAGGAGGAGGTGATGGAGGTGCCGCCCCGGACGTTCGGGCCACCGCCTCCGCCGCCGCCGCAGGAGGGTGTGGCGAATGGGAAGGTCAAGGGCCCGGGGCACGGGCAGATGAACGGGGTCAATGGGGTTAGGCATTGAGAGGGTGTGTTATTGTTGTTGTTCTTGTGTAGGAGTATGCCATTGCTCTCTTTCAACCAATGCAAACGTGCACATGTCTGCCCATTTCTTCGTGATTGGTGGGTCAGGAGGAAGTGGAGTGAGAGTGCGAAAGGTGAGATTCGTGAAGTTCTCTCCATGCAGGGGTCTCACGCGGATCGTGAAGTGTCAAATCAGCAAAAGCTGAAAACCAAAAAGGTTCTTTTCTATCTTGCTGGTGCTGACCGCCTGTTTTGATGACTTGTATTGCGGCACGCACTTGTTCCAGAGAGAGACAGGGGGTGGGGTAAAGGCGTGACGCGATGAAGACGACACTCATGAGGCAAAGCAGCGGCGACATCTTTGCCAAGCAGACGGTTACATTCACGTGGACGGCGGGTGGCGATGCAAGGTTTGGGTCATGAAGCGATGGATGGAGGGGTGCGGTGACAGCCTTTTTCAAGCATCCAGGACAGACAAGGCTTTGCTCTTCACCACCAGGCGACCGTCTGCTCATCCTCCAACGCCGTCGTCTCACCATGGCAGCCGCAACACACGACCGTCTCACCAGAGTCAAAGCAAATGTCTCGCAAGGTCTTCAGCCAAGCACTTACTAGAGCGCCAGCCTGATGCACGTTCATCTCTGCCTCCCGCACACGCGCCTGCAGTAGCAGCGTGGACAAGGAGCGCTTGATTTTGAGCGGAGTCGTGCAGGGCGACGTTAGGCAGTGGGCGACGGGGTTTGGGTGTGGGGATTCGTTGGTGGTGGATCATGGTGTCGGCGGGGACGGGAGGGTCGTGGCGGGATGGCGGGAGGCAGGTGCGGGAGGGCTGGGTCAAGGGGGAGGAGCCGGATGCGAGGGGAAGGGGGTGGGATGTGGGGTTCAGAAGGATGATGGGTGAGGGAAACGGCAGGAAGCCCACTTTGAGCATCCCAGCTTGAATGGCAACGCCTTTCACGTGAAAGTGGCCTGTGCGTCCCGCCTATTGCGGCCGGCTCTTTTCGCGACTTGGGTTGCGACGCACACAAGCATTTCGCATGACTTCGTTCGACATCGCCTTTTGAGCTGAATCCCGCGTACCACGACCATGACGCCACAATCAGGCGAATCCGCAACCAATCCCCTGCGTCATCCATCTGCAAGCCCCGTTCGAAAGATAAGTCCTCACCCACCCCTTTGAAACGAGTCTGGCGTCACCGGCACCAAGAGCATACTGCCTCAGCAGTGCACGGGCGATAGACGTCCTTGTCCCTCCAAATGTCTTAGAAGTGTGGCATCAGCCGGGGAGATGGTTTCTCAGCCGTCCACGGTTTGCACCTTCCTGATCTGATGCTTAGAGGGAATTCTCGGAGGGCTTACTCTTGGAGCATGCGCTAACAGCCTGTGGCCCCTGGTGTGTCGGCATTTCTGTATGTTCTGCGGCGGTGCCAAATGCACTGCGCGTCATCAGTGATCTGGCTACGAGCCGAGTCCTGGAGACTATGGAGCAGCGCACTTGTCCGCGCCGGCAGTACACTACGGGTTCGGATGCGCATGTTGAACATATTCCACGGCTCTCTGCAGTCAGTCATTTCTTCCCATTATGTGGACTAGTGCACAATAGACTACCAACCAGCATCAGATCAAAGCTGTCTCCCGACGTAGCAGACCACTGAAGACTCCAGTTGGATCGCTTCGACGCAGCGCATGGAGCGTATTGTTGCTTTTCAGTTGCGGATTTGGGCCCATCTGCACCGTATCTATCTCCGTCTCAATGCGTCCTTCCACCTTACAATCAAGCTCAAAGTACCCGACACGACGATGAACATCCGCCACAAGCGAAGTCGCATCCTGCACGTCGATATTGACCGGAACAAACGGACCTCCGAAAGCAAACGCCAGACCACGAACCACTTGTGGCGGCCGAGTATCCTTGTTCGAGATGCGATAGTCGTCGGGCGCATCATTCCGGACGTGCTTAGAGCCCAAGAACTCTACACGAAACGCGGAGCTGCGCCGGAAGGTCTACCTTGCTGTCAGGTAGGAACCAGCGGACTCGGTTGCCGGTGGATCCGTCGAGCAGATCGTGGCATAAGGGTCCTGCGTCCGGATCGCTGGATACGGCAGAGAAGTGATTTGGAAGGTTGTCTCGGTCGTCGATGTCATCGAATTAGGTCGTAAACTAGGTTGCGCGCTGTGTAGTGTCGTCTTTTCTCCGGGGCCGGCGTAGGAGCCCATCTTGCAGCTTTGATCAGACCTCTTATGATGACGGCAGAAGCAGGAAGAAGCGCGTCCATAAGCCAAGGCTGACTTGAGACTTGGTATTGCTCTGGCTCGACATTGAGTCGATAGCCAATGACCTCAATGCCCGCCACATTTTGCTTACTGCCGAGTGTGTCGTTGGTGACAACGCTTCAACCGCAGCCCACGACCACGACGGTGCCCGATAGAGGTCTGGTGTCTCGCGATCTCCAAGGAGATCTACATACCATAAGAGCCCAGCGATGAGTTCAGCAGTCCACATGCCCGCAACATAACCACTACGAGCTTGAAGCATCTGTGGTGGACCAACACTGTATGGCGAGTACCCGTGCAAGGTAACGTCTCTGTCTCCTCTGGTCTCCCTCATGATACTCTCGTATAGCCACCGCCAGACCGTTGATTGCAGGGAGCTTATCATGTGCTTTAGTCAGGTCCCTGGTCGTGTACTCGCTGACCGCGGCCCACCAGGCGCCATGCCAATTACATGGGCTCAAGCTTTCTAAGCGCTGTTGTGTGAAACGATAGAGCGAGCGCAAAGCAGCTGGAGAACTATCATTCCATTCTCCTGTCGGTTGATGTGGTTCATGCAAACGCTTGATGCGCCATAGCCACGTTTTCGCGGCAGAATCGGAAGTCCAGAGCTCCTCCAAATCCAGCTGCGCTTTAAGGACATATGGCTTGATCGTATCGGGCACGGGGCTGTAAAGGTCGAAATGACTACCGACACCAAAATACAGCTGCTGGTTGCCGAAGTAGATAATGTGTGTCAATAAATAACCTGCTTGTATCAGCATGACTTGCAGACAGTGTCGTAACAGTGTATAGCTAGTGCTTACATTCTTGTAGACACCAACCTCTGGTATTCCATCTGGATAACATCAAATCTGCTGTGTGTAAACGCTGCTGGATTTGTGGGATAGGGACGAGATATACTGGCGTTTCGGTCGAGCTTCCACAGCCTCCACTGAGCATCCCTAACATACATGGACTGCGAGATAGAGGAGAATGTGGACGGAACAGGCCTTCGGATCCATCCCAGGCGCCACTCGCTGCGATTGTGCAGAGTGCACATTGATATATCCCAGCCATCTGAGCGGCTTCCCTTCTCCATTCGTCTTTCCAATCCTGGATGATGCATAGCGAGTCGATCCACAAGTACTTGACGCCGAGTCGGTCAGTGAGCTGTATGGCCTCCTGAAACGTTCGAGACAGTCGCAAGAAGTGGATGCCATCGGCCAGAAAAGAGGCATAGTTCGATGTCAGGAGGCGCTGCACAGTTGCGGCGCCCGTGTTAGAGGGCTTGGCTCAGAGCGATGTAGTTGCAATCCGGGACATCATCCTGGCGCGCGAAGGAAGACTCATGAACGAACACTCTGCCTTTGAGCCACCAGCTCACATCAAGTGCTCTTGTAGGTAAGTCAGAGGTGGCAGCTTTTCGCTTTCCCAACGAGTAGCTTATCAAAGCGACTGCCAGTTGCGATCCAGTGCTTTCGGAACAAGGCACAATCATGGGACCGTCAGCTTCTGTTGAAGTCTGAGATTAGCTTTGCCGCTGGGTTACATTTACCCGCAGACTTACATTGTGATCCCAGTGTCTTCAGATGCAATGGCGGTGCAAACTCACTGCCCGCTCCGGGTTGCTTTCTGGATATTCTCTGATGCTGCGCTCCATCTCCGAGGCCGCCGCAGGCCATGATAATGAGGCACCAGAACATCGTCGATGAGGACGAGACTGATGAGGAAGGGCTGTGCTTTGACACGGTCAGCACTGGATGGACCAAGTGCTTGCTCCGCATACAACAGTTGCTCCTGTTGGTCTTCATTGAGACAGCTCCAGATCAACACGCACAGGTGGCACTGAGCACTCGAGGCATGTAGCTCCTTGGCACTAGCGTGATGTTCAAGACGAAGACAAGCAGATCCAGGGTTGCGCCGTCTCGTGTGCCGTCCTGTACAGGCCGCTGATCAGGGCACAACTGTTGCTACACAGCCAGCAAAGGCCATGAGTGCTGGAAGAGTAGCCATCACCGCTGACAACCCCTTCAAAGGTGCAGACCGGTGTTTTGGCAAGGAAAGATTCACGCATGCGACTCCATTGCCGATAACGCTGTCGTGGTCGTCCTCGCAAGCCCGACACAGCATCCACACCTCAAAAAGCCCGACAGAGAATGAGACCCGCGCACGCTATCCGGGTCGAGTCGTGATGCCCCAGATGTGGTCCGGTCACTGTTTGAGGAAATTTCGCGAGCCGCGTAGGCGAAGGCTTCAGATCTCTCATGACTATCAGGTCCCGGACCTGAGCCCGCCCTCAAAAGACGCAGCAACTCATGGCCATATTGCTTTTCGCGAAACTCCTTGATTCGATCGCTCTTGTCTGCAGGTATGCAACCCTGCTCAGATGGGTCTAATCGTCGTGCTGGAAGAAGTGTGTACTCGCCCCAGACAGATTCAAAAGCACAAGAGTACAGGACCCAGCAGTTCGAGATGAGCGCAGCGGTGAATGCCAGGATTCCATCGCGGGTTAAGCCAACGCTGATGTGCGTGCAAAGCCAGGCGAAGGTGAACACGAACGCTGCTATGAGAGCAGCCAGCCAGCACAAGAAAGCTGTACGCCAGAAATTTGACTGGAATCTTGAACCTGGAAACAGTGCAAGGAAGTCGTGCCCGCCAACATAGATCAGGGCCAGGCCACTCGGTATGAAGACCAGAGAGGCGGTGACTAGGGCGAGACGAGTGAGATGACTAGCAGCAAAGAGCTCAGTGGCGAGGACTATGGTGCTCACGAATGTGCACGCAAAAGATGCTGCTGCAAAGAAGATCAACGCCGGATGCACGTTTTGTCGACGCGATGCGTCTCTAATTTGGTATTTGAAGACCATTGCAAGCGCAAAGGAGAGCGACGAACGCGGCCGAGTCGCTCGATACTGGGCATCAAACTAGGACTTCTGAATATTCTACGACACCGATTCAAATGGACTGACAGCCACATGATGGCGTACTCTGCGGCCTGCCTGCTTGCCGGTGCCGAAGATGTGGCTGGCCGCAGAGTGCTGATGACTGCGTGAGCGGTTACCCAAGGTAGTCCCGCATACCCGCACCTAGATCTGCAGAAACCACGGTCCACGATGCATATCGTGCGTTACTGGGCGGCGATTTGGCGAATGGGACAGAGCGGAAGTTGAGACAGCGCGTGGTTTCCTGCATTGGAAAGGAGGCGGCGTATGCAATCCTTCAGCCTTGCGCTGTAATCTCCACCGTCGTCGCTTAGCTGGGCCTGACTACTGAAGGCTTGGAGCCGTAGACATTATTATTATCTTGGTGCGTTTTCCCGTTGACTCGCAAACCGCGAATTGATTGGGGAGTGAGCGAGGTCAACGAGGATGAGGACCATTGTATGCATTCCGGGATGGCCTGGATACTAGAGATAGCGGAAGGATCAACTAACGCGTTACAGTATCTTCAGCTCTCGAGCTACAGACGAGGGACCAGTCAGTCATGTTGCACTTCACCACAGCAGAATGGGCCTTGATGGTGCTCTGGCTCTTCACCCTCAGCGCATTCGCGGCCTTCACCTCTCGTCTCTCGCAGTCTTGCCTCGGCATCATGCGGCGCTACCTGTGGTATCGGCAGCTTCGCGAAGTTTGGCGACTGAACCACCAGGCACACCATACTGCGCACGACCACGTATCGACACGCGAGGTCTCCGGCTCAATTGAGCTACGCGGGGGCAGAGGTGCGCACCTGGCATCAAGACCCTCGATTCATTCGACCACTTCCGGGTTTTTGGGCAGCTGTAGTCTTCACCGAAGACACCGAGAGCGGACTGAAGGAAATGTTCATCTGAAGTTGCTGGCCAGGTCAGAAAGCTTAAGGATGACCTTGAATCGGGATGTAGCGAGGACGTCCCGAGGATCAGCCGCAAGCTCTGGCCCGGTCGACGGTCTTCACTAAATGGATAGCACCTCTAATACTATCCTTGGGTTTCTGGCGCGACTGCACAACACTACAGTGAAAGACCTTAGTTTTGCAAGTCCCGTCGGAATGGTTCAGAAGTCTATACACGCTAGCAAAATGTCGAACAGCACCAATGCACTTCCTGGCTCTCATCATCCTGCCGTCTCATGCTCGTTTCCACGCTCCACCTTCTACGACGATTCCATCTTATCCAGGATCGCCCTCGTGAACTGATGCGTTGTCGCATCACCGCCCATGTCTCTCGTCCTCGCCTTGCCCGCTGCGATAACATCATATACCGCCTTGCTGATCCTATTGGCATGGTCGTCCAAGCCCAGATGCCTCAGCATCATGCTTCCTGACAAAATCAATGCCGTCGGGTTTGCTTGGTCTCGTCCCTTAATATCGAGACCAACATGTCGGCAACCCGGCTCAAACACTGCAACCTCCCGGCCCATGTTGCAGCCGGGCACGATTCCGGGACCACCAACCAGACCAGCGCCGATGTTAGAGAGAATAGAACCGTAGAGGTTAGGCATGACCATGACGTCGAATTGCTGTGGACGGGAAACGCATTGCATGGAGGCGTTGTCCACGATCATGTCATTGGTCTCGATCGTGGGGTATTCCTCGCCGACCTTCTTGACTGTGTTGCGGAAGAGACCGTCGGCAAGCTTCATGATGTTGGCTTTGTGGATGCAGGTGACCTTGCGCCTGTTGTTGGCCAGAGCAAAGGCGAAGGCGAACTTGGCAATGCGCTCGGACTTTGCGCGGGTGATGATCTTCAATGATTCGACGACGCCGTTGACGGACTGGTGCTCAAGACCAGAGTACTCACCCTCGGTGTTCTCACGGATGATGCAAAGGTCGACATTCTTATGGCGGGTGTCGTAGCCAGGGATGTTCTTGATGAGGACGATGGAGGCGTAGATGTCGAGTTCCTGGCGCAGAGCGACGTTGAAAGACTGGTGGCCGCTCCGCTCGACAGGCGTGTGCAAAATACCTTTCAGACCGAGCTTGTTGCGTTTTAGCGAGGCGATGGACTCGCGGAAGAGCTCCTCAGAGTGCTTGTCGCCAGTTTCCACACCAGAAACATCGACCTGTTCCCACTCGACGGGTACGTTGTCGGCCTTGAAGATGGTCTTGACAGATTCTGAAACCTCAGCCCCGACACCATCACCTGATGTTATGATATATCAGCCTCCCATGCCTGATATGCTTGCTTTCTTTTTGTGGAATTCGTACCAGGGATCAAGGTGACTGTGTATTTGCCGCCGAATTTGGTAGGCTTGAAGATGTCCGTCTGCACTGTCGCGTATGCTATGTCATGCCGTCAGCATGACTTGCGATTGCTTATCGCTCGTGGAGGCACATTCGGCGTACAGCGGGCAGCTATCGAAGGATTTGCAGGGCTACCGGTCGCGCTTCGCAGCAGAGCCTGTCGCATTGTCAGTCCAGATATACTAATCTTATCTGCTGATCACAACGTACCGCAGCCCGTTGGGAGCTCCGTGAGAACATGGTCGAAGGTCTAATGCGTGCGCAAAGAGATGTTGATAGCTCTCAACGTTGCATTTGCTCTAGGCTCTGCGGCTCGGCATCGCAGCCCGGATCGAGCAGTTTATCCGGCCGAATCACATGTCAACATGAAAGCGGACTTCACTCCTTCTCCTGCGTCCATTATTACGCGCTCATCGTCCTTGGTACATATGCTTTTCATCGACTGTGGCATATGAGAAAAGGTGCGTAGGATGTTCTGGAGATGCACGGGCTACCGGACTCCTTCAATGGCTTGCACTGCATTTGTTGTATACTTCGTACGCTAAGCCGCACGACATGACTTTCGTGTTAAGAAATTCATCACGCTGGGTCATATCTTCATGAGAGTGTGATGAAACTTGGAAGAGGTGCAAACCATTTCGACTCATATTCGTGCCATGGCAGAGACCAACATTAGGTACGTTCAGCGCCATGACCGCAAAGCCTATTGACACCAAAATCGGGAAGTAGGCTTGTCCGCAACTTCCACAACTGGACAAGGGGCTGGTAACGCCATGAAGATCATTCACGCGACGCAAGAGGAATGCTGGACGAAAAGGAGAGAAGTGTCCAGCAATCATGCACCCTTGTATGCCCTGGCGACTCGCCCGTTGCTGCTGCTATCAGAATCGGCGGGTGTGGAACCCATTGAGTCGATATGACTGGACAAGGAGTATCGTGGACTTGTCCATCGATTCGCCACTGCCATCCGAGCTATTGGCCCGTTCGGAGCTTGTCTCTTCCCCAATAGGCGCCCAACCAAGGTTTTGCTTATTGTCGACTTCACTTTGCCCGTCCGTCTTATTTGGGTCTTTCAATGGAGATCATGCGTCCATTCTGATCTCCTCAATCAAGTCTTTATCCGCAGGTCTCTATTGACACCTCGTTCGGGCCTTCAATCTGGCATGAACCACCATATAGTCTTGTCGCTTTCGACCGTTTGCATCTCCTTTCTTGAACTACCCACCAGTCACTCTTTAATCCGTGTACAACATCATCTAAGCAGTCTCAAGATTTGCACTTCCTATCACTTTTGCATTTCCTTTGAACAACAAAACAACAAGCACTTGATCGTCCATCATGAAATTCAACACCGCAGCATTGACCCTGCTGACGGTCGCCAGCCAGGCTGCCGCGATCGATTCCAGCGCCAACTACCCTCGCGCCATTTTCGACAAGGGCGTCGGTTTCTCCGGCACCCAGGGTCAACCCGGCTACGTCGCTAAGCGTGCGGCCGAGGCCGTCGCCGAGGCCATTGCTCACCGAACGGGTGGTGTCATCACCTTCTGCGGTGTCCAGGGCGAGACATGCCAACAGAAGCGTGAGGCTCGCGTCTCGGGCGGTGGCATTGGCTTTTGCGGTACCCCGGGCTCCGGCTGCCAAGGCAAGCGCGCATACGTAGACAAGATTTACAACGCTGCGCACAAGGCATTCAACAGCATCGAGGCCCGTGAAGCCGCTGCCGAGGCTGATGCTATCGCTGAGGCTATCGCCGCACCCCACAGGACGGGTGGTGTCATCACCTTCTGCGGTGTCCAGGGCGAGACCTGCCAACAGAAGCGCTCTGAGCACGAGCTCGGCCGCCGTATGGCCGCCCCCGATGCGCACAGGAAGGGCGGTGTCATCACGTTCTGCGGTGTCCAGGGCGAGACCTGCCAGCAGCGCCGTAACGCCGAGCCGGTCGCTGCGCCAGAGGCTCACAGGAAGGGTGGTGTCATCACCTTCTGTGGTGTTCAGGGCGAGACCTGCCAGCAGAAGCGCACCGACGAGGAGAAGCTCGAGGCGCTGGCCCAGATCAAGCGTTCGCTCCCCAACATTGAGCGCGACGAGTGCTACGCCGAGGGTGGCCCATGCACGCAGATCGAGGATGCCAAGCTCGCGCTTGAGGAGGTGAAGCGTTCGCTGGTCGACAGCGGCGAGCAGAGCGCTGTTGCCAAGGCTCACCAGAAGGCCAGGTCTGAGGGCGCCTACGAGGCTGAGCTCGCTGAGCGTGAGGCTGAAGCCGCTGACGGTGCCAACACTCTGGCTCGCCGTGCGCTCCAGGACCTCGAGGACGCCATCGACGAGGGTGTCGCTGCCCTTAACGACCCGAAGTTGTAAATGTACAACATCGAAGTACGTGAATGTATCAGCAAGAGACCTACGCTGATTGATCTTCGACAACATTTGTACGCCATCTCATCAACATATCTGGAATTGAGTTCTGGAGTCAGCGGTGTTGGGTGAGGGTTTTTTGGGACTTCGCAACGTTTGGACGTGTACAGGCAACGCTTCGTTTACGGCAATCCGCGTACTTTACGCAACGAGTCCTGTCTCTGGGGAAGACATGGGCTGGAATATTGGCAAGTCGGCACATCTGGATCATCTCATCTGGTAACTTTGGATGAATGAATATGTGGCTCGGCTTTTGCGACTTACGACGGTACCGATAGTGGCGCCAAGATCTTCATAGTGGATCATAATATTCTTATGGCCAACGCCTCGTTCTTGTGCTACTTCTTGAAGCCTTTGATGCTTGATGGTTTGCTGTACAGTCGTCTTGTGTCTGCCTTTACGTGATCTCGGGACCAGCATCTGCAACTTGACAGTACTTCACGCTGCGAACATACCGGCCTTGCACCCTTCCGCGCTTGAGAGCAACCTTGCCTTCACCCAAAACAAGCTGCAGAATGTTGAAAGGTGCCTTCCGGCTCGTCCAGCCCGTGAGCGAGCCGCTCGCTGGCAATCTCGTTATGCAAGCGGCCATTCGCGCTGAGCTATGTTTTACTGAGGGCTGTGAGTGGGCGATCCCATATTCGACGTTGCCGGTTGATCAACCTCATCTGCTATAGCCAATCCCCAACCACAGACTGGACAAATCCGTTGTGCGCGGGCAAAGCTGCTCAGCCTACGACATTTTTCACCTCTTTGTTCGGAAGTTTGACAGAGACATGGTCATTCGCACGTAAAATTTGTGAACCTCGTCGGCTTTTATGGCTGTTGTTGAGAACCTTGGCCGCAAGATTAATCTGCTCCCTTGCACTTCGCAATACCTATTTGGTTGGTTGCAGATTCTTCGTCGCATTTTCAGGAGTTACCAAGGCCGACTCTAGGAGGTCTCTCGAAGCAGAAGCGTCAGGTTCCACCGGATGGCATGTAAGTAGCCTGGCGCAAACGAGATCTTGATTGCCTTCGAACTTCGAAGAGCCCATTACATGCTTTCCGAATCTTTCAACGACGTCTGCTCTTGTATTAAAGTGGTTTCCAGAACATAACCTTCTAATAATAGTTGCGTCGCAAGAAAGATGTTCATGTAGACGATTGGAGGCATCTTCGTGTAAGGATCGCCAGGCAGAGCATACCGTTAGCTGTCTCTGGCCTGAATCTTACGATCGACAGCCTCGAAGAAGGTCAATAGAACCACTTCCGCTACACGTGTGCCCTGAAGCAATATATCCGCGTGTATGAGCGAACGCAAATTGTACTCCACGCCAAGAATGCTCGCGGCCAGAAGCATAGCTTGATGCCTCCCTGACCCCTGACTCAACGCTAATCAGATCGAGGAGCAGAGCCTTGTATCCGTCTGCGACGGTGCAATAGCAAAGTCAAATATCATAAGCGTCAGATTGCGAACTTCCCAAGAGACGCGTACACAAGTCAAATTCATGTGGCGCACAGGCAAGCGTCTGGACGCACAAACGCCCGAGGATTCAAAGCTCGACCTGTTCAATAACTCCCCACTGTATGTGAAATCCTTCAGGATGAAGGGTCCCCTTGGATAAGCCCACACATCCCCTTTCAGCTTCACAAGACAGAAATCGAGTGTCGGGCTATCAATATCCTCTCTATCGATTCCACCGGGAAGACTGGCAACTTCATTTTCAATGCCAGTTCGAAGGTCCTTGTCTAGGTCGAAGCTGCGTGGGCCAGCGATGGCCTTGTTGGACAACGGGGAAGGGGAGCCTGGTATGGCTATGGACAGGCAATCAGGAACGTGTGGTGTCTGGCGGCCTCATGGCTGTCGAGGTGACCATGTCTGGCTGGTTAGGCATAGTGGCCAGGCTGAGAGTGGAAATGTCCGCTTTGGACCTGCGGCTTCGATGAGTAAGCGTGAGCCGATGTCACTTCCGACGCTATTCGAGTCATGTCTGCGCGTCGTGGGAAGATTACATGTATGGATGGCAGTAAATACATTGCAAATTGTGCAACATATCATGGCGAAGAGAGCAGCAGAGGAGCCTTTGGAAGCAACATATACGTCGCCGGCGTCCAAGAAAACAAAAGTGCGTGACGCGGAAGATGAGGATCTTCGTCCCATAGAGAACGGCCACGCGAATGGAAATGGTACATCCAGACGCGATGGTCAAGACGAGCAGGAGGACGAGGATGAGGACGAGGACGAGGATCTAGATGCGCCTGCAGTATCCACACGTCAGTATGCGCCTCATGAAAGATACTCGGATCTCTATCTGGACACGATTTCGCGAAAGAACATGGACTTCGACTTCGAAAAGCTATGCTCAGTCACGCTGTCAAACATCAATGTATACGCATGTCTAGTATGCGGAAAATATTTCTCTGGACGGGGAACCAGGACGCCCGCGTACTTTCATGCTCTAGAGGTGGGTCACCATGTGTACATCAATATGGAGACTAAGAGGGTCTATGTTCTACCGGAGGGATATGAAGTGAAAAGCAAGAGTTTGGACGACATCAAGATTGTGGTAGATCCTCAGTTCACTGCACAGGACGTCAAGACTCTGGACAAGAGGAAGGAGCCGTGTTGGGATCTTTGGGGCAGGAAGTATACTCCTGGCTTCGTCGGCATGAACAACATCAAGGCCAACGACTACCTGAATGTCGTCGTCCAAGCGCTATCACATGTTCAGCCTCTGCGAAATTTCTTCATGTTAGAGAACCTGTCATCACGACCGCAACTGGCGCAACGGTTCAGCATTCTGGTGCGCAAAATCTGGAACTCAAAAGCTTTCAAGTGCCACGTCTCGCCACACGAGCTCATCCAGGAGATCAGTCTCCGAAGTAGCAAAAAGTTCTCTTTGACACAGCAGGCCGATCCGGTCGAGTTCATGAGCTGGTTTCTCAACAATCTGCACCTGTCGATTGGAGGAAGCAAGACAAAATCGAAGTCATCACTCATCCAGAAGATTTTCCAAGGCTCGCTGCGTGTGGAGTCGCAGACCATCAGTGCTCGTGCTGATGCCAGTGATCGATTGCGATTTGAAGACGCAGAGATCAAAGCGGAAACATCACCTTTCATGATCTTGACACTGGACCTGCCGCCAGCACCTCTCTTTCAGGACGACGCCGAAAAGAACATAATTCCGCAAGTGCCGCTCACCACGATACTCCAGAAATACAATGGCATCAATACACAAGAGCGAACAAACATGCGCATGCGGTACCGCTTGCTCCACACTCTGCCACCTTACCTCGTCATGCACATCAAGCGCTTCCAGCCCAATAAATTTCTCGGCTCGCAGCGAAACCCAACCATCGTCACGTTCAATCCTCGTGCACTAGACATGTCGCCTTATGTCGAGTCAAATCTTGAGCTGCATCCGCCCGGCGAGCTGTTGATCTACGATCTGATCGCCAATATTACGTACGAAGGCGTGAAAGTGCGTGATGACTCTGTAGAGGGCGAGGCTGAGCGCAAGGTATGGAAGGCGCAGGTGAAGGAGGGAGGTGATAGCCAGCAGTGGTGGGAGATGCAAGATCTGTTTGTCGAGAAGGTGAGCGCGGAGCTGCTGAGTACGAAGGAGAGCTACATCATGGTATGGGAACGGCGGAGGACGAAGGGAAAGGGAAGGGCTGCTTGATGTCCATTGCAAAAGCGTTGCATTGGCACATATGCAAAGCCTGCCCAGTGTGTGTGATTATGTATCCTGCAAGCAATGCAAGACAGATAAGCTTAAATCCTACCTTATCGCCGCGGCTAAGCTTGTCGACCTCGGCTTTGAGCGCGTCGCAACAGACACCACCCTGAGCTCTCATCATCAGCTCGCGACGATGAACAAGGATCAACATTTGCAATTGTGTACATTGACGACAGCAGATCAATTTCGTCAGAGCACCCTCAAGCACAACCATGGCCAAGCCCAAAATGACGCTCTTCCTCGACGTCGTATCACCTTTCGCCTACTTCGCCTTCCATGTCATCAGAGTACGAAGCAAATCCCACAGCAGCTCACCGCAACACATATCAAGTCCCTCAAAAATTCTTACTCACAATTTCAAACAGAACTCTCCAACCTTTATGAACTGCGAAGTAACCTACATCCCCATCTTTCTTGGCGGCGTCATGCAAGCCACCGGCAACCGCCCACCCATCGAGATCAAAAACAAAGACAAATGGATCGCACTGGACCGCGATCGCTGGGCGAAACAATTCAACATCCCCATGGGTGCAGGTGGGCCAAAGCCATTTCCGCAATTGACTCTAGGAGCTATGCGTACACTCTGCGCTGTCAGCTTGAACTACCCGGAGAAAATGGAAGATTGTTTCGCAGCGCTTTACCGGAAGTTCTGGGTCGATCTGGAGCCGATCTCGAAACCTGAGGTTTTTCGACCGGTGTTCGTGAAGGTGCTAGGAGAGGGGAAGGGAGAGGAGGTGCTGGAGAAGGCGGGAGGGAAGGAGGCAAAGGATTTGTTGAAGAGGAATTCGGATTTAGCATTGGAGGAGGGAGCGTTTGGGCTGCCCTGGTATGTGTGCACGAATGGAGAGGGGAAGAAGGAGGCGTTTTGGGGATTTGATCATTTGGGGCAGGTTGTGGATTTCTTGGAGCTGCGGAGGGAGGAGAAGGGGTTTAAGGCGATGTTGTAAGTGCTTGAGTCTCTTGTCTTGTTGTTGCATATGGCATCGAGGTTATGATGTGCAACTTATCAGCAAATGATCCTCTCGCCTCTATCTTACTGCAGCAGTATGATTCGGTATCGACGTGTGCCGTCCACTTTACGATTCCGCAGTGCTCTTCCAGATGGCTTCGCGTAGGCGTAGAAAGCTCAAAAAAACTTTGCAAGCTTGCATCATCGGGCCATCCCGCACGCCTGCGAGCTTTGCGTTCCTCGGTCCCGGACAGCTACTGAGGCGAGTGGCGCTTGCCTGACGCAGCAGATTGGGCGCTCAGATCAGCATGCAAGCAATATCAATGCGATCCTGTTGGCCATGCTGTCCTCGTCGGCTGGCTTCAGGCGGGACGCTGCTGTCAATGAGGGCGCCTGTCCCGATGCGTCATGCAGGGACAGTGCCTCCAAAAACGTCTCATGCCACGTCACGATCAGCGAGCAATCGAAGCACGATTCAGATCCAAAAGAATCTGGAGCGGCGTCTGCGTACCTGGTGTTTGCTTGGCAGGTTCGACCGATCGCTACATATCGCGTCTGCAAGCTGATCACCGGGTCCATTTTGAGCCAACTGCACCCGCGTTAGCGGCTATTCTCTGATGGCCCTCTGAGTGAGCGCGATGCATATACAGGCGGAAAGAGCTCTGTAAATTTCTTGCTGAGTCATTGGGCACTCTGTCGTTCACCAACTTTACTCGCAACCTTTGCAGCGTCCTCAATGTTCATCCTCAATCTCTGCGCTAGAGACCGATTGCTACCTAAGAGTTTACGCTGATCATTCTCGCCCTCCGTATAGTACTTTTCGAGGAAGGCGATCAAATATCGCAAGATGGGGTTTCTGGGATGATGAGCATATAGCAGCGCGATGTTGAGATCCCTACCAATGTCTTTCATATTGTGATTGGACTTTTCCACATAATCGAGGAAGCCCTCAAACTAGAGGTACGGGAGTAGTGAGGTAAATTTGCGAGAGTCAAGAAGCTTGTGATCTCCATCACTGGACCGTCCAGGTTGAACCAGCATTGACTGGGAAGGCCGAGTTCAGATGCTGGCTTTCGCTGACCTGGACCTGCAGCTCTCGTATGAGCTTCTGCTCTCTCGTCTTTGAATTGTAAGATTAGTTTAGTCGCTTGATCTGCATTGCGCGGAAAGCTGTGGCGATTATGCGCACAACACCACTGCCGCGTAATGCAAGATTCACAGTGTTGGGAAGCTCAATTTTGATCCAGTCAACAATGAGGTTATCGATCTTCTCGACAACTGCTAGATAGACCAGGCAGTGATGTCAATCTAACTCCATCGTCATCCTCGTGAAGTGATGCATTGATGAAAGGACTACATAGGTCTAAAGATGTAGCACTTAAGCTTGAGCGGAACATGCTGCAGACTACACTGCTAACACACCGAAACATGCATAGCAAGAATGTTGCAAAAGTAAGTAAGAATAGGTAGACTCTGTTAGGTCTGATCTGCTAGCAGCTCTAGCTATACACTCTAGAATGATAAGCACTAAAAATTATTCGATGTAGATATAAAAGGATTTAATTGAAAAAGATCTAGTGTACATCTTAATTACTAGCATAGCTAGAGTGCTCTAAGTAGCTAGTCCTGATGATAGAGCTTAATTATAGACTTGGATATTCTATCTTACAGCAATGATATGGAATTTAATTCTAAAAGATAAAAACATCTTTGTATTGCTACTATTACATTGGTTGTATGTCTTCTCTTGAGAGCAGTCCAGAGCAGTAGATCCCTTAGCACTAACCGGACTGTCTGTCCTTAGTAGGCGGTCCGCAGGAGCTAGATTTGGGAACCCGATGTTGAACAATCAGTCCCAAGGAAAGCTTTGTCGGTGCAGAGGATTCGGAAGGTAGTGCACAAAAGCGCACAACGCTGAATGTATCTCAGCATAACAGGTGCTTTCGCCAGCGAGCCGACTTATAAGGTTCAGAACGCTGGCACTACACTCAGGTCTTACTTGCATCCGCCTTGCCTCGACGCTTATTGTTGGTGATCGTCTCGCCACTTCGACTCAAAGAACGACAACACTATCCTGCTTCTGACATTGCTTTCTTCGATGCGCGATCCTCTGTGTCGCGCTCTCCTCTTGAAGGACAAATTGTCTTCGGTCGCCACAGGATTTGCACCGCATGGGCGGCTGTCCGAAGGCCAGTCATTTGAATGTGGGCCTGCCTTCCGCTCGTGTGCAACGTAAGACTCATGCGAACATAGGCAAAAAGTATAGCCATGATGCGCGTTTAAGCATCTAGCAGCAGCGATGAAAATCTTTCAGGCGACAATTACCCTGCTTCGCCTCGTCCTCCAGATTGTGCGAGGTCAATGCAGTGCTCGCTCGGATGATTCTGTTGAGTGCCCAGTCGCCAACAACCCGCGCCTAGTTCACAGTCTGATCGAGCATCTCCAACCCTTCGCGCTCCGTGATCATGCCGATCGTACAAGATTGCAGGCATGCAGAAAGCCAACGGGAGCTGGAACATTCGTAGTGCGTTGCTCCGAACACCTAAGAAGCCTTCTTCCCCGTCAAGCCCTCCAACTCGTGCTGTAGTTTCTTCATCGTCTCACCCTTTTCCTGCTTAATCTCCAGCCCTTCCAGCTTGATCCAACCAATGTACAGCAGCTGAAACGTGGCCACCGCAATCAGGAAGTTCTTGGCAACTGGTCGCCCGAATTGCTTGTAGAAGTTGCCGTGTGGGTTGGCTTTGGGTGGATCGGGAGGCTGATATGTCGACTGGCGCCGTGAGGACCGCTGGCTCAGCAACTGGAGTCGCGATTGCGTTACTCTACGTATTGCAAGCATGTTCGCAGCGCGATTGATGTTGGATGACAAGAGTCTCGTGGCGGTGATACAGGAGCTCTGAACGCTTGGACCCTGCCCAGTGGAAAAGTCGCGAATAAGTCGCGTGCCGGAAAGAAACTCTCTACTCGAACACCACCCTCGTTTCCTGGTCGTGTTCCTACATTTCGACCACAGACATCTCAGAGCATGATACGTATCGATTGAAACTGTCAAGATGGTAAGCTCAGTCCCACCTCGTCGCGCCGCCATTCCACTGACATCCGGCAGTCATTCGAAAACCCCACGCAAATCTTCGAGGAGGGCGCGATAGAAGAGAAGGGCGAGAATGCCCGGCTCAGCGCTTTCGTGGGCGCCATCGCCGTCGGCGACCTGGTCAAGAGCACACTCGGTCCTAAGGGCATGGACAAGATCCTACAATCAGCCTCCACCGGCGAAATTCTTGTCACAAACGACGGCGCAACAATCTTGAAAGCCATAGCCCTCGACAATGCCGCTGCAAAGGTCCTGGTCAACATCTCAAAGGTGCAGGATGACGAAGTTGGCGATGGAACAACGTCTGTCGCAGTTCTGGCTGCAGAGCTGTTACGAGAAGCAGAGCAGCTGGTCAACCAGAAGATCCATCCACAGACCATCATAGAGGGATACCGGATAGCAAGCCAGGCTGCATTGAAGGCGTTGGAGGAAGCAGCAGTGGACAACAGCAAAGATGCACAGAGGTTCAGAAAAGACTTGGTCGCCATTGCTCGCACCACTCTCTCCTCAAAAGTCCTTGCACAAGACCGAGACTACTTTGCCAATCTCGCGACAGACGCCGTTCTCCGCATGCGCGGATCGACAGACCTTACGCACATCCAGATCATCAAGAAAGCGGGCGGCAAGCTCTCAGATTCGTACCTCGACCCTGGATTCATCCTAGACAAAAAGTTTGGCGTCAACCAACCAAAGCGCGTGGAGAATGCGAAGATTCTGGTTGCAAACACTTCTATGGATACGGACAAAGTAAAGATCTTTGGTGCGAGGGTAAAGGTAGAGAGCACGGGCAAATTGGCAGAGCTGGAGAAGGCAGAGAGGGAGAAGATGAAGGCGAAGGTCGAAAGGATCAAGGCACATGGTATCAACTGCTTCGTGAACAGGCAACTGATCTACAACTGGCCGGAGCAGCTCTTCTCTGATGCTGGCATCGCATCGATCGAGCATGCGGACTTTGATGGTGTGGAGAGACTGGCGTTAGTGACGGGAGCTGAGATTACTTCGACGTTTGATCATCCCGAGCACGTCAAACTCGGACATTGCGATCTGATCGAGGAAGTCATCATCGGCGAGGACACTCTGATTCGCTTTTCTGGCGTCGCAGCAGGCAGAGCATGCACGATTGTGCTCCGAGGTGCAACAGAGCAGTTGCTGGACGAGGCAGACAGAAGTCTTCACGATGCACTCGCCGTCCTGTCCCAAACCGTCGGCAACCCGAAGATCACGCTCGGAGGCGGCTGCGCAGAGATGGTAATGGCGAAGGCTGTCGACCAAGCTGCGCAAAATGTTGCAGGCAAGAAGGCATTGGCCGTTGACTCCTTCGCTAAGGCGCTCCGGCAATTACCTACCATTCTGGCGGACAATGCCGGCCTTGACAGCTCAGACCTGGTCGCGCGATTACGGAAGGCCGTCTACAGTGGGATGTCGAGCTCGGGCCTGGACCTGATGACGCCGGGTGGTGGCATTGCGGATATGAGGGAGCTGGGTGTAGTGGAGAGCTATAAGTTGAAGAGGGCGGTTGTGTCAAGTGCGTCCGAGGCGGCAGAATTGCTCCTTCGAGTGGACAACATCATTAGGGCTGCGCCGAGGAAGAGGGAGAGGATGTAGGCAGGTTATTGACAGTTTGTGGCGTGTGGTTACAGTATCGACAGTGCTGATCGGAGGCGCTGTTAGACATTGTGTACGTCCAGCAAGTGATATGAGTACAGTCCGCGAGAGAGCGCGTTGCACCCGAGCCACTCGAGCACAGGGCCAAAGCACCGCTGACTGCGAGATGGCTTCCGGCGGCACGCCAACTGTAGCGTTGAAGGGCAGTGCTATCACAAGCCTGAGTTGCCCGCATGGACGCTCTCCTGACATGTGATTGGGTCTGTCCAAGCGTACAGATAGTAGCGTAAGCAGAATAGTCTTGCCTTTTGGGACTCAAGATCGCGGACTGGCCATGGTCACAGTGATGACCACAAGATTATGCGTATCTGGATTCTCAACACAACGCTAGCCTATTTCCTGGTCGCCAGGACGACCGCGGCGCTCCACTCCATCATCACCGTCACCCCATTCGGACTCGTCTTCCCGATCACATCCTGCACCTCTTTTAGGTACGGCTCAAGCCTCCTCACAGTCTCCGAGCTGTCCAGCAGCGCGATCCTCGTCCGGAAACTCTCCCAGCCCACCTCCTGTCTCCAGCCTTTCCCGTACTCATCGTTTTCTCCATACACATGCCGTTTTTCCTTCTCACCTACGCGGGAGGTAGGAATGTCCAATTGGTCGTCTGCAGATAGAGTAGTGAATTGTTCCTCAAGGTCCGGAATGCGGAAACATTCACTTGCCTTGCCGTGGGGGTTGATCGTGATACGGCGCGTCTTCTCGCGATCGAACAGTTCCTCAGGGAGCGGCACGAAGTCCAGGCCAAGGGCGAATTGCTGTTTGGCTTTTATCTCAGTACCCGTAGCGAGATCCCATGGCTTGCTGCCCCATGCAGTGAAGAGCTTTTGAACAGCTTCTTTTGCCCGCTCGTTCCCCACAATTCGGCCAGAGGGACGGTGAGTGACGATCGCCAGTGTGCCGCCGGGTACGAGGGTCTTTGCCACGCTGCGCACAACCGCTTCGGCGTCAGTGAAATGTGCCGCTTCGCAAAGCACGGCGAGGTCAACAGACTCCTCGGTCATACACTCCTCGGCTCGCTCCGGCGCATTAGTTGAGAAAGTGAAGCGGCCTCTCCGTTCTGTATCGGCCGTACGACCTTTGCCCAGCTGCTTGCGAGAAGTGTTGATGCCCTCCTCAGTCGGATCGGAGACGTGCACGTGTCTGAAGAATCTGGCCAAGGCTGAGCAATAGACACCAGACCCTGCACCGAGATCATGGGCGAGCTGCCAGGAGTCGTTATGCTTCTGATGGTGCTTCATGATCAGCGCATCCAGTGACGCTGGGTAACGTGGTCCGGCTCGCTTGTACAGCTCCCATTCGTCCGCGATACTGTTGGTATGTGAAAGGATCGACGGCGCCCGCACCCTTTCTGATCCGATGGGCGAGGCAATAGCGTCAAGATTGGGACGGTCACTCAGCGGGCTGAACTTGGCGGAGGCCAGCATGGGATCGGCGGTGTAGAGATCGGGGGGTGTAGAGCCAGCAGTTCCCGGGTCGCCGTTCAGGACCGAATCGGTGGGATCGTTGACCTTGCCGTCGAGCATGCTGGTATCCAGAGTGAGGTCTATACTGTGGGTGTTGGTCATGTCATTGGGCTCTCCCACGCTTGACCTATCCTTGGTGACGCCAGCATGGCTGTCCTGGCCGTCCAGACGGCCGTTCAGGGACTCCAACGGCTCCATCGACGCCGCATTAGGACTCGGGTGTGAGTGTCCGTTCGACATGGCGACGCATGTACCGCGACAAGAATTGGGTCAGGGAACGTCCATCGCCCATGGAACGGGCTGGCAATAGTTTTTGTAGCTGTGTCGTAGGCTGATCCAGCTGAAACGAAGTTGCGGCGATGCTGACGTACTGTTGCGCGGTTTTGAGCTTGCGGCTGATCGGATAGGTGGCGAGGTTGCAGAAAAGTTGCTGCGGGTGAGACGGATGGTGCTGCAGGTCCTTGTAGGATTCACAGTCAAGATCAGGCTCTACAGTGGACCAGAGGTCAGATTGACGCAGGAAGGAGGACCATGTCAAAGCCACAGACGTCTTGGAACTCGCACAGATGGAAGCGAATAGACCAGACTTGCGCAGCGGCCACGCCCGAGCTGCAGACTAGCATGTGATTGCCGAGATACATTATTATTCGCGCCTGCAAGTCGGTCCATACATGTACAATCGACCTGCTGTGCGCCATGTCTGCTTGAAACCGCCACGGCTGAAAGCGAGGACATATGGGACGTCCAGCCCCAGAGATTGAGCAAATGGCCTGCTGGACGGGTCGCCGCGTTGGGCATCGTGTGTTTTGGAGTGATATTATGTATGATATAGGTCGAGTTCCTTGGCAATGACTGTTTCGAGACGACTCGTGCCTCGCATCAGCTCCTTTGCGACAGGTCAAACCATTCCAGAGTCCGTGACGCGACCAGATCGGGTTCTTCAGATGGTGTGGAGCGCATGTCGGGTGGTGGTGGGTGATGATGATCATCTCACATCTTGATGACTGCCATTAGCGTCCGCTCAGTGATCAACCAGTTGCCACCCTTGCACCTTGCTCATGTCCTTGACCATCAAGAAGATGGCGAGATCTGACTTTCACCTGTACATCGTCTGAGACGACCACACTCCATCGACATTGACAAAGCTACAGCGCTCCCGCTATGCGAATATCTGAAACGATCAAGGGAGACACTTTCTCACGTCCCAGCACGCCGGCCAGTCCAACGCGGTAGCAAATTCGCAGCCACCCCGCTGATCCCACAAGTCGTCGGCATCTGATTGTTTGGATATGCTCAATCTGAGAAGAGATTCGCACAGTATACCTTACATAGATCGTCAACAGCTTCAAGTTTTGTTGACGAGGCGCAACATTGAGCACGCGAGTGCTTCGCGTCCATGAACTCATCACAGGGAGCGAAGAACAATGGTCAACACACTGTGCCTGCCCATGCAGTGTCGCCAACGCCAGATAAATGATACACAGGATAATCGGAGACCTCAAAGCGAGGTGACAGTCCCGTCACCATCCGCCAAATTCTGCTCGTCAGCTCAGTGCGAACTCTCGTACCACGCGCAATACAGACTGCTCCAGCTGCTGAGGTGATCAGAGTGTATTGCTCCACTTCCTCACGTCCATCCTGACATCCCTCGACCGACCTATCCACGTGCACATCGAACAGGACTCATCAACTCGTTGCGGACCGACCGCCACCATTTCTGAGCATTCGCATTTGGCTGGAGGAAACATGCCCAGCCCAATAGCACTCTCATCATACATATGCTCGAGCCATTCGGGCATCGTCGTTTTCCAGGGAGATCCGCTCTGAATGTCGTGAGTCCTCAGCCTCATGATTTGCACCGTGAATGTCAGAGACCTGCTTCCGAATGCCTGTCGTCTGTACACATGAACAGCGTCAGCGTGACCTTCAGTCCCCAAATGTGGATGCTGGTGATGTGCTCGCTCATGTCAGTCCGATCGTCGGTGCGCCCTGTTCGTGACGTTCGATACTGGCCATGCGATGTGTTGCACGGACTAGTGTCTCGATGTTTATCACGACGTTCGGCCGAGTATTCTCGCATTGAGCTTTCTGTCGGCATGTGCCACTCGTCCGTACATATACACAAGCATATAGACCGTCCAAAACCCTCCCTCGAGATCTTTCTTACGGCAACTGGCTCGGCGCAGTGCCATTGACCCCATTCGTCTTGACGGAATCCACCTCATACTCCCCCTGTTTGTACTCCCGCACACTCTGCAGCCACCCAAACTGGTCCTTCAGCTTCCCCTGCTGTATCCCCTTCAATTGCGCTAACAGCTTCACCACCGCGGGCCCGGGCTCGTCCCCTCCGTCCTGATATTCGAATTTATCGTTCTTACACCGGTACGTGATACTCTTGATTGGCACCAATGCTGCAGCCGTCCCTGCTGCCATGACCTCGGAGAAAGCGTTCAATTCATCGTATTTTATGGCCCGCTTCTCCACCTTCCAGCCCCAGGACTCAGCGATCCGGCACACGGAGTCAGAGGTCACGGATTTGATGACGTTTTTGCTGTCTGGCACCACCAGCGTTACCGCCTCACCCTCCTTCCCTGCGGCTCCCTTCACGCCAATGAAGCCGGAGGTGCTGAACTCGTCGATCTCCGAGCGTGTCTTGCTGTCGAGGTGGAGCGTGATCCCAAAGCCTTCGTTCCGTGCTCTTTCGCTGAAACGGAGGACGGGGGCGTAGTTCCCGCCGACTTTGGCGGAGCCGGTGCCTTCGGGTGCGGCGCGGTCAAAGTCTTCGAGGATGAGGGCGGACACGGGGTGGACGCCGTGGTAGACGCCGGTGGGGAGGACGTAGACCAGGAACGTGTATTCTTCTGGCGGGTTCAGGCCTAACTGGGCGGAGGAGCCGAAAAGCAACGGACGGATGTACAGGGCGGCGCCCGTGCGGTGAGGCGGCACGTAGGCGGCGTTGAGCGACACGGCGAGGTGGACGCAGCGCTCGAAGTGGTCGAGAGGGACTTCGGGGATGGAGATGAAGGAGGCGGAGTGTTGCATGCGTTTGGCGTTTTGGTCGGGGCGGAAGATGTTGATGGTGCGGTCGTCGGGGCCGCGGAAGGCTTTGAGGCCCTCGTAGCATTGTTGGCCATAGTTGAGGCCGGGGGCCATGCCGTGGATGCGGAGGAAGGGGTCCTGGACGAAGTTGGGGGCGGTCCACTGGCCGGTGGTGACGGAGTAGTGGGATTCAATGTGGCCGTTGACCTCGCGCACTTTGAAGCCTACGTTGTCCCAGTCTGAGGCATGTTAGCGCCGGGCTGGAGGTGATATTCAATGGATGCTCAAGGCAGGGAGGAGGTACCGATGGTGTTGACTGGATCTGGTGGGAAAGTGGTCGCCATCGCGGTGAAATGCGTCGCTGATAACTATGTAGCGATGGACTTGGTCGGATGAGGGAGCCTCTTTCAATTGTTGCTGCTCACGGTAGAGACGAGCTAGTTGGTGCCAAGTTCCAATAATGGCCTTCCGCCGCGTTCCTTGGAGCATTAACCATTTCGTCATGAATGTTTTACTTTTGGGTATGCAGGTTGCTAAAGGTGTTTAATGGCTTTCCGCCGCGTTTCTTGGGGCATTAACCATTTCGTCATGAATGTTTTACTTTATTTTGTACAATCGAGCATCCAAGCCCGTGCGGGGCGGGGTTTACAGCGCTGGGCTCATCACCCTCATCTCACCGTCGCACGATAAACACCACCGCCACCGTCGGCAGCACCGCTCTCCATGGCCGTCACCCTCGGTCCCTCCCGCCGCTTCGTCCTCCTCCTCACCCTCTGCTCCTTCACCGTCGCCATCCTCTTCGTCACCCACTTCCGCAACCAGCCCCAGGGCGTGCGCCACCCCAACAACGCCCTCCAAATCACCCCCGCCCACCATGTCGATGTCCAGCAGTCCACCCTCACCGGCACCACCATCATGCCCAAACTCGGCAACGAGACCGCCAAAGCCGAACTCGGCCGCGCGAGCTGGAAACTCTTCCACACCATCATGGCGCGCTACCCCGAGACTCCGACTCCCGATGAGCGGGTGGCGCTGCAGAGCTACATTCACTTGTTTGTGAGACTGTATCCGTGTGGAGAGTGCGCGGCGCATTTCCGGGAGATTGTGGACAAGTACCCGCCGCAGGTCAGTAGCAGGAATGCGGCGGCGGCGTGGGCGTGTCATGTGCATAATGTGGTGAACGAGAGTCTCGGGAAGGAGGTGTTTGATTGTGCCAACATTGGCGATTTTTATGATTGCGGGTGTGCGGATGACGAGGGAGAGGCAGGGGAGGGGTCGACGGAGAGGCGCGAGGGGGGAGGGAAGCCGGAGATGAACGTGGAGGATAAGGAGAGGTTGACAGGCGTGGGGGGGCGGGGATGGAGTAAGGAGCCGTTGTCGGAATAGATGGCTCAGAGCCGCTGAGGCAAGCTCTATGACTTGCAGAATCCGAGCCTGCACTACAGACCGACCGCGTCTCATTCGCTATCGACCGACCACAATATATCAGCAAGCGCATTGGACCTCAAAGGTGACCATTTCGGCTCGACAACTGCGCCGACCTTTCCAGCAGCAATCTTCTGCAACAGCCAGACATGGCATGCAACTCGGCAAATTCGGGCGCGGCCGTTCCACAGCTACAGCCGCAGTTCCAATGTGAGGGGCATCACCAGCAAACCGAGTCGCCCCGAGTATACCGTCTCAACGAGCATCGTCCCGAGAGACGTAATACATCGCGAGCTATAGCATCGCGGTCCACACACCATCTCCACCAACAGCAGCATCAGACACTCCCCGCCATAACAGTAATTTTTCCTCCCGTCCGCCACCGCTCCCCTTTGACCAGAACCTGATAACCGCAAGCCCCATAAAATCTCACCAGCTTCGCTTCCCGCTCAGCCGCGCTCAGACCATCGCCTTCGACCTCCTCCTGAACCTCGGCGGGCGTGGCAGGCTATAGGACAACGGGGCCAGAGAAAGCGAGTCGAATGAGAATGCGATGCACGCTCTTCAGCGCCAGGCGACCGAGATCCCTGCCTCGGTAAGACTGCAGGAGGGAGAGGTGGTCGAGGTAGCAGAGCTTACCGCCAGTCAATGCGATGTTGGCGTTGCGGGTGGATGCATCCATCACCTCCCCGGATGGAGCGAAGAGTGTACGCATCAGATTGCTGCACTCGTCTTCCTCGCCCTCCAGCAATTCCTGCGCAAACACCTTCTTTTCCCGCTTGTCGACGATCAACGCGCCGCACTCCCCGATGGTCACGCTTCCCTCGCCCTCGATGTCAAGTTCAAACGAACAGCCCAGGAATTGACAACATGAAGCCTGCTCATACTTCCCCAGGACCGCCAGCACGGTCAGCGCGCCTTGGCCGAGCGGACCGTTGTAAGGAAGTGTGATCTTGGTGGTCCGCAGTATGCCTTCCTCCTCGAGCATCGAATTCAGGGAGGTGTTATCCGAGCATCTGCTCAGCTCCTCCTCCAAGGGCGAGGAGGATCGTCGGGAGGACATGCAGCTCCTGTCGGCGTCATCAGTACCAATGACATCCGGAGCAACCCCTCCACCCGGCCCCATCACCATGTGCGAGTTTGAAGGACTGGGCGGGGGCGGAGCCGCGGGACATTAGGGCATTAGGGCATTGTTTGGTGGTAATTCAGACAAAGAGCGTCAAAGGGGCGGTTTGGGGGTAGTCCCGGAGTCGACGTGCGATGGGATGAGGGACGAGGAGCTATGTTTGGTCTTTGTCTGGATCGAATTACGTCTCTCTCTGTAACCTCGATGCGAGATGGAAGATGGGAGCCATTGGCCGTATGAGAATTGAAATTATCATCATCTTCATCATCTTCATCATCTTCATCATCTTCATCATCTTCATCATCATCATCATCATCATCATCATCACCATCTATCATCTTCTCGCTCGACCCATAAAGATCGTGGGAGAAAAAAAAAAAAAACTTCCACGCGGTAAGTTTTAATGTATATACTTCTCCCCGAGCCGAGCACGCAGAGCCCAGCGAGAACTTCCGTGTAGGTAATCACCGACCATGTGTGTCGCTTTCCGCCACGTCAGCTGCACAGCACAGAACTTTTTAGACATTTACCCCTCGGGCCCAGCTCGACAGTTTCCTCCGCTGACGCAGCATGAAAGATCCCCGCCCCCCTCCCCCCGAGTCCAAAACTCTAACCCCGCCGCCGAGCTGACCGCTCCGACTTCCACACACACAGGAGAAACCTCGGAAAAGGTGAAAGCCAGCCGGAAGACCCTCCTAATCATACCACGCAGCATTCATGCCGAACCCCGGCTCCTGGACATCCAGATGCGCGACGCGGCCGAGCAACTCGTCCTTCCACCGGTACATCTCGACCCAGCCCTCCTGGTCGTCCGTCAGGGCGAGCCACTCATCGGTCCACGGCGACGGGGCGACGGCGTTGCTGTGCCCGCCGCCCGTCGGCGTGGGGTTCAGGGCCAACTGGCGCGCGATGCGGCCGTCGCGGGAGAGCTGGAAGGCCGCGATGTAGCCCGTGAGACGCGGGTCGGCGCTGCGGGACGTCGCGAAGAGGTAGGCGCCGGATGCGGAGGTGAAGGTGACGTCGGAGCGGTAGGTGGAGGGGTGGTAGGTGCTGAAGTCGGGGGGGATCAGCGGGTAGGAGGCGTGGGTGTAGGTGGGCAGGTGCGTGGTGGGGTCGATGGCGTATTGGCTGAGGCGGTTGCCGGCTTCCATGAGGGCGTAGAGGTATTTCCCCGAGCGGGAGATCTCGACCCAGCGGGGGTGGTCGCCGTGGGCGGGGGCGGGGGTTTTGCCGATGAGGGTGAGGTGGCCGGTCTGGGGGTCCTGAGATGGGTCAGTCCGACAGTTATGTTTCTTTGGGGTCGTCATGAGAATGATGCCGGTGCATACATACCTTCTTGTGAGTCCAGATCTGATCGCCGTACATGTCTGCGGAGTAGAGATAGTCTTCTTGCTGGTCAAACACCATGCCGTGGACCTGGGAGACGTCGTCGAGTTGGACGTTCTGCACGTTTTCTTTCAACGCGCCGGTCTCATCAACGGAGAAGACATTGATATAATTCGAGTAATTGTAGAAGGGATTCGCGTAGACAAAGTACGGCTCCTTCTGGGCCGCCAGGACGAAGATGGCACGGGTGTTGGTGTCATTGGAGTTGGCGCGAGCATCACCGCCGATGGAGAGGGAGGTGGTCAGGCTGATGTCGGTGGGAGAGTTGACGTGGTAGGAGCCCCATTTCTTCATGCCGGCGCCATAGATGTTGTTGCGGTCGTGGGAGAGGGTGAGCCACGAGATGGGCTGATCTTGCGGGATGTCGGTCCGCTTGACGAGCTCGAGGTTGCGGGTTGCCTCGTCGAAGGAGACGGTGAAAATGGCGCCTGGCGGAGTCCTGGGATCGATGAGGTTAGCGTTGTGGTGGGTTCATGACTTCTGGTATCCAAAGCTTCCGGCCAAGAAGTGCCGTCAAACGCAACCAAGTTTGGTTCAATCGCGCATGGGCTTTTGTCACGTGCTCCCAGGCGAAGTGAATGGACGCCCTCCGTGGCTCGTGCACGTACCAGGTGCCGATGAACAAATGATGCTTCATCTTCCCTTCTTTGCCTGGTCCCGCGGATTCAGAGGATGATTTCTGCATTTTCCTCAGAAGCCCCGGAGGATCCGAGGTTTGAGACCAGACGATTCACTGAGCAGGTACGTGTCGGCAGAAGTATGGGGGAACTTTGACGTCCTGGTTGTCGTTCTTCAGCGGGGGGGATGCGCGGGGTGGCTCAACTTGCCAGGGCGGGAGAGGTCCCCCCCCCATGTGAATGTCCCGGAACTTGCCCAGTGGAGCTGGATCCCCATGAATCATGTCATTGGTCCATGGCAACCGAGGCGGACGGGGGTGGTGGCGTGTGCGCGGTGTAGCGGCAGTGGGAGGCGGGATGTGGAGCTGGAACATTTATGCTGCGGCGAGTGGAGTCAGCAAGCTGCATCGGGTACGTCATGCGCAAGCAGAGGTCCAGAAATAAGAATAATAATCCGAAGCACAGCTGTGCGAGTCAGTTGACACACGAGTCAGCCAAGACCAGAATCGAGTAGACAATACCGTACATGTATTGGATGTGCGGTGACGGGAGACAGCTGGCGTCATGAGCCTCGATGTCCATCCAGGACCCGCCCACGTTCCCGACCGCCCCGAGCCCCCCCACTCCCCCGCCACCAGCTACGCCGCCGCCATCGACGCCGCATTCGAGGCCGACACCGACACGCCGATAGATGAAGGCGCGATCAAAGAGACCCCACCGCGAATCAGGCAGACGCGACAACATTCCGCGCCGCGGCCGTATGGCGAGGTGATGGATGAGGAGGAGCGAAGTTCTCCGCAATCCAGTCCGAGCCTGCGACATCCCCGCGGACGGATCGAGCGCACGCGGCCGGCGGAGGGTCACGTCAACGGACGCCTCCATGCGACACCCCCCCTCCCAAACACCACCCCGGACGTGCTGGAAGGGCGGGGCGAGGATGAGAGTTCGCGGAGTCCCGTGAGGAAGGCGCACAACCGCATGTCGTCGCCGTCAGTGAATGCCGCGGCAACACCACAGCCCGTGCAGGCGCAGCAGGAGCGGTCAGATGCCCGGAGCGCCATGATGCTCGATGGCGCGACGGATGAGAGGGAACAGACGGTGGGCGGTCTGATCTACGAGAGCCTACGGAACAAGTCGGGCGAGAACCTCGCGTCCATCAAGCCCGGTCCCGGCTATCATCTCAGCATGCAGCACAGCGTAAACAAGCCATCCGCCTCCGAATCCCCGACCGCCTCCCCGAAGCGCCAACGCGCCAACAGCGAACTCGTCTCCGGTCGACGCGCTGGCGCCGGCTGGTCCCAGAGCGCCATCCGCTGGGCACCCCTCAATGTTCCCCTCCAACGCCGCCTCCAAACCTGCATGGTGCTCGCCCACACCCTCAGCATCGCCGGCGGCCTCGCCTGCTTCTTCCTCCTCTGCACCATTCCCCTCCTCTGGCCCATCCTCCTCCCCTACCTGATCTACGTCCTCCTCTCCCGCGCCGCCATCGACGGCACCCTCTCCCACCGCTCGGAGTGGCTGCGACGCAGCAAAGTGTGGTCCCTCTTCGCCGGCTACTTCCCTGCTCGTCTGCATCGCAGCCACGTCCTCGAACCGGGGAGGAAGTACATCTTCGGCTACCATCCCCACGGCATCATCAGTCATGGTGCTTTTGCCGCGTTCGGGACCGAAGCGTTGGGCTTCTCGCAGCTGTTCCCAGGCATCACGAATACGTTGTTGACCCTCGACACCAATTTTCGCATCCCCCTGTACCGCGACTACGCCCTCCGCATGGGCCTCGCCTCCGTCTCGCGCGAAAGCTGCGAAAACATCCTCTCCAAAGGCGGCCCCAACGGCGAAGGCATGGGTCGGGCAATCACCATCGTCGTCGGCGGCGCGCGCGAATCGCTGGACGCCAAACCGTATACCCTCCGCCTCGTCCTGAAGCGAAGGAAAGGGTTTGTGAAACTTGCGATCCGGACGGGCGCGGATCTGGTGCCGACGCTGGCGTTTGGTGAGAACGACATCTACGACCAATTCGACGCGAACGCGCATCCCTGGGTGCACAAAGGCCAACTGCTCGTGAAAAAAATCATGGGCTTCACCGTCCCCTTGTTCCATGCGCGAGGTCCGCTTTCCCTCCACTTCCCCCCTTCCCCCACACCTCCTCTCTGACCTTTCCCTTTCCCAGGCGTCTTCAACTACGACGTAGGCATGATGCCCTACCGCCGCCCGATCAACATCGTCGTCGGCAAGCCCATCGAAATCCAGCAGAGCAGATCCCCGGACCCGGCGTACGTGGATCAGATCCATGGGGAATACGTGGAGGAGTTGATGAAGATTTGGGATGATTGGAAGGACGTGTTTGCGAGGGGGCGAGCGCGGGAGTTGGAGGTTGCGGAGTAGGTGTGGGAGTTGGGATGACGGGTATGTATAGTGATGTGCGCCATTTTATTTGTAGAATATGTGACGGCCGCCGATGGGTTGGGGCTGGTTTTTTTTCTTTTTTTTTCCTTCTTTTCTTTTTGTGAGTGAGAGGTGTTGTGGTTCGGGAGAGGACATGCGATGGTGTATGCTCGATGCCTGGGGAGGGCTCGCTCCATGCCGAACGTTACGTCCTGAGGCCCGCGACCAGGCTCGTCTCGTCATCTTCAAGTCGCTTCATGTTGACGGCACACGGTCCAGAGTGTGTCCCGTTCGGGAAGAAGACGAGATGGATGGCATGTGCGCTACCTTAATCTCGCTGCCTTGTGCCCACCACTGTGATACGGTATCGTCGAGAGCAGAGTTCATTCTAAGGCTATCTTGTCATGATCTGATGCGATCTGACGAAACCTCTCCACACAGTGACACTGTCTGTCAGGTAACTCGTACAGGTCAGCAGCGGGCAGATCTCCCGTCACGTTTGAGAGGATGTCCTGAGGTGAGGGGCTTTGTCACCGTGCAGGCAGTGTGTGGACTTTGGGGATCAATGGCGATCAGGCCTGCGGTAAAGTACATATGTGCAGCAGCATGTCAACGCTCAGACACGTTTTGGAGAACGTATGCCTGAAGAGTCGACTAGCCTAGCCGACGAGCTGACTCCACGGACATCCGAATGGCATCCGACACAAATAAGGGGTACCGAAGGCCCTTCGACGCAGTCGGCAGCAAAGTCGTATCTGATATGCATGAAGTTTCCAAGTTCAAATCCAATCTCGGCAAAAGATGGAAGACTACTATGAGGACTCTATGGTCTTCTTCCGGGCCGAGATCACCCAGAACGCACTGCCAGCAACAGTGAACAAGTACCTGCTAGCTGGAGACGAACTGGCCGACGACACGCTCACTCTGTTCTTCGCGGGCTTCTTACATCCGATGATCCATTTCGGCTTCGGCTTTGAACTCCACCAACCAGCGATCCTCGCTGAAGCCCTCGCCCAAACCGCCGTTCATGACAACCACACGGGCAAGTTCCTCTTCCCTGCCGAAACCGCAGCAAAGCAGCAGCAGCAGGGTGATCCCACCAAACCTCCCGTGCAGATCCTCGACGCCATCCACCGCAGACGAAGGTCTCAGCACCGCCGCCGAATGGTTCGATAACGACAAGCTCCGCCGGGGGGGGGGGGGTCATTGCTCGCGCCGGGCCCAAAAACGCAAATCATGCCTCCCAGTGCTGCGTCCAACCCGGCTCACCCGCGCACAGAGCAGCCGAAATGATCGCCGCCGCCGCATACTTCACCGCCGGCGCGTCAGCGGCCAGACCGAGCAGTGCGCTGCGAGTTCTACGGCATGCACTGCGTCAACGCCTGCATCTTCTTCTCCGCCCTGCTCACGCGAGACTGGCTCGGCGAGGCCAGCACGCGCCGTCTGCTGCACTGGACAGTCTGGACCGACCTGGCCGTGTACGCCTGCACTGGAAAGTCTGGACCGACCTGGCCATGTACGCGCCCCGAGAGTCCCCGGAGATCCGGCTGGAGATTGTGAGGCGGTACAGGCCGAGGAAGCCTGCTGGTTGGAGCGGGATTGAGGATCGTGTGGTCAAGCTGGAGGATGATGGACATGCGTCGGAGTTGGTGAGGGCGCTTGCGCATGGTCGGCGCGTTTGTCGGCCGTGTGGGGATGGAGAGGAGTTTAGGGTTCAGCAGGAGGATTGGCTGCAGATGGGCCATATGGCCATCGACTCGGCTGAGGAGACGGGTGGGAACGGGTGAGTGGTGAGTCTTGATTGGACCTGAGGTGTGGCAGAGACGAAAGCTGATAGACGTGTAGAGATTCGCGGGATTCGATGAAGCTTGGCAGGATGTGCCTACAAGAGCACAATCGTAGCCGGGGTGGATTCACGACAGTAAGTGGGCCGTCGACGGTCAAGAATCAATTCCGAACGTTCGTGAAAGATATGGTCTGACTACTGTGCGAAGTCCATGCATCCAAGACTACGGACTCCACTTCTTCACCCTCGATGTCGCTGCAATCTCTTCTGTGGTCCATACGTGCTCGTGAAAGCCAGAATGCGATCGCTGAAGATATAGACAGGAATCGCAATGGCCATCAGCGCCCACTCCAGTCCCGCCATCGTTCCAAAGACCGCACTGAGCCCATCTTCCTGGATCCATACATTCGAGTAAAAGCTGCAGACAACAGCGATGACGTTCCTGATCACGAATACCGTCACCAAGGCCTCGCCAGAAAATGCCTGGTAACAGTCGACTGCATAGGTCACGGCGATATTACTGACTGCCGTGAAGCCGAACGAATGCATCGCATAACCGAACGCCTGACCGACCCACATCGTTTTGTGCGCCATACATTCGCCGTAGACGATCAGTCCCACTGGTGCGAGCAACGCTGGAATCAGGAGTGCAGGTAGCCGCTTTTGAGGTTCTGGCATATCGTCGCGATTTCGTCCCCTGTAGGCGATGAAGTCGATCAATCGACCGCCAAAGTAGAAGGAGAGCACGATTCCCAACCAGGCCGAGATCGAGAAAACACCAACATCGCCGAGCTGCCAGCTATATGGCGGTTTCAGGAAGACTTGTGACGACGTCACTTGGATGACGATTGTCCAGCCGACGAACATTCCGACGACACAGCCGACCCAGAAGACGGGTGGGTAGACAGACATCTTCAGAATGTCCCAGAAGGTCCGCAAGAAGGCTTGGACAGGCCTGTCGTTGTTGTATCCGATGGTCACGCTCCACCATTGATACCAGAGTCGTCTGTCCGGTTCCAATCGACCGCTGTCTCTCGACGTGCTTCGGTCGATATGATACTGCGTCTCCCGGATAACGAACAAGGCTAGTACCAGGATCACGCCGCCGGCGATCGCGAGGAAGTCGCAAGACCACCTCCACCCATGGAGCTGGACAATCCACGCATTGATGAGAGGGCCAAGAAATATCCCAGACGCCAGCGCGAAATGAAACCACATCATGCGGTGACCTCGCTCGTCCGCGAAGAACATGTCGCTGACGACACTAGGCACTGTCGCGTCCGCCGCTGCGGCGCCAAAACCCGCCACCATGCGAGCCCCGAGGAGACTGCCCCAAGACGTCGCCTTGGCGCTCCAAGCGTTCGCCGCGACGAAAATGCTGAGCGCCATCAGGTAGACAGGTCGTTTGCCCAGGACCCGCATCAGCGGGACCCAGAGGATATTTCCGACTCCGAACATGAGGACATTGAAGCCAGTCAGGAACGTTGCGCGGGTCTGGTCATCTTCAGTCAGTCGTCTGCGGCATTGAGCGTCATCATTCGTTTACGCACGCTCGTCGTCTGGAACTCCTTCTCCAACGCCACGATCGCCACGGTGAAATTCGACCCGTTGACATTCGCGATGAACGAGAACAGGCAGATCGTTATGTACGTCGTGAGTTTCTCCCATGGAAGCCAATTGAGCGGATCGTTGGGGTCGGAGCTGGGCTCGGGGACTAGTCATTGCACGAGAGTCATTCAGCAGACAGACAAGACCAACGATCACAAGAACTCACATCTCTTCGGCTTCCCATCGTGAACCCCCGCTCCCGCAACTTCCAGCCTTGACTCCGCAGACATTTTCTCAGCAAGTCCTCCATTCCGCGCCATCGCTGCGAGCAGTTTGCTCAGGAGTCTTTATTTTGGCTGCTAGCAAGCAGATCTGGTGGTCATACTAGTAGTGCCCAGATTTGTGATTGTAGGGAGATTGCGCGAGATCAAGATCTGCGGGTCCCGTGCCCGCGTGGTGTTAGTGAAGAAGGAGTCATCGTCATCTTGGGGGGGGGGGAACAAGGGAATGTGTTAGTGAACAATGAATGTTTTTGGGATGGCCGCGATCTGTTGGTCATCCCTGCCGTTGTGGGCGTTGGGGGAAGGTAGGGCGGAACGCAATTGCCGATAGCGAAGCGAGGGGACGTGTCACGACCGTGCGTGGGGTCTGCGTAGGTTCGCTTCGGTGAGTGGAGAAGGAGTGCGGGTGTGGAGATACGTTGATTTGACAGTGGAGGTGCGGCCCAGCAGCAGCCACAATGCCGGATCAGGAGCGATTGGCGGGTTGTCACATGGGCAGCGCTTGTGGAAGGAATGCTTGAGAGTGAGCGCGCCATTCTGATGCATTGTATAAGGCTCAGAGCACATAGCCCACGTGGGACGAGAACGTTGCAACTACTGCAGATACTGTGCTCGCAGTCATGGGTAGTCAAGACTACTGCATGCTTCCGTTGGCGCAAACATTCCGTTGTCCCATCTCAATGGCTCGACGCATGGGCATTGACAGCTGCTGTGTCCTTCGTCAAGCTGTGGCCATCCATCCGCGGGCTATGTAGAGTGGTACACTGGCTCATATCGCGCGTTGGCAAATACCGACGTGTCACAGCGCAGCTTGACTCTGCGACTAGAGCCATTCATATGATTCGTCTATGCCACCACTGGTTCACTTCCATCGAGAGGTGATTCCAACAACGCGGCAGCAGTCTCCTGCTGAGCATCATATCCGTACAACCAAGGCTCAAACTCAGGACAGTGCCAACGGCTTGGGAATCTGCCCGTAATCTCCTTCCCAAGTTGACTCAACATAAGCTCATCCCGCGCTCGCTGTTCCGGCCCGTCGACCATGTGAAAGTCCTTTCGCTGGCTGAAAGTCTCGCGGACAATAGTCTCTCCGCGCTTCTTACGCAGGCGCTCGTACAGTCGCAATGCTGCTGGTAGTTCGATCTTGCGCTTCATAGCACCGAGAATGTTGCCGAGCACAGCGCCGTCTTCTATCGAGCTGTTCGCGCCTTGTGCCAGATATGGCAACATTGGATGACAAGAGTCTCCGATAAAGACGAAAGTCGACTTGTCACTGATCCAAGACTCCAGCTCTGGCCGATGCATGAGCTTCCACTTATCGACTGCCTTTACCTGATCCAGGAAGCGATTCAACACAGGATCCCAGCCGTTGAAGATATTCCGCATTTCATCCAGCGATCCAGGCTGTCTTGCCACATTGGCAGGGAGGTCGTCAGGTACAAGTAGAACGATGTTGAACATGTGTCCGTCTCGCAGGCTGTATGCAACAACGTGGGCGTTAGGTCCTATCCAGAACTGGCATGAGGGATTTGATATCCAATCTCGCCTGCGATGTTACATCAGTCGATTGTACGCTATGCCTCGTTCGGCACCACTCACAGCTCAGGATCAGTGACCTCGTCCAGCTTCAACACAATACGATAAGCCAAGTCTCCCGTCGGTAATGGCTCGTCTGATCGCCCTTTGAGCGCGAGAAATCGTTCTCGCGACTTCGACCACAACCCGTCAGCGGCCACAATGAGATCTGCTTGCAGCTCTTCGCCGCTCTCCAGTTTGACAGATGGTTTGTCGAAGTCTAGATCGACTACTCGGGATCCAAGTTTGATTTCGACACCCAGCTCCTTTGCTCGGCCCGCCAGTGCTCTCTGAACATCAACTCTGTGAAGATCCCAGAAAGGAGCACTGTACTTTCTTCGCACATCGCGATCATAGCCGTCAGTGCGCGCGAGTACCTTGCCGTCTGAGTACCGTCGGACTTGCATCAAGGTAGGCTCCGCAGCCTTCTGTTCAAGGTCACCGTATATGCCGAGCTGTTGGAAGACCTTGCTGCCGTTGGGCGTGATCTGTAGGCCTGCGCCGATCTGCATGAAGGTCAGATAATGTGCGGGTTGCCGATTGACTTTGGCTTCATACCTCTGCAAGTTCCCTGGCAGCCTCAAGCACGATTGCCTTGTGCCCGGCTAACGCGCATGATGTCGCCGCAGTCAAGCCTGCAAGACCGGCGCCGATAATGATGATATGGAGCGGCGATGTGGACTGTTTCGGTCCGTGTGCGGTCGCCATCGGGGACAGCTGAGATATTGAGTGCACGTGTGCCGTATCTTCGCCATGATGGCCGCCGGCACGCTGCAGGTCATAAGCCGGAGGAGATTGCGGCGCCGAGTGAACAAAGAGTTTGCCTTGGTGGGTTTGGTCACAAGAGGGGACGCCAAGACTAGGGCGCGGAACAGCTCCCGTTTGTTCTTGCCGTTTTCCACTCCGCATCAGCATCAACATTCCTCGTGCCGGGAGTGGATTCATCCGCCTGGCCTGACTGAAGAAAGTCCAATGTAAGATCGCAGAGGTGTCGGCAGACATCACATACCCAGGTAGGACAGCATTTGCACATTACACGGCCCGTACCCACCATCATGGCCAACGACCCACGGGAATCCGCGAAGATTGTAGAGACATCTGGGAACTTCAGAGACTACCTCATTCCGTTGAACCATCCCAGGCTGCATCCTCGTGATAGAGATGCAAGAACGCATGCGAAGGGCGTGCTAGGCAATGAAAGCATATTCTTGGTCCCAGTAGCCAGAGGATGGCTAGAGAACTATAAGCAGCCGTACAAAGGCTTCACCACAGACGGCAACGTTGTACCTGATCTGTGGCATTACGATCTCTCGGCCAATGGACCGACGGCGGCAATGGTCGAGGCCGCTCAAGCTCTAATCAAACTTGCCCAGCCAGAGGAGAGCAAGTTATTTAGACACCCCGTTGACGCTAGAGAGTGGCGAGCATGGTCGAATCCGGAGGTCAGTGAAGCACAGTCTCTCCCCGAAAGCGTCATGCTGAAACAGTACAGGTTATTGTCGTAGACGCTGGTCTGCGAGTCGAAGAAATGTCTCCATCACTCAAGGACGCAGTGCACAATCTTCTCAAGGCTAGCTTATCAGAGACCGGCTACCAAAAAGTGCGTACAGCAATGCTCATGAACGAATTCCTAGGCCAGCTCACGCAGCTCACGAATGTCATGAATGCCGACTCCTACCACTTCTGTCTTTTCGGCGAGCCGTCCACCGACAAACCTTGGGGCTTCAACATTTTCGGCCATCATCTCTGTCTCAACGTCTTCTCCCTCGCCGGCGAGGTAGTGATTGGACCTTTCTTCGTTGGCGCAGAGCCTAACATCATCGATCAGGGTCCCAATAAGGGTCTGGAAGTCCTCAACAAGGAGGAAGAGGCTGGCCTGCGCTTTGCCAAATCTTTATCTCCAGAGCAGCTCGAGAAGGCTGTGCTGAAGGGCGACATCAACGACATCACGGGTGATACCATGCCCTGTGGCCGATGGAACCCGGCTGATCTACGAGGTCTAGGTGGTGCCCATCAGGACAACCGGATCGTGCCTCTCGAGGGCATCAGCGGTAAAGATCTGAACGCTGAGCAACGGAGGGAGCTTGTCAAGATCGTTGCCATCTTCAATGAAATCTTACCAATTGGTCCGAAAGAGCGCCTCTTAAAGCTGGTAGAGAAGCACCTGGACGATACACACTTTGCCTGGATTGGTCCGGTCAACGACAGCTCACCTTTCTATTTCCGCGTGCATGGCCCAATTGTGATGAACGAGTTTGACCACCATAATGGCGTGTGGTTGGCAAATGCTTTGCCGAAGAAGTATCATATCCACACCATTCAGCGGTTGCCGAACAGGGGCGACTACGGGACTGCCTTGTACGATGGGTGGGTGGCGAAACATGGCGAGGCGAATGGCAGACTGTAGATCTCGTATAGCCATGGACTCTTGCCTGCAAAGGCAAAATTCGCCTCAAATTTCATTGCAGATAGCGATCGTTGATCCCATGGGCGATGGTCCGTGCCAAGCTTGGATGCGGAAAACGTTGGCCACGCTCAGACAAGCTCTCTCAGACCGCCCTCTTCCTCGTCGAACTCGCCATCATACCAGTCCATCTTCATGACCAGCATCTGCTCGCCATCCACCTGCCCCACATCCTTGAACCAGCCCTCCATCGATAAAATCTCATCAGTGGACTGCTCGGCCTGCGCTTTCAGCACCTCGATTTCCTTCGACTTCCGCTCGAGCTCCGCCGGATCACTATCACTGTACGCAGACAGCTCCTTCCTGAGAAAACTGACTTCCATCTCCAACTGCGCCTTTTGGCTCATCAGCTCCTCGCGGCTGTCACCACCACTATCAAGCATGTCTGCCTCATCAGCACGCCGCGCTCGAGCTTCAGCGACTTTGGCCTCGAGGTCGACGTTGATGGTTGCTTGCTTGTCATGGGCAGACTGTGCCTCGACGAGAACGGCTTGGCGTGTTTTCTTGTCTTGAGAGATGAAGGACCAGTACCAGTTGCCGGAGCCGATTTTCTCCACATTGATCTTGTTTTCGTCTTGCAGGGCTTGAAGGTAGTCTGGGAAGACGTCAGTGGATTGCGAGATTTGGCAGTACAGGAGGACGGTGCACCTTTGACTTGCATGCCACTTATTGAACCTACGGATGGGAGCATCTTCTCGAGATCCTTGATGTTGTGTGCGACGCGAGATTTCTGAAACCATGCCGTCATCGTCGCCAGCTTCAGCGGGTTGCACTTCGTCTTGGGTGCCTGTGAGTGCGAGTCAGCATGGTTACTTACGGCCGCAATGTCTGTCGTACCATCGTGGCAGTTCTACTCGGAAGGTGTTCGCCGGTATGGACAGACGTATGTGGGAATAGACACAAATTTGAAATGGCAAAACATGAAGTCCGCGGTCGACGTTCAGGCATCCAGGCCTCATCGAAACTTCTCTTGTCTTCCCATCAAAAGAGGCAGGCGCGACCACGTCTCGGTACTTGCAACAAGGCATGTCGAGGCTGTGCTATATGGGACGTCAAAAGACCGAGCCGTACATGGCTCAAGACCCGGACGGCTCATCCATCGTCAATACGTTCGTCCATGGCCTCCACTTCCACGTCCTCGGCCTTCATGGACGATGGACGCTTCCTTTCCTTACCGATCACCTTCCGCTTCGCTCCAACTCCAGGCCAATACCGTTCATCCGCATGCTCCAGTCCATCGTCCTCCGCCTCCACAAGCGCTAGATCGCCAGTCTTGCCCAGTGACTCCTTGGCAGCTTCTTCCAGCAAAATGCCTATAGTAATCAATGCAGTCTCGTCAAATGACTTGAAGCTGACATCGCTTCCTGAGCCTGGGTCATGGCTCCCGTAAAAGTCAGAGACATATGTATGGATCTCCTTCAGCAATTCGCTCTCTGGCAGTCTCTGCTGTGGCTTGAGATGCCGATCTGCGGCATAAATGTCGTCCTCTTCATACCTCACTGGGGCGTTTTTGCGGCGGAACAAAACTTCATCTGGTGGCACAGCAATTTGGCTGGTGCTATTTCTGTCTCTGAATCTTGTTGGGAAGGATTCGTAGCCCACCCGGCCGGCAACGGCATCATAGACAGTAGCTGCGACTTTGCGGCGTGCAGCCAAATCCTGCTCTTGAGCTGAGGGCTGGCTCGCTTGCACTCCTGGCTCGCTGGGTGGCTGCAGATACTGATCTCGCAGGGTTCGCCCGGACCTGTTTGCAGATGCCATTTCCTATGCCTGCTTTGCCAAATGACACGCGCCAAGGGAACTTCCACATCCACATCAGCGCTCACCAAGCAGGAGATGCTCACACATGCAGCAGGGGCTTGTCTGGCCTACGGCATAAAGCGGCAGACATGCGTCGTCTGTGTCACATGCAAATTCCAAAAGTTCTTGCAAGCGATCGGCCGGCGCTACCGCATGACGGCGGTCCAAATGTGCCAATTCCACATGCATGTGTTTTTTGATATCACGTGTTTGCTCAAATTGAGCTGGTTATTGCCAAATATCACTTCACTAGCGATTGTTATTGTGATTCAATGCTATTGTCGGCTCAGTTATAAGTGATTCCTCCTCGCTGCCATCAACTTACCATGTTACACCCTTAGATTACTATAATATCACTCCTAATAAGGTACTAAAATAGCTGAAGAATCTACTACTAGCTCACCTGAACCTGAGCTGCTACCTCTAGCGCTAGTGTAAGTTGTTTCTACACTTATAGTGTACTTACAGAGGTAGTCGCTAACTTGTAGTAGTAGTTTACGCTATCTAGAGACTAAGAATACTGCTAATTAGTAGTATAAGTCTAAAGAGAGCTAGTAGTACGATTATAACACTAGCCTCAAGGAGAAAGATGCCCTCCTATGTAAGTATAACATAGCTAGCTATATTATAGAGACTGACAAAGGTAAGCTAGCTATCAATCTTGTTAGAAGGGTAGGTACTAATAGCAGGAAGGGGATTAGGTGTTAGACTCGCAGAGTAGTGAAGAATATCGACAAAGGCAATTAACCTTGTAACTAACTATCCCCCCTAGAGGAGAAGATTAATGTCATGAGTGTTATAAGTGCTATGAGTTACAAGTACTATGACCTAAGTCATAGCTGTTATAAGTGCTATAAGTTATAGTGTTATGAGTCATAGTACTATGAGTCATAACGTAGGCATAGAAGAGAGGGTCTATCACGTGAGGATAGACACCTAGATCTATAGGGTTAGCCTACAGATCTATAGGCCTATATAGGAGAAGGGATCTGTTATGTAAGAACAGACCCTAGGATCTATAGGGTTAGTTTACAGATCTACAGACATAGGTCTAACAGGTCTATTAACAGATCTAACAGAGCTGCCCTATCTCTCTAGTATATAGGGATAGCTTCAGGACAGGCAGTTAGGAGCTTCGTGCTTAATTTTAATCTTCTCCTCTAGGGGGGATAGTTAGTACAAGGTTAATTACCTTTATTAATATTCTTTACTACTCTGCGAGTCTAATACCTAATCCCCTTCCTACTATTAGCACCTACCCTTCTAACACTTTAAGCACTACTCCTAAGGAAGTATTAGGGGACTTGTTAAGTGCTTGACATACGCCTATGTTAAGTAGTTCCTTAGCTGTTAGCTTGACCTCTAGCGACAATAGTTAACTGACACCATGAGAACAAGTTGCCACTATACCCTAAATTACTTAGTAGCTCGAATCTATTTACCTTAGCAAGATGGCTCTAGCATCTGTCACAGGTTTAACTACTAGGAACGGACATAGCAACAATAGCTTTAAGATAGGAAGCCCTACAGAGTCTACAGGATAACGATCTCAAGTAGAGATGTTTATCCTATAATGCTAGTTAGCATTTAACGTAGATACGGAACAGTTTACGACATATCATAAGTGAATGATGTATATCGTCTCTTACCTAAAAGGACTAGCGTTCGAGTTCATCTAGCCTCATCTAACAGATTATCTAGATCACGTTAGTAGCGTCGAAGCTAGGAAGATAACAACTTAGGAGATTCTTAACTTAGACAAGTCCTTGTTTAAGGCGTTATAAGAAGCCTTTAGGCTTAGCAACAAACAATAGGAGGCTAAGAGAGCTCTCCTAGGAATCTAGCAGAAGGGTTCTGCTATTAAGTACTATGCGGACTTTTAGACCCTCTCTACCTAAGTCGACTAGAATGATAATGCCTTAGCCGCTTAGTTCTATTAGGGACTAAAGGAAACGGTTAAAGACGAAATTGCCTAGGGAGATCGGCTAACGACATTCAAGGAAATAAGCGATCTCGCGATTAGAATCGATAATCGCATCTAGGAACGACATGATATAGATATATATGCTATATGATATAAAAATATCTTGCAGTATGACAGAGTAATCCGACCTTTTAATAGGTACAAGATAGCGCTGCTTTCTGCTTATCGTAGAGGTAGCGCTAAGGGTACTTATAACCCCTAGCGCCCCTTAATTAGGGAAAGCATGTCTGAGCCTATCCCCGTAGGGGTATCGTAGGGTTAGCGACATAGGGGCATCCTACGTTGTCATGAGTGTCAGGAGTACTGTAGGTTACAGGATCATGAGGGTCCTAAGTGCTATAAGTTATAGGCATAGTCATAGGAGAAAGGATCTGTCACGTGAGGACAGATCCCCGGATCTGTAGGGTTAGTCTATAGATCTACAGGCCTGCAAGGGAGAAGGGATCTGTCACGGGATAATAGACTCTCGGATCTATAGGGTTAGTCTACAGATCTACAGACATAGATCTATTAGGTCTGTCGACAGATCTAACAGAGCTACTCTGTCTCTCTAGTATATAGGGATAGCTTTAGGACAGGTAGTTAGGAGCTTCGTGCTTAATTTAATTCCCTTTCCCTAGGGGATAGTCAGTTACAAGGACAATTGCTATTATCAATATTCTTCACAGCTCTATAAGTCTAATACCTAGTCACCTTCCTACTATTAGCACCTACCCTTATAACATTTTAAGCACCACTTTTAAGGAAGCATTAGGGGACTCATCGAGCGCTTAACATACGCCTATGTTAAGTAGTTCTTCAGCTGTTAGTTCAACTTCTAGCGACAATCAACTAACACTACAAGAACAAGTTGCCGCTATACCTCAAATTACGTAGTAGCTCGAATCCATTCACCTTAGCGAGATGGCTCTAGCATCTGTCGCAGGTTCAACTACCGGGAATAGACACGGCAACAATGGCTTCAAGATAGGAAGCCCTATAGAGTTCACAGGACAACAATCTTAAGTCGAGATGTTTATCCTATAATACTAGTTAGCATTTAACGTAGATACAGAATAGTTTATAACACATCATAAGCGAATGATATACATTGTCTCTTACCTAAAGGGACTAGCGTTCGAGTTTATCTAGCCTTATCTAACAGATTATCTAGATCATGTCAGTAACGTCAAAGCTAGGAAGACGACAACTAGGGAGATTCTCAACTTAGACAAGTCTTTGTTTAAGGCATTACGCGAAGCTTTTAGGCTCGGTAATAAGTAATAAGAGGCTAAGAGAGCTCTCCTAGGAATCTAGCAGAAGGGTTCTGCTATCAAGTACCGCGCGGACTTTTAGACCCTCTCTGCTCGAGTCGACTAGAATGATAATGCTTTAGCCGCTTAGTTCTACTAAGGACTAAAGGAGACAGTTAAAGACGAAATTGCCCGAGGAGATCGGCTAACAACATTCAAGGAAATGAGCGATCTCGCGATTATAATCGATAATCGCATCAAGGAACGACAGCAAGAACGACAACATAGAAATCGCAAGCTAGCACAGGCTAACCATAAGGTCTAACGATTAGCACCAAAATAGTGAAGCGATTACTATAGTCTCTAACCTATAGAGTTAGATGCGACTAAGGGGCGTCTAAGGAATAGACCCCGAGGAAAGCCGCGGAAGGGCTCTCCTCCCTAGAATGGTCTGAAGAAGCCATTTGACAAGAGTAATCTCGAGTGCTACAACTGTGGAAAGAAAGGACACTTTGCCCGCGAATGTTTTGCTAAGAAGCAACGACAAGAGCTGCCTAGGATAGAGCAGGCTCGCGCGACGACGACGGCACCTAAGCAAAAGGTCGCCGCTACTCGAGAACCGGACTATGCCGCACTTACTTGGACTGCGTGCTACAACGACGATTGTCGAATTCACAAGAGTGATAAAGATGGTTCCGGATGGTACCCTAGCCGAAACAAGGCACAGTCGATCTGTGCGCTAAGGGGTACACCTTCTAGTACGACAGTCCTGAGAGAACAGGA
>JADDMT010000082.1:0-131677 GCA_021401465.1 Teratosphaeria epicoccoides | reverse complement strand
GGGGGGGGGGGGGGGGGGGGGGGGGGGGGGGGGGGGAGTTGGCCAGTATCGCCAGTACCTTTGATCAATTCACCCCCTGGGGCCCTCCCACTACCGGAACACGGACAGATTGTTTTATTTTTGTTTTGTTTTGTTTTGGTTCGGTTTATTTTGTTTCATTCTATTCTATTTTGGGTTTCCCAAATCTCTAAGAGGGAAGGCTTCCTTTCCAAGAACAGAGAGAGGTCCAAGACTCATTACTGCCTGTGATTTCTGTGAGCACAAGACTCGTGAAACTGACATAGCAATGCGCATAGCTTGCTTGGCAGCCTCGTATATCCTCGGCTGCCCGATATCATACAGCGATTGCGTTGGGTGAAGTCATGATGCAGTCCAGCAGTCAGGCAGCGGGTGAGCCAAGCTTCACCCTGCTTGATCGTTGTACTGTACATCCGCGCCATTCATCGTGGCATGGGGTAGTCATTATTGCGTGCCTGCAAAAGCATGGCTAATGGGCCGCATGTCAGTGGCAGCAGCAACCAAGGCCCGGGAGATTGTGAATCAAGTGAGATTGAACTGTTCCAAGAAAGACACTGTGGGCGAACGGTCTGGCAACTCGCTTGGGCCGGTGTACCATGTGCAGGATGTATGTCCGCGGTCGTGGACGATCTTGCTCATGTCGACGTTGACATGCAGTCAGCCACGATCCATGATGTTGCTGCAGCCTCCCCGCGACGCTTTTGGCGGCATGGAGTGCACCCGCACGTCTGTGTTGGCAGTCGGCTGCGACATGTACTTTGAGAGCCGTCATGTCATCAGGCGCGTGGAAGAGTCGATCTCTGGAAAAAGAGTTTGTCCTGCGCTATGCGTTGGGAAGAAAGCAATGCGAGTCACACTCTTGGCAAGCTTGTGGAGTGAGCCGCCGTATCTCATTGAGCTGTACCGTTGATGCCAGCGGTTCCTGGAAAGACGCGACACCCCGCGTCGATCAGACTGGCTTCTCCATCGAGGACCTCACATCGCAACAGCATGTTGAATCGTTGATCCAGTGGTCGATTCGAAACGAGCATTTCATTCCCTGATGGATGACACAGGGTAGCGTGTACTCGGAAGCAAAGCCTGGCAGACCTGGCCGGTGCTTGTCTTCGTCAAACACATGGCCCGGCACAAGCTGACAAGGAAACAGGCGATTGGTGCTTCGATTGGGAAGGATCGGATCTCCGGCCACGTGGGGCGCTCTCCTCGGAGCGGAACTCTCATTCCAGTGCATACATCCATGTAGAGGTGGGGGGTTCGCTTGGAGAAAGGCTTGCAGCAGCGGAAGCAATGTTCAAGGCGGAGAGTAGTGTGATGGAACAGGAGCGCAGCAGGCCAGCAATCGATCTGGATGCTCCCACGCCGCTGCCTGGGAATGCCATGGTCAGGCTCCCTCGGCCTGACAGCGAGAGCCTCCCACAGCGAGATGTCGGCGGTGTGATCAGGAACGATGGCGCGATTGCAGTCGTGTTCAAGGCAGATTGCGATTGCAAAAGCTGGAAAGCAGGGGGAGGTGGTGATTGCGCTCACAGGATGATGCTGTGGTGTGGTTAATCTCCGATTGGACAAACGCACAACTGAACCAAGACGACTCCTGGGCAGCACCTGCCTGCGCGGATGACGGCGTGTGGCGGTGACGTGCTGTGTGCCTCAGCTCGACAAGCTTACCCAGCGAGCGAGGGGATCTGCATATGGACTAGCGTGCAGTGTCAGGACCCCACACGACTGCGCCTCGCCGTCCACACCCAGCAGCCGCCCGGACGCTCTATCTAGCTTGGGCGCCTGGCCGCGCATCGTCTTTGTTCTTTCACTCACACTCACCGCTCGACGGGGGTCAACAACCATGCCTGCATGACTCAACTGAGCCCGCGCGTCGAACAGCACTGTATTCCTTTTCGTTTGAAAGTGAAAAAATCCCGGATGGACAGACAGACAGACAGCCAGTGCAGGGGGCGCTGTGCCTGATGCAGGTGGAGGTGGAAGGTCAACATGTCGCTGCTTGCTGCCATGGGGCCCGATGCATGTGTTCGGGGAGGATCAACGTTGAAACCTAGCGCCGTTGTGGGGGATAGAGTTGGGCATCAACGCTCGGCTGCCCAAAGTCCAACACGGGCTGCCGGGCAGGTGCAGCTGCGCGACGGGTGCCACGTCGGTCGCACTTTCTCTCCCCGCCTGCCATCGTTTCTGAGGTTGGTCGTGCTTGCCATCTCTTGCATCCTCCCCGCCCTTCTGCTCTTGCCACCGACAGCTTCTCACTTTTTGGCACCTGCTCACCGCTGCCCTACAGCACATCCACAACCACGCCGCTATACACCATCATAACGCCACACCAAGCAAGCAAGGTTGTCCACCCGCCAACCAATCGCCGTCCGATTGGCTGGTCCCGTCTCGCATAAGACAGCCGACCCCTCCATCGTCCAAACCTTGATTTTCCGACTTCTTCTCTCCAAATCCCAGCCCACCAGCGCGACAAAACAAACAAGGCCAAATTACCTGTTGCAGCACTGGCCGCATCACCAGCTCAAATCTTCGCCTGCCCTGCCGGTGGACTTTTCGCGTGGCCACTTCACGCCGCCTCCCTCCCCCCATCTTCTTTCCATCCACCCTCACATTCTCCTCGCTTTTCTGCAAAGCGGGCGATCGGTGGCAGCGACTGGACTTCCGCGCCACAATCCCCTCAACACGCCCATCAAGGACTCGACGGGACGACTTTGCCGCTGTCATTGTACTGCTGGCCGTACACTTGTGTGCATTCTACCCGCCGCGACGTCCTCAACTCAGGCTCGGGGGGCTTCGGAAACAAGGATTCCCAGTCCCAGCCTCCCATTTCGCTCCACAGGACCGCGTGTGCGTGAACGATTCTTGAAGATGTCTCGTGAAATTGCTCGCCAGTGGTTTATACCGGGAGACGGAATCGATCGCCACGTGATATCCGCAGACATCCAGCGCTACCTAGGCAACGACGCGACCGTCCGTCCTGGCGTGGGCACTGGAGAACATCAAGGCGTCCAAGGCTTCTGGATAAAGGCATACCGGAATCTGACGTCGGTATGCGTCTCCAAGACACAGGTCAGGCCCGGAGCTTTCGCTGACGTCCCTCACAGGCCATGCTTGCAGACCTACGCGCTGATTCCGCACGGTGGAGGCAAGAGCAGCGGGCGACAGGCACGAGAGGTAGTAAAAGTCCTTTATCAGTAGAGGTGCCAGGGATCACAGTACCTGACCCGTACACAGAACCTTACGTAGGATCATCTACGTACCATGCTTCCGCAGCAGGTAGGCCAGATCGCCGTGCAGGCGAATCACCTTCCGTCGACGGCCCATATGGTGGAAGCGGTCCTTCGCGCGAGAGACTGCCAGCCGGCGGCAACCGAATACCTGTCCCTGACCGGATGGATGTTGACCCGCCTTCGGGTATGGATAGGAGATATGGCGGCCAGCCTGACCGTGGAGACCCGTATGGAAATCGACCGTCCTACCCTGTGGACAGCCGCTCAGGATATCCTCCGGACCAACCAGCGTTTAGCAGGGCGCCACCTTCGAGTGCCTCGTATGCCCCGGACCCACGGTACGCTCCCTCGAGCGTCTTCCCGTCGTCGAACGACGGTGCACCTCCGGGATACGTAAGACAGGGCAATTATTATGTGCCGGTATCTACATATGAACCGGCGCCTCCGATGCCCAGTCGGTCTGATCAACCGAACTATGGAAGTGCCTACGGACAGCCAGGACAGCCCAGCAGCCGGGACGCGCGCGATCCGCGGTATGGCCAACCCGACTACGCGGATCCCAGGTACGCCTACCCCAGCCCGGCTGCCACCATAACCTCCGTCTCTGCCCGGGATCGGGACCCCATGACGAGCCCGCCCCAGCCAAGGTTCGCATTGCCGGATATTGTCGATGGGGATACTGCTGACGGTCACAGTCCATACGGCTCAATGCCTTCATCGTCGTTCGACCAATACGGTCGCCGTAAGTACTGATTGCGAACCACACTCTCAAGCATGGACTGACGCTCCGCGTCAGCTCCCATGCCACCAGCGCCTGTCGAAGAGCGTAAGTCCTCGCGCCGACCCGAGTCCATGTTTGGAGGCCTAAGTGGATCCAGTTCCAGGTCGGACAGACATCGGGATCAACGCCGGAGAATGTAATCTGAATACCCCTAGAGCCGCATATCCCTTGATGCATCTCCATTACTTCGCTGGGTGATTGGAGCGATAGGCGTCCTTGGCATTGCATGGGCATGGCCCACCACGACGCCAATTCACTGGATTCTGCGGGAATATTGACCGTGGCGATGAACCATTCCTACCCGTTGACGGCCACGATGCGGACCGCAAACATTGCTGGAGAGGATGCGCCTCGCAGGATCGTGATGTGTCGTCGTCCGGCGCTCCTGGACGTCCATGCATTCCCATACTTGCACCAGATGGATGTCACGAAAGCTCTGGAGGTTGGGAGTCGGTCCTCCGTGGGAAATGCCGCTGAATGGACCTCTTCGTAGAAGTGCCTGGCCCGGGACTGTCCTCGAGCGTGCTACTCCAGAACATTTTTGCTTTGGCTGCATGGAAAGGCGCATGTATTATTGGATGAGCAAATGTCGCACGGAGTCTTGGCTGAGCTGGCGATTGCGCTGCATTTCGAGGGTCCGGAAGCATATTGGGCGTAGTCGATTTGCAAGGGCATTGCGCTTCGACGACGAGGCAGACCGACGACAGACCAGACGCTAATGATAAAGCGAGAGCGATTTTGAGAAATTCTATCTGCACTTTTGCATCATAGCGCCATGCACTGGATTGAACAACCGGACCGACCGTTGGGTTGATCCTGGCCAGCACTCTTGCACCTCTACTCTACTGCTTACTTCTGTCTTCTGCAATATTGTTGGCCTGCCAACCGTCAGGTTGAGCGACGCCACTGACTTTCCGAATTAGACTTTAGGGCCAGCAGGCACTCAATTAGTCCGCTCCACCGCTCCAGTAAACAATCTATGGCTCACGACTCTGACCACTTAGTCGGCCGCCTTCGCCAACCTGTCCTCAGGTACCACTCATTTGGCTACGAGCCGCTTTCGTCCCATCTCAACATCTTGTGCCTATTCGCGTTGCAGTATGAACAATATCGACATCATCATCCCACACTGCTTATCGCCGGCACTCGCGGTTGCTGAAGAAGCCGGCCGGCTAGCTAACTTCGTTTCGACTTCACGGCGCTGCGCAAGATGTAGTCCCCACGATCTCGCGTTCTAACTCGACTGCATTGCTCAGGTACTCACTTGGCTATGAGCCGCTTTCGTCCCATCTCAACATCTTGTGCCTATTCGCGTTGCGGTATTAACGATGTCGACATCATCATCCCACACTGCCTATCGCCGGCACTCGCGGTCGCTCAATGACCTAGATTGCAATGGAAGCAGCCATGTGTACATATGCCGAGCCCCTGGTGGGCGTCGACCGTACGATCACCACGGGGTCAGTCGGGATGAGAATGCTCTCGAGCTGCATGGCTTTCGGGCCTTAGGGAAACCGCAGATGGTTTGGTGAAGTGAAAGTGTCTCTCCAACGACATCGCATTACAAAAACTTATTCGGCATAACATCTACTCGGTCGGCTTCTCACGATCGACCATCCACGTTGTCTACAGAACCGCCACACCCACCACCCCCACGACGCCCGCAACCCATCCCGCAGCTCGAACACTGCTAGCCGCACCGCTGGAAATTGGCGCAGACGTGCTCGTCGTCGTCGACGACGCCCGGCTCACAGCAGCCCTGCTGCCCGTCGCCGCCACGCCAGGGACCGGTCTAGTGCCTACCACACCCGCGCCCGCAGCTCCAGAGGCACCGGCGGCCGGCGCGGTGCCGTTGAACCAGCCGCGGAAGAACGAGGTCGCGGCCGGGTAGACGGTCGTGAAGGTGAATGTCGGGTAGTTGGCGTACGTCGTCATTGAGGTGCTGGTTCCGTAGGCCACGACGGCTGGGCTGCCATTGATCGTGGTCGTGGAGGAGATTGGACCGCGGACTAGGGCGGTGGGCGAGCCGGGCGATAGAGAGGAGGGTGAGGATGGGGGTCCGCTCGTGGCGCTGATGGGGTGTGCGGATGGGGTGGTGATGGTTGTGGAGATTGGGATGGCGGTGGTGGTGGTGAGGGTCCTGCTGGCGGGGCAGTCTGTGATGGTCGAGGCGCACATGGTGATTGTGAGGTCTTGGGTGGCGTAGAGCGTGATGGTGGATGGAGCTGCTGCTGATGATAGGGTGGTAGTTGCTGGGCGGGCTGCAGAGTTGCTGGGGCCGGATGATGGGGGGGCGACGATCGAGCCTGAGATAGCGGAGGCAGTGCGTGTGATTGTGGCGTTGTAGGTGCTCGTCACGGTCGAGACGCCTGTCCAGACGCTCACGGACGTCGAACCGTTCGCGCTGACGGCAGTTGTCAACGGGCAGATAGTGGTGTAGACTGTCGTCTCGTCTGTGACAGTGATGATCTCTGTCGGCGTTGCGGAAGCCAAGCTTGAGTTTACAGGAGCACTGTAAGAGATGCTTGCGGAAGCGCTGACAACGCTGGATGAGGTGGGCGCCGGGACGCTGATGTTGCCGGATGGTGTAGCTGCCGCCACGCTGATCTTGCTGGACGAGACTGTCGCTGAAACTCTCGCTACGCTGGACGAAGTCGCCGTCGAGCCGGCGAAAATGCTATACGAGCTTGTCAACGGGGCATTGGCCGATGACGACGTGGGAGAGGTGATACCACAGTACTGGCCAGACTGGAAAGAGCTTACAAGGCCAGCAGCCCACGAGGCGGCGTCCTCGGAATATAAGTCGAAATAGTTCGTGTGTGCGCTGACAAGATCAGCTCCGAGACCAGTCGCGCACACCAAGTCATCGTACTGGCAGTACGAGTGCAGTCTTGGCGTGTAGTAGTCCAGCGTCTGCAATTCCGCATCGCTGCGCGTACCGCCCTCGCCCTGACCAGCGGTGCCATTCAAAACATTGTACGGCTGGTTTGGAGTGTGCCACGGGTCTCCCCAAAGCATCGCAGCAGCGACGTTGCAGCTAGCACCCGATGTTGTGCTCAGTGGCGTGAAGTCCGCGCAGGTGCCGCCAGCGAGGATATCGCCGATGATGTTTGAGCCCTCGCTGTAGCCGCTCAGGACCAGAGTGGTAGAGGGGCATTTGGCGTAGTATGCATTAATCTGCGCCAGCCCGGCGCTATCACCGCCCTCGACGGCGGAGCAGTAATCATCTGAGAAGGCGTCGTAGACAACGTCTTCATAGTCGCAGCTCAAGTCGGGCAGGTCGGCGCAGATGTCGTTCGCGAGGATGATTTGTCTTTGGTTGTCGTAGTCCTCGTCCCATCCTCTGGACAGAAATATGTGAACGTCTGTGCAGGAACCGGTGCCGGTGCTTTGTGCAAGAATGGCCGGAGCGGCAAAAAGCAGAGAAGAAAAAGCAAGCGCAATAGACATGTTGTGTGGTTGATTAGTACTGGATAGGTTGACAGAAACGACAGTGTGTATGGGCCAATGCTTCTTTGCCCCCAAATTGTTCAACGTCGTAAAAATTGTGGCAGAGGAAGAAGCAGGTGAGACAATAAGATTGATGCAGGATGAGGAAAGAATATATCTGTGGTCGGTCAGATACGGGGACCTGCCCTTCGCTGCATCACCAGTCCACTGTGACCGCCATTCCCATTTGCATGTAGGAGGGCGGCGCGTCTGCGACTGGGGCATTGGTCGATATTGTGGATTTGGTACGAGGATCTCGAGTGGGTCGCATGGCGCTGCATCACCTACATATCTCGCCTGTGAAGCAATAGTGCGTTGCAAGGGGCCGCGCCCCATGTGGTAGCCGTCCTATTGCGAACTCTGATGGATTCATTACCGCATAGCGTGAAAGTTGGTGGGGTTTGAGGTGCACAGGATATTAGTTGATGTTGCTGTGGGTGCTGTGAGGTATTGTTGAAGATTTCGTGAGACTCGAGGGCGTTTTGACATCATCATTGCACGGGTGGTCGCTGCCGAGGACCCACGTGCTAGCCTCACGAGCTTTCCCCATTGAGCACCCTCGCTTCTTTCGATGCTTGTGGTCATCGTGAGCACTCTTTCGCAGTTGGGTGCAGCCTAGTAAATAAGTGATAGCGCGCACTGGGCGCTCTTGAGTTTGAATTTCGGCGATCGCTTCCTCTTCGGCAGACATCGTGGAGAGTAACCAGAGGCAGCTTTCTCCAGCCAAGCTTCCTGCCGGGCGTAAAAGCTTTCGCACAAACGATATCTCGTCCGGCTCTTCCCTACTCACCATCAGAGAGTCGCTAGAAAGCCCTTGACCTCCTCCACGACCCGTTCCGGCTGCTCCTGCTGCACCCAATGTCCAGCATGATCTATCCACTTCGCGCCTCTGAACGTGCCCTTTGCCACCACGTTCTCGTCCTCATAACTCTCAAACGCGCTTGGCTGCTGAAAATTGCCCCAATCTTGCTTACCACTGATGACAGAGCAGGGCACCTCGATCCTCCTTCCAGAGAACAGAAACATGTCCTTCGCACCCTGCGCCGTACTCGATGTTTGCGCACGGTACCACGAGAGCGCGCCTTGGAAGCCTGTCCGTGACCATTCAGAGACATACACTGCGAGGTCTGCGGGAGGCAGCCAGGAGTATGTCTTGGAGATGTCTTCACCGACCATGTTGTGCGCGACAGTTTGGGGCAGGGTGTGCTGAGCTTGCATGATGTAGTATTCTGGCATTACTTCCAGCTCCTTTGCTGACCACTCTCTAAGCGGATGAGGAGCGTTCTTGTCCCAATCAGCGGACTTGAGGTGAAAATAACCGCGAAGGTAGGTCTCGAGACCTTGCTCGGGATTCTCCCATTCTTTTGCCGCGTGTGGTGTTGAGTTGTACCATTTGTAGTGTTTCCGGGATGGGTTCAGCTTTGCCAGCTCGGCCTGGATATCAACCTCTGGCTTCTGTGGTTGAGAGTCGAAGCCAGGCTCTGGTGGTTTGTGATGGGGATGGCTCATCTGGATCGTCGCTCTGAACATGTCCGGGCGCATGAGTGCGGCCATTGCGCTCGATACTGCTCCAAAGTCGTGGCCTACAATGCAGTGGACCTGCTTATAGCCCAATTGATAGACCAAACATACGAGATCCCGGACGAGGTTGGACATGGTGTACTGCGTCAGATCTGTGTGCTCGAAGTCATCTCGCCGCCAGCCGGTGGTACGTCCGTAGCCACGTTGGTCGGGGGCGACGCAGTAGTAGCCTGCTGCTGCTATCGACGGCATTACCTTCCGCCAGGAATATGCGAGCTCTGGGTAGCCATGGCAGAAGAGGACGAGTGGGTTTCCTTTGTCGCCAGATTTCAGGATGTGGAAATTCAGGCCGCAGGAAGAGGTGCAGTCTATGTAGTCTTCTGCGATGGTTCCTGGGAGTGGAAGCGGACAGCGTGAGACGAGGCATACGAGTGAGAATAATAATGCTTAGGTACACCTACCGTACCTTACTTTTACATACTAGTGCTCCTTGTGTCGGGCCTATGTATGCTTGGTGACTTGAACTCTCCACGCTTCCGGAAACTGGCCTGAGCTCCACGATCCAGAACGTTCCGCTGGACTGTCAAAAAGTAACCACTGAAGCGCGGATCTGGATGAGCGACTTTTACAAGTTGCATGTTGCTCGCGCAAGTCAGGACCATTACTACTGTCTCACCATTCATGCCAACATAATGTGCGTGCAGACTGGCCAGTGGCGCAACGCCAGGTCATGGCCGACGAATCAAAGCTTAAATGACAACGGGCGCGAAGGTTCATCATAGGACAACCACATCTCGACATGTCCATCATCACCACCCTTTTGACCAGCTTCTGTCAATAAAATAACACAGCCTCGTCGGCGTCTTTCTTCATCCTTGCTGCGGTCGCACTAGCAGTCACTCTCTTGTCAAGCTACCGCGACCAGCACTGTGGAGCTCTTCGACATGGCTTAATTCATGTACCAGCTTTCGTTTCCGTATGGTGGTCCGGAGTGTTGATTTCCTCAAAGTCTATACGGCGCGATGATGTACGACAGCAGCAAATGACACCCGAGCGGTGATTAGTCACCTTTACAGGCGTTTCTTGAGTCCCCAGCACGTCCATTCCATTCACCAGGTTCTTTGGCAAGGCGTTACCGCTGCTGCATTAGGTCGAGGTGCGCGTGCACACAACGAACCATTGGAGCAACATGCCCAGCCTTTTCTCGTCGCGGAGACGTGGCAGCTCGGCAAGCCGGGTAAGTATCTCCCGCCGGCATCACGACCTTCACGTGCAAGATACTGCGGCCATGTTACTGATGATGCGCTGTGCAGCCAATGCCGCCTAGCTCCGCTGCAGCAGCTATCGCGGCCGCTGCAGCCTCCAATCTTTCCTCCTCCGCTGCCGCTGCAGCCCTGAAGTCCCGTCCTACCTCGCCTGAGCCGGTCGGCAGCATACAGACCAAGCGCATGGTGCGCCGCGGCTCGGTGTCATCAGTGGGCAGCGGTAGTGTCATAGGCAGCGGGACGCGCGGTGGGCCTGGAGCGAGGGGTGGACTCACGCGCATGAACAGTGGCGGTTCTATGACCGAGCGTACATTCCGGTCACCATCCCCGGGTAGCAGACAGAGTCCCAACGGCGCTGTAAGCCCCGCGACCGACGCTCCGCCGGTGCCAGCACTGCCAACAATCGTCGGGCCTGGACACAAACGCTCCACCAGCTTAGAGCCGCCGCAGCGCGTACTATCGCCGACGCCGGGCCAAGGAAAGAGGGGGTCAAGTGTGGATAGGCACAGTCTCGCCTCGCCGCCTGGTACGTCGCGGCAGGCGAAGAGGTTGTCCGGCGTAACAGAGATCGATGAGCTGGAAAGACAGGACAGTGGGTCAAGAAACTTCTCGAGACCAATGGCGAGTCCCACCCCTCCTGTGACCGGCGCGAAAAGATACACACATGGCATGGGAGGGTATCACACTGGTCCAGTGGGAAAGCAGGCTGCGGCAGGTCCGTCCAACCATGCTCGACCCACGCCTTTGTTAGAAGCGAACAGGACCGCATCGTACGAGACCAAGGATTCGATCATGGTATACGATCCAAGCACTCGCACCTTTATCGCGAAGCCGAACCCGAACGCTGGCAAGGAAGTGCAGCCATCACCGGCTCTACTACCTCAAGCTCCGGCTCTGGTGCCTGGAACCTACGATCCAAGCACAAGGAGCATTGTGCCTGGTAAGCCTGCATCTGCTACACCCTCAGCTGCTCCCATTGCGTCCAAGAAGACGCGACAACAGCTGCAGCCTGCAGCGACTGGGCCACAGCCTCCACCGCGCAACCCAGCCAGAGTGTCATCTTCACCGAGTCCGACTCCTCCACGGGTCCAAGGTTCCCCGCAGAAGCAGCCCTCCACTGTCCGCGAAGATCCTGCAGTCGAGGAGAAGGCGGCGGAACAGACTCCGGCTTCTGCGCTCGGAAATACCGGCAGGGTCACGCAGACCTCCGCTGGCCCTGCGAAAGTCTACGTCGCTCCATCAAACCATCAGCGATCTGACAGCCTTGATGTGCCGCGTGGAACAGGCGAGGCTGGCCGAGGGCGGAACGTGAGCATGAGCCCGTCTAGGAGCGCGCACTTTTCTGCTTCGCCCGTTATCTACGGGGCAAGGCATCACCCGCCACCACGCGACATTAGTCCGGTCAAGTCGGCTATGAAGCACTCGCCTTCTTCTTCAGTGCGGACTGCCAGCCCCATGGCTACTTTTTCCCCAATCAGTCAACACGCAATTCCATCCAGCGATGCCAGTGATACTACGTCTTTGTACTCGCAGGACGGAATTCCACCTAAGAGGAAGAAGTCGGTGCGCGTGAGCTTCGATGAACACCCCGAAGTTGTTGAGATTACGGGCGCGGCTGCTGCGACTCCAAAAGCCATCGCTGCTCAGGCTAGGGAGAGAAGTCCAGCTATCGATGATGAGATGGAAGAGCTCATGAAGCCGCGGCCAGCTCTGCCTTCTTTTGGAAGTGTTAGGAGAAGCTCAGGCAGGAATGCACCTGAAGTGCCGGAGAAGGTCACGGAGATGGCGCCGGAGCGGGACGGTGTGAGCAGTGATGCAGCATTGGGCGGTGTGCTGAACACGCATAAGGTGCGTAGGATTTCGGTTGACGAGAAGGACCTGCAAGATGGCAAGGTACCTGCTCCACCGCTACCACCGCAGGTCACTAGCAAGGACATTCCGTCGGACGCAAGCGATATGGAGGAGGACGACTCAGGCTTCAGGCCGGAGGCCACAAGCGCGCCTGCGCACTCGAGACAAGCTGCCGTTGGGTCTGAATCTGAAGCTGAGGATCCGAATATACAGACGAGAGATTTTGCTGCCGAGGCCTCAAGGATGCTCGGCCTAGACGACAACTCAAGGAACAAAGCGACTCACGACAGCGACGGAGTGCCTGCTATCAGCTTGCTACCCCCAACTCCTGGCGATGAGACGGAGAAGGAGCTCGCTGACGGCGCAGTGGATGCTAATGGTACTGTGGGATCCCAGCAATTTCAAAAGATCAACACACCTGGCGGCTTCGCGAGGAACGAGCCAGATGATATGGGCGTCGAGACTGGCGTTGCTGTGTCCACGCCAGCTCGGGAGCTGGCAAGCACTGTGGCGTATGCAGATACATGTATGATTCAGCATCTGCCAGCCGCCGGTACCGCCGGCGCGGTAGATGACACACTTGCCCAAGCGCTGGGCTCCGACCATTTGCAGCCAAGTCAGAACCTGGAGGCAATAGACGAGGACGATTCAGATGATAGTGCAGCGTTCTCCGACGCCGCCGAGGATTTGTCCGATCTGGACTCAAGCGGATTTGCATCCCTGAATGCCATCGTTTCCAGCCCTGTAGCGCCACCGTCGGCCGCCAACAAGGAGGTTGTCACAGCTCCCGCGTTGCCAGAAAGCCCTACCTCGCAACCGGCAGCGATACGACATGCGAGACATGTCGTGAACGAGTCTGGAGACGGCGACTGGAGTCAGGCGACTGCCTATTGGTCCAACCTCACCAAACAACAACGGCAACAGATTGAGCGCGAGCATTTGAGCTCAGATGATGAGAATTCTGTGACAGTCTCAAAGCCGAGGAAGAAGAAGTCGGCCCTCAAGCACACTGTTCCGTCGGCGCCTGCTCCTTCCGCGGCAGAGAATGCACCTCCCCAGCAGTTGTCAAAGACATTACGTGCTCATCTTGGCCCTTCGGCAACGATAACTCCGGCAAATGGGGATGGTGAAGTTCATATGCGTCGTTCCATGAGGCCACAAAGCAGTGATGGCACAGCGTTGCGATCTAGCATGCGTGCCGACGGAGGCCAGAGTCACGCCGGAAGCAGCTCGTTGCGGACAACTATGCGATCTGGCACGTCAGCTCAGCCAAGACCACAGTCTGCCATGATGTCTACAAGCAATGTGACCACCAAAGCGGGCTCTCGACCTACGTCTGCCATGGATGGACTCTCGTCATCTTCAGCTGGCATGGCCATGACAAGAGCTCGCGCAGGAACTGCAAGCTCGGATGATGTGCTTGTAGCCCAGGACAGCGCTTTTCCGCGTGTGCAATCGAAAAGAGCATCACAAGGCTTAGAGCAGCAGCGTGGTTTCGCGTCCGCCGTCCCGCCACCTGGGGCGTATACGCAGAAGCTCCAGCAGAAGGTTACTGCAAATAATGACTCGGATTCTGAAAGCAGCTTCAAGAAGAAACGGAAGCCTACCGCAGGCGACGGTCGATACACTATGCGCACAAGTATGCGAGCGCGTCCTGTAGGACGAGCTTCTGTGGATTTAAAGGTCATAAGATCTGCGAGTCCTGAGCCGGGGGCCAGACGGGGCGGAGGCGCGTTTAGCATTCGCTCGCTTTCGCCCACTGGTGCATCATGGGGTCGCGATCGGGGTCAAAAACTCCGATCATCCTTAAGAAGTCCAAGTGTTGACACTGGAGCCAAGAGAACGACTCTCAGAAGTAGTAAAGCAGTGAGGGGTGGATCTGTGACGAGGACTAGCGCTCGACCTGCATACTCTGTCGACGGTACGACCCGCTTCAAGTCGAGGTTCGGTGCTGATTCAGACGATTCAGACGATGATCGAACAGCCGGGAGAGGCTTCTTCAGGAGCCGTCACGTGGATTCCGACGATGAGGACGGAGATCCTCCGGGATTCATCGCAGCGGATCTCACTCCAGTCCGAGGGATACCGAGACGCAAAGGACAGGATGACGGTGACTCCACTGACCTTGAGGACGAGGACGAGGTGGCGGACGATCCACGGAAGGCATCAAGAAAGCGCGAAAAGCAGAACAAACCTGGCGTGCCTGACCCGGCGGAGGTCGACAAAGCCATGGAAGCCGCGAGGCGGAAACTTGGAATTGCCGCGCCTGGCGCAGAGACTAACCAAGGCAGCGCGCTGAGCAAAGGCAGTCTCAGAAAAATGCCAGACGACACACCGAAACCAGCGTCCTGGCCTGAGGCTCTCAAGCTTGATACCGCTGGTACGCCAACACCAAAGAAAAAAGGCTTCATGGGCAGCATTCTGCGCCGGAATAAAAACTCGACGCAGTCTGTCATGACGCTCGGCCAGCAGAACTCTCCTGCCTTACCTGCAAGTTCCAAGATCGCCACCGCAGCAGGGTCAGCCTCTCCAGTCCTAGCGACCGCTGGCGAGAGTTCTGTGTCATCCAGTCCCTCCCAGGCCAAGCTTGTGCGCCGCGGCTCACACCAGCCTACACGGAATAGAACGAAAAGGGGTGACTCGAACCTCTCGAACGCTACGACTCCGCCTTCTGCAGGCGATCACAGCCGCGAGACAGCGGAGGAACGAGAGAATTGGCCCCTGCCACCGCCTATACCTGATGATCCGCCCAGGGGATCGATCCATCGTCCGACCACCTCTGATGGCGTCAATCCCGAAGCGGTTCGATTGGCGAGGAGTATGAGGCCGGACTTGGCGCCAAGGGCGCAAAGTGGCATTTTTGAGGGTCGGGAGAAGGGAAGGCGCGGTGTGCGAATGGCGGATGGGGTCAAGGAGGAAGACGGGGCAAGCGAAGCTGTTGTATCTGGGTTTAGAGGAATGTACAGCGAGCGGACGGGCAAGAAAAAGAAGTTTGGAGTGTTGAGAAGGGCTTTCGGGTTGAATGACTGAAAAGGTAAAGAGGAGGTGATGGTAATGTGTAATATGTGGTATTCTTTTGAACTGACTGCATGCGACAGGGTCGATCAAGGCACGCATAGTAGGGACTGCTGAATTTTTGAAACAGGGAAGTGGAAACAGTGCAGGAATCTGGTCCGGTTGGGTATACCCATTTCCTCTAACCTTGCGATTTACCTTTGAGATCTAGATGGGCCGCATGTACATACTGCTTGGTCACTATGGGCCTTGCTGCCATCGTCTTTGCCCGATATGTGTTCCGCCTGATCGAAGGGCACTACACCTGTGGGATCAACGCTGTGCGACTCTCTCTCACTGCTTCTTCAGCATATTCGCGCAGATCATGAATCATGGCCACTGCTGTATCTATGCCACACCGCTGCCGATCAACATCACAGGCTTTTGGACTAGATGGAAGCAGCTCTTCACCTCCACTTTTGTTCCAAGCTGGGCAAGCTTCCGTGATCTTACGCTGTCGGAGAGCTCCGGGGCTTGCGTTGACTGCTCTAATTACTGAGACGACAATGTGCTCTGCACCTGCACCTTTGCGGCCGCAGCACCCACGGAGACATCACCACATGATTCGTGAAGGGGCTGACGTGTGCTTGCGGCTCATTATCAGTGTTGACGTGCAGGTCTTGGGACAATCATGCCACTGGTTCTTGCCGCACGTCGCAGCGGCTTGCATGCGAGGATGGGTCTAGATGCCTTACCCCAGCGCTTGGACTGCTCTCTGCCCGTGTGTCCATGCAGCCCTCAGCGGCGTCCCTTGCAGATTTCTCGGCCAGCCTCAAGCTTGTTCTAGTAATACGGCTTAAAGTCAGTATTCCCCGACTCCCCCACCGCGCATTCCGCACGTGCGGTTGCCGCTACGGCTTGCACTGTGGTATCAATTGCCCTCGCCATTGAGGCTGGCTGACACCGCGGGCGACCACGCCACAAGAATCGCAGGGCTGATGATCGGAGTCGCCAAAGGCGTTTGCACGACAGCGCGTCGGTTACAGCCAAGTGCATCTGGTGTCGAGGCGTACGCTGTGTCACTACCAAGGCGTTGCACCCCTGGATCTTGGGTGTGATTGTTCTCTGGTTCCAACGGCGCGGGCAGGGCGGTGGGCGCCGAATGCAGCCTCGGTATCTCAGAGTGGTGACAGATCTACCCGAGAATCAAATGGGGTCCAGATAAGATTAAGCTTAAACTTTGGATTCGAGTCTAGGGCTGAATTTGTGACAAGAGCCTCGTCTTCAGTTCAAAGTGCGGTTTCTTCGACAAGTTCTATTGGGAGGTGGCTCCATTTCCTGGCATTGGCAAATACACTGAAGGACATAGTGCATTTCTACCGTAGGCAGCGCGCGCCTCAAACGACACCTGAAGCCATCTCGCCATGAAGGTTGTCTTTGGCGGCATCTTCGAGAGATCTCTCAGCATCTGGCGTGCTTTTTGCCATCACATGAGGGCCGGAGGCTAATGTACGCTCGTGCGCCTCATCACCGCACCTCAAGTGCTTCTTCAACTAGTTCTGCCAGCTATCAGCTCCCAGGCCGCCACGGAACACAACGTCCCGCACACCAAGTCGTCCATGTTGATTGCCGGCGCAGACACTGCCGAGTAGATGCAGTCGTTGAAACGGCACGGCTCCTTCTGCATCGCGTTAAAGTGTTACGAAGGTGCCATTATCTGAATTCAAAAGTGCTATGAAGAGGATGCTTCTGGGGCTCGATTGGACCGTCTACGGCACGTGTGACTGCCGTCGCACGTTTTGCTGTTTGAATCTGTATGATTTGCGGTGCCTGGAATGATCTAGATGTGGCTTTGTCGCGCTGTATCCCAATGAGTTGTATAGCCTGTTGAGAGCTTGCGATGAGCACAAGAAAACGCAGCTGGCCGCCTACTGCTGCTTCAAAGGTCAGTGGCTGCTGAGCTGTCCGGACATCGTCAACGACGTATCGTTGCTGTCGCTGAGAGCGACGTCACCACATCCCCCTTTGACACAAGACGACAATGGGGTCTGCTCAAAGCACCACGACTGCTGCGTCAGCAATGGCAACGACAGCCAGTCCTACACCGTCCGCAGTCTCATGCCCGGGACAGAACTCGACGACCTATGTCACACCCAATGGCGATGTATTTTTGATAGAGGTAAGTTGCGCGTCAAGTCTGAGGTCTGGTTAATAAATTCTGACAAGCGCACAGTGTGGCATCGACCATGCCGGCGACGACATGTACGCGGTGACAGCCGGCTCATTTGCTCAATGCATCAATGCTTGTGCCGCCACAAGTCCCTGCGTGGCCGTAGCACTCAGCGGTGTTGCCTGCTATCTGAAGAATGGCGTCGTGCCGCCCAGATACAACCAGGTCTATGGTGCCAGAATGATCAGCAGTGCTACATCGACATCGTCTATGACTTTGACAACGTCCACATCGACCACGAGCTCATCTACCGGCGCAGAATCCAGCATGACTTTGACGGCAAGCACAGAAACTTTCACTTCCTCAACTTCGGCATCCATAGCGACATTAACAACGTCCTCCTCAACATCGGTCTCGTCGATTTCGAACCCGATTACTTACACCAAGACCATCATCACCAGCTCGCTGAGCGCAACAGCCACTGCCACGCCGACCAATAATGCAATATATGTGCCAAACAGCGGTAAGCGCGGCCTGGCGTATAACAATGACACTTTGACGTCCTACTACTCAGAGGCAGGCCAGGACTCTGTGGTATCCTGGGAGTACAATTGGTTCTACAGTCCTTTGAGCACAAATCAAACGATCAAGGACAATTCTGCCCTTACATACATCCCGCTACTCTTCAGCGATGCCAGCGATCTCACCTCGGTTTGGGCGCAAAAAGCACAGGCTGCTATTGATGCAGGCGCCGATGCCATCTTCTCTTTCAACGAGCCTGATGCATGCTATGGTGGATCAGCCTGCATGAGTGTCCCAGAGGCTGTGTCGGCGTATAAACAGTACATCCAGCCTTTCGCTGGCAAGGCTAAGCTTGGTGCACCAGCCATCACTGCGAGCGGGCTGTACAATGGCTATCTGACACAATTTATCGGCAACTGCACAGGCTGCACGATCGACTTCATCAACCTGCATTGGTAAGCATTGATCGATCGGCGTGGGACAGACGTGTATGACACATGCTGACGTTGGAAACAGGTATGCCAACGTCTACGCATTCACCTACCTACAATCGCACATCGAAACCGCACATAAGATGTTTCCGAATTACCCGATCTACGTGACTGAAGTCGGCAATGACAACTCCGGCGGAGTGACAGCAACAGATGCCCAGCTTCAATCATTCTTGGAGCAGATTTTGCCATGGCTAGATGCTGTGCCCTACGTGGACCGCTACGCCTGGTTCTTCGACGCGCCAGGAAATCTCATCAATGCTGACGGAACCGGACTCAGCGACCTGGGCGTCATTTACAACAATTACACTGCTCCATGTCCGTACTGGAGTAATGTCAATGGGACATGTACAGTGGCGGCGAATAATTATACGAACCCTGTTTGAATTGTATGTGCGCGGCGTTGCTTTGACCATTTCACCAATAGATACCCTCTGCATGCATGCGAACAGATCCATGACCAGCCTAATTCTTCCACTTCCATCTGCTTCACTTGCCGATGTGATTGACTCCGCGTCTGAGCGTCTGAGCGTCTGAACGTTGGCTAGTCGCGACAAAGAAAGCCTTGTAAGTTGAATTGTGTTGGACCCTCATTCAACAAGTCCGATGTTGCCTCTTGACGGCGAAGCACAATCCATGAGTATCAAAGGACGGATCAGGACTGTGTAATGGGCGGAGTTTTGCAAACCCGCCAGAGGACGTTTTGCACAAGCCCATCGGTCACTTGACAGACTGAATGACAGGCTCGGGTCGGCTCCAATCTGCCTGTGGCTGCCTCTCGTCTATTAATGCAATGCATGACAAGAGTTCAATGTAAAGGAACGAGCAATTGATACAATCTCCTTGACATCAATCGCAGGCAAGAGGTAAACGCACGTCGCCTCGGGCAAATCGGAACAAGGATAAGGAAATCTACTGTGAATGCTCCCCTGTTCTGATGTATTTCTGGTGACAATGCGCAACTGCTTTGATTGGCTCGCCGCTAGCAACGTGGACCTGCACCTCCCAGCCTCGCGTCATCAAGCCTGAACTATAGTCCGACCACGTTGAATTTCACAACGCAGCATTGATACTTACAGCTATTGAGCCTGGCCTTTGGCCATGGCTAATGATGGTTCTGACACGGTCAGGGGCAGAGCATCATCCCTTCAGACAGCGAGAGCTGTTCCTTTATGCTTGGTTCTCGTCGTATGCTACGTTTCATACGTGGTGGTCGGACCACTCGCCATCGAATACCTCTTCAACCCTCCAGATGGCGTGAAAAAGCGCGTACCCGCCGGGGTAGCTATTACGATTGTCTGGTTCGTTATACTCATTCCGGTCGCCTTTACATATTTGCGCCTCTTGACAGTGGTCGTCCGGGATCCTGGATATGTGCCGCTTGGTAAAGAGAGCGAAGATGAGCAGCCTGAACCTCCGCCGGAGTTTTGGAAGAGGGATGTCTTCGTCTGCGATCAGAAAGGCTTGCCAATTTACTGTCAGTACTGTCACAACTGGAAGCCAGACCGGACGCATCACAATCAGGATGTTGGTCGGTGTACGATGAAGATGGATCATTTTTGCCCGTGGGTTGGTGGAGTAGTCGGCGAGCGCGCCATCAAATTCTTCACGCAATTCATATTTTATGCAGTGATCCTGACGGCGTATGGAACGGTTCTGTTCGCCTTTTTTGTGCACGAGGATCGATCTTATATTCAGTGGATAGTCGCCATGGCTCTTGCCGGTTTCTTCCTCCTATTTACCTTGGGAATGCTGGTCAACACCCTATGGCTGGCACTTCAAAATGTCACGACAATTGAGCACGTCGATGCTGGCAATCGCAAGATGCTGCTGGCGGTCGTGCTTCCGCCTGAGCTGCAACCGCGTAGTGAAAGGGCCCAGGAGCTCACGAGACCTCCCGCTGCTGCGCACTCTCCGTCAAGATCAGAAGGCAATGAGAGCGAGAGACCTTTGACCTCCGAACTGGATGACCCAGCTCATTCAAGCTACTTCTCGAATCTGGAATCAAATCAACCGATCAGACGGCTAGCTAAGTCGGAATGCTGGAAAGGCACTGTCACATATCCCTTGAGTCTTCCAACTGACCGACCGCCTCTTCCGGCGGCCCCAACTCGCACGTTCGCAATACTTGAGACTCCGGCGGGAATGAACCCATGGGACCTAGGTAGCCCATGGAGAAACTTCAAAGCTGTGTTCGGCGAGCACTTCCATCAGTGGTGGCTGCCATGGCGCCACTCTCCGATCTGCGATCATTCCTCGGACATCTCATGGTACACTCTTGGACCTCAATTTGAGAAGCTGTTGGATGACGTGGGACTAGTGCAAAGGCCAATGAGCAGGGACGAGAAGAGCATGGTTTCGAGCAGGAAGCGAAGGCGGAGGGTCGACAGAGGATGGCAGAATGGGGAGCGACCAGACGGATATTGGACTGAGAGGGAAATTAGGCGTTCAAAGCGACGACGACAGAGTGGGAGTAGGAGCTGAGGACTATGTATACTGTTGTTTAATGAAACAGCAGGCGAAAGCCACGATTCAGGAGTAGTGTACAGAGCTAAAGCATGCCTCTCCGCCACGCACGATTTGCAAGTTCCTCGATTTCCTTTACCTCCACGGGTCCTTTGGCCTTATCGTCTGCAAGACCCTCCACCACAGCCTCCGCCACGAGGTCAGCCTTGAGCGGCTTGGCTCCCCCGGCACCCATCAACCAAGTCAGATTCCCACCCGTGAGGCTGTTAACCAAGAATCCGCCATAAGTTACTGCAGCCATCGGCACAGTGAAGCCTCGACTGCTGTCGAACAAGAAGCCTGGTCTGATGAACAAAGACCGCATCTTTGGAAACTGCGATGAAATGGTCGACTCGGCTTCCCGCTTGGTAGAGATGTATCGACCGGGCAATATCGGCGCGCCAGCTGCAGCCGATATGTACGCAAAGCTCGAAACTTGAGCAGCTTCTGCTTCTCTCGCTAGGATGACTGCCGAGTCGCGGTTCATGAGCTCGTAAGTCAGCTCCCCTCCCCTTTCGGCAGGCTCGATCTGCTCTCCCGGCTTTCTCTCCATTGGATTGACCGAAGCACATTTCTTCGTTCGTGAGAACGCTCGTCGCAGACCAGATATCGGGGACTCTTTGCCAGTCAAGACGCCTTTGTAATCAGCCTCAAGAAGAATGCCCATACTGTGGACCACGGCTGTTGCACCCTGCAGATCGGATGCATAAGATTCTGGATGTAAGATATTGGCGCTCCGCCACGTCACGGACTTTGCCCAGGCTGGCGCACTTTGATGGAAGGAGACCGAAGGCCAATTTGGCTCACCAGAACGGCTGTGACTCTGTCAGAAACGGCAATTTCAGTGTCGCTTGTTGTTTGATGGCTACCTGATGGATGTAACGTCCCAATCACGAGCTACAGCTGCTTTGCATATTCTGCTGCCCAGGAAACCATTGCCGCCGCAGACGACCAGTTTCTTCCTCGCTGCCGTGGTCGCCATATCGAATTCGTTGGTCTCCAAGGTCATAGCTAAAGTGTCCGGAAAGGTTCAGGGTTGGAGATTCTCACGATCTTAGTGCCACGGCTCGGACAGAGCCGCTGCGGGTCATCATCTCACATCGAAATTCCAAGAAGGCACTCCACGGTCTCGTGACGATATCACATCATGCTCTTAGAGGAACTTCATGGTTCGTCACCGCATCGACTTTCGCTGCAACGGATCTCGCCCTTTGATCTCGTCGAGTTTCCCCCTGGTACGCAAAATTGATTCCTATTCTGGGACCGATTGATGAGAGCAGAGAATCCAACACCGCAGGTCTGGCAGGAGAAAAACTACGACGACATGAGGTCGTGGCGAATATTCTTGGCATCGGAGACATCTGATGGTCAGCAATACCTGCCTCATTGCAGTAATTAGACACAAACCGAGCTGCCGCGTTCTCCTAGGCTCGAAAATGGCGCAATTGAGATCTCCTCCGACATGCAGTACTTCCAACCACGCGTGCAGCCGACGTTTGCAATGTCCAAGGTGCGCTGCTTCCCACTTGGCCTTTATGTCTTTTTTAGTGATGATGGCCATCATTCCACTACGTCAACATTCGAAGCTGTGTGTTTTTGCTTCAACGATACTGGACCGCCAGCTAGGAACGGAACTGGACCTAAGACACAAATTCTGATTTGGCGCCCTAGTGTCCACGACTCAACGTGAGTGTCCATGAGGTGGCTTAGCTTTTCAGGCTCTCAGCCCTCTTCCCATGAACCCTGGAATGGGCGCCACGCTTCTCTACGTAGGCCCTATTCCTGTTCCCGAAATTCCAATGTCAGTGTCTTCGCATCCTGAGTTCGAGAATCCAGAGCCGCAACGTTAGTGATGCGCATGTGCTGGCTTCCTGCCGGCAAGATTTAGAACACAAACCGAAGACAATCGAAGCATAAGTGAACCACGCCGGCCACACAAGGTAATGTTCTGCGAGGAACAGCCTTGTTCGGGACCAGCATTTGGTGGATTTGTTCCCATTCGAATATCGAAATATACCGAGATGAGGGAACGCAAGCTACGCCAGATCTGACTGCCGTGACGAGAAATTCGTAAGGCTCATAGACTTCTTCAGGGATCGTCGTCCCGCCGGCTCTCATGTCGACTCTTTTGTTGACCTCAACCAGCTCAGCTGACAATACCCGCGAAACAATAGTACGATGGCGTAAACTATGGAGAATAGCATGAGGTCGTCAGGGAGGGAGATGGGCGAGTGTGGCTATGCGCCGTAACATGGCAGTAAACACATATATGAAATAGCATTACGCTGACTTCGGCGATATGAAAGCAACAATCCACAGAAGAAAGACACAGTCGTCGAGCGCCAGGAGAAGGTCAATTACCAGATCAAGTGCTTCACCGCGGGCAAGTACGACGGCTACATAAGCAGCATAGTCTTCGTCTGCATCGGCTCTGCCGATGGCGGCAGCCTTGACACCGCATGCTCGCAGCATGGAATCGGCGATGCAGGGATATTTGCGGCCTTCAAGCAGGGCAAAGAGTACCGAGTGAGATAGCTTTTTCTTCTGGTCGTACAGATCTGGCGACGCTGCAGCTCAGTCTCGGACACGCAAACCCACAATGAGCCGACTCAGCAAGGGCGGCACGACAGATAGCACCGTCCGTGATTCCGGACTCAACAAACATTGCCAACAACTCGATCTCCAAATAGAAAACCTCGTGCATGGCATTCGGGCTCTGATCATCTTTAGACATGGTTTGAGGATTTGGGATTGAGCTGTATTAGGTGGGAGGTACAGATTCTTGGCAATCTATACAGCATTGATCATGTCTTTCGTCCGGCACGCACCTTTTGCAAAACATGTTGTGCGGGTGCTTCATTTGCTCCTCTCATGCTGGACCCACTTGTGGTCCCGGGCATCTCGGAATCCAGTAGTCAAGATCATGGCAACTCGTCGGCGGCCGAGCAAAGATGCTGAAACAAGAGCTCATCCAAGTTTCCCGCTAGGCTATTGACGTCAGCCACGCCAGGCTCGCTGTGTTTCTTAAACACAGAAGTAGAATCAGCGTCGTTCGAACGCAAGAGCTAGCAAATAGCATATCTCAATGTCCGTTCTATGAGACGTGGATGCCAAGCATCAGTTTCTGGATTTGCAATTATTACGAGCTCAACACAGTTAATCGAGGCATCGAATGTTGGCCCTCACACACGGAGAAGGAGCCCTGTCTTGCCAAGGGACGATACAGTCTCCCGCAGCATTGGCGCAGAGGACATGGTCTAATTCCCTTGCTCCGCCAGGTTCAGTACTTATAGCATATTACACTGTCTCGTCCTCAGCACTTACCAGCCCCACCAACATCAAAAGTTTCCGGCCTACCTTACTGCAACGCGGTCCTTTCACTATCAACGCAAAAGAGCCCCATACCTGCAGCACTGCTAGGTATTCCGCAACACCACCAACATGAAGAACACCTTACAGTCTTTGGCAATAAACCTGCTGGCAACACTGGCAGCATTCACATCTGCCTCAACATTGTTGAAAAGGGATTGCACGGACGAGTGTTTCCAAGCTGGTTACCAACAAGGCGACAACTGTAACGTTGTCTGTAGCAGTGGCCAGGTGAGCGCAATCGGGACATCTAGTGCTATCGCAGGTAGCTGATGCCTCTCAATCTAGTCTTTCACTGCTACGTGCGTGCCATGTGCCGGCGGGCTCGCGTGTAGAGAGTGCGGTTAAGGGAGATAGCACGAAGGGATAAGAAGTCCGCGTTAGCTCGGATGTGTCTAGATGAGCATGGACTCTATGTAGCAGGATTGATTCAAGAGTCTCATTGACTCCGGTTATGCTGCCTTAGGAATATTGTCAAAAGTGCTTATGACTAAGGGTAAGGGGGAAAAGATTATGTAATTCACAGGTAATCCTTAGCTGTTTAAAGTAGAATAAACCTACATAGTAATACTTTAGGTAATATTTAGTTTCTTCTTAGTTATAGTGCTAATTAATAGCTTGTTAAGAAAGAGTACTTAGTAATACCTTATAGGTCTACTTAGACCCTATGTCCCTATTAGCTATATCTCCCTATCCTCTATATCCTTCTAGCATTTTAATTCATAGGGATTCTAAAACATTAGGAGTTTTTTCTATTCCTATATATAAAGATATACTATAACATATAGGTCTTAGGGTCTAACTAGAAGTAGCTACTATAAAAACTACCTAGGACTAGTATTTGTAATACAGAGCCTATATAAGAGTCCTGCCTGTTCTGTTAGCTAGATTCTAGCTCTATAACTAATGTATAGTATATACTATTACCTAGATATAAGCAGGCTATTAAGACCTTACTTTTAATACTAGATTTAGACTAATATATTTAGTATAGAGTATATATTACATTTGTATCTACTATAGTCTAAGACCTTAAAGGTAAAGAGTATATTAATCTATTAATACTACTCTATCTAATTACATTGTTTTTAATTTAACAAGGGGCTTTTAAATATAGATATAAAGCTATATAATAATGAAAATATCTTGTAGTATAACAGAGTAATCTGACTTTTTAATAGAATATAGATATAAAGCTATATGATAATAGAAATATCTCGTAGTATAACAGAGTAATCTGACCTTTTAATAGGTATGTTATAGGTAAACAGTATATACATAGGGGTTTATGTAGTATTTAACAAGAATAATAGAGGAGAGAGAGAGAAGTAGCTAGGAGACTAGCCTCTTATAATTAGGGACTAGACTATTCTCTACATAGGCCTTAGCCTATACTAGGGCCTAAGGGCCTAGCGCTTTACAGATCTACGCGTTTATTTACGCCTTATAGAGATAGTCTTAAAGTATTTTAAGCTAAGATTATATCATAGGATATAGAGGTTAATGTAGAGGGTTATAACCTTCCTTAAGGTTAATTGCATCCTCTACATCTAGTGCCTAAGCATAGGCTGTAGCCTCTACTTTAAAACATTAGCGCATTCTTCTAAACTAGGCAGAAGGGTAGTATCTTCCTTAACAATATGTATGTAGAATACATACATGTATTAGACTCTCTTAATGTCCTTATAGAAGCTATATATATCCTATCTTTACTATAGGAACTTTGCCTTTAGAGGTATAGAATTAGTAGTATATAGCTCTTTTCATAACAGCTCCCTACTTATAGCACTAAGGTCGGCCTAGTAGGAGCTCCTTATCTAGAACGTGTTAAAACAAATGGTTAAATTACGCTTAGGAGTAGCAATTAAAGAGGTACTAACTAGGTACTAGTATTATACATGTATGTATTAAGTATTACATCTTGTCCTAGTTAGAGGTAAGAAGAATCTTCACATCTGCCAAGATTGTAGGGTTACCTAACTAGTCTTAGTTGCTGCCTAAGGCTACACATGACTTAGGTGCTACCTAAGGCTCCTTATAGCCTAGGCGGGTCCTTTCTCCTACTAGCATGTAACTGCCTAATTCAACACTCCTACTTAGGTATATGCTAGTACTACGTACAAGTGTCTATCTATGCATGCCCTTAGACATTACGTGTTTCTTATTAGTAATAGCTACTAGCTAGTTACAGCCTCTGTAGCTACGAATGTTAATTCCTAGTAAGGGAATTACTGTTAAAATGTGATAGGCAGTTGCATACTAGCCGTACTAAGTTAGTAGGAGTCAGAGTTAGGCAGGACCCTAACTCTGACCTCTCTGACTTAGGTTAGGGGTTAAGGGATATATGACCCTAGCTAGGAAGAGAAGAATTTTCACCTCTTCTCTTCTATCTATTATGTTCGTTATATATCTAATACCTAACATAATATATTCATTCTATGGCTACTTCCTATGCGTAAATCTATTGCCTATGTATAAGGTCTTAATTTAACAGGTTCTAAGCCTAGGTTTTGCCTGTAGCTAGAAGAATTTATTAGAAGAGCGTACTTAATCTACTAGACGATTAAGGGTAGACTAGAGGCTACTACTACACTATGTAAAGGAGACTAGAGCCTGTCAGACAGACTCTTAAGACGTAGATAAGACGTAGAAGAGCCTAGTAACCATTTAGACATAGTTGAAAAGTTCGTAGTTACCTTCTAAAACTGTTAAAAAGTTCGCGGTTACCTTCTAAAACTATACGGGAATTTGACATACATCTATCTTTGTTCATCTGTTTTATACTCATTCATTTACTATTTATAATACTTCCTTACTATAGACTAGTCTAAGGACTAAAAGAAAGTCCCTAGTCTGACACAAGAGAATAACAAGTTCTAGTTCAAGCAGGAGTCCTGTCTTCTTACGTTAAAGAAGTGCGCATAGCTAATCGGCTAGAAGGCGCTACTTCTAATAAGCCTAAAGATAGCAATTACAAATAGCAAAGTACTAGTAGTTAGAGCAGATGTCAGAGCAAGCTAGAGAGCTAAGCTTATAAGACAAGCTAAGTTTACAAGACAGGCGAATTAACAGTTAGAACTACCTGCTACTTAGTAGTCGCCTTCTGTCTTTTTAGGCATACCTCTACGCAAACTCTAGTCAGACTCGAAGGGTAGGCAGCTAGTCCTACTATAGTAGTACTTAAGGCATGCGAGTAAGTAACAGCAGAGATCCTCTAATCTATTATCTACGTAGAGGGATTAGAGCTAACAAAGCGCTAGTTAGAGCTTATTAGGATCTTAGGACTAAAGAGACTAGACCCTTAAAGGTACTATGCTACTAGCTACTAATGAAGAGAGGGCATAGTCGTAATATATTGTAGGCAATTAGATGTATAAGCTAGCTAACACTAATGAGTAGTTTGAGGCTAATTTAACTGCCCTATAAAAGATATTACGGAGCCTTAACGAGATTAATAGTACTCTGACGCTTAAATGCAAGATGGCCGCGGAGGCATAGGCTATACTACTCTCGAAATACAAGAAGAACCTTCTAACATCCTTGAGCGTATCCTAGTAATAGTACATAATGTACAAGATAGACAAGGACACAAGTATTAATAACGCCTATGTAACACTTACAAACCTATTACGAAAGATCATTAATGTCGAACCTAAGACAAGAATGTTATACATGTAGGACAGAGTCGTCTAATAGCTCCTTAATACCCTACCTGAGCACTACTACGACCTAAGGCGTAACATTAATCTAATAGGTATAAAGGATAGTTAGAGAGTCCTACACATCCTGTTCAAGGAGGAGTTACGATAAAAGGGCTCTGACACTATAATGAGCGCGGAAGTCAGAAAGAGCAGAGCGTGCTTTCTCTGTAGTTTACCTAAATTTATAGTACAGAAGTGCCTCTAACTACTAGATGCACAAAAGGCACTAAAAGAAAAGCCACGTAAGCGCTGTAGTAGCCTACTACGCTAGAGGAACACTAAGCTAAGGACTCTAACTTAGAAGATCAGAGTATTAGAGATAAAGAGTAGGAAGTCTAGTTAGAGTAAGTCTAGTCAGAACAAATTACGCCTAGGCAAGAAGGACAAGAGGCGCATAGACAAGCGAAAGCACAAGAAGGCTAAGGCCTATACTATAGATGCAGACATGTTGTCATTATTAGGCAACTCTGACTCTAAGAGCTTAGCATCATTAGAGTGCTCTAATTCCTTTGACGAATTAGATGACAAGTACGAATAGGCAGAAGCTGCAGCTAACGTGAAGGGCAAGCTTAAACAAAGAATCTAAACCTAACGCAGCAAAGATAAATTAAAGTTAGGGGTAGTTTCTTAGAGACTAGACATAGGGGTAAAATAGTAATCTCTGATACGTTTAGGGGGAGTCTTATAGTTCCTACGCTTTATGTTCTACAGCTAGGTATTACTCTAATCTCAGGACAAAAGCTTATTCGCAAATTCGACTTTGTTAGGATAATGCTTCCTAATACGTTCTACATAGTAAACTTGAACATTAATCTAATTCTTGAATATCGCTCTTAAGGCGGCATATACTAACTCTAGAAGATTCATAGCACGCCTATCGCTTAGTTAGAGGGAGCTAAAAACTAGCTAGAGTCCCTGCTCGCTCTAATAGTAGACGTAGAAGACGACTCTAAACTAAGGGCATAGAAATCCTATAACCTTTAGCATCGCCGCTTTCTACATTATAGCTTAACAAAGCTTAAATCTCTTCATAAGGTCACTACCCTAAAGAACCTAATACCTGTAGTTAACAGCTTTGACTGTAAGGCATATAGCCTTGCTAATATGAAGAAGAAGCAAGGAAAGGTCACAGATAGAAAGCGTTAGATTCTAGAGCTAATATCGTTAGACATCTATGGCCCTTTGCTATTATTAAGAGAAGGTTACAAGTATTTCCTTATTATTATAGACAATTACTCGCGAAAGGCATAGGCATATCTACTAAAACATAGGTCTAACGTAGTAGACGCTCTATGTTACTAGCGTAAGAAGATTAAGCTTAAGACTAATAGAGGCAAACTAATAGTAGTAAAGACTAAAAACGCGCTAGAGCTAACATCTCTACTAGGTTAGTAGGAGTCAGAGTATAGCATAGCGCTTAACCTAACCGAGGCATATGACTCTTACGTAAACAGGGTTACAGAGAAGCACATTAGCGACGCCAAAAGAGTCGTTAGAGTAATGCTACAGGATATAGGACTTCCTACAGAATTCTGGCTAGAAGCTCTAATTACAAGCTAATATGTGTATAACCTATGCCTACTAAAAATCGATGATTTCTTGATCACGCTAGAGGAAGCTTAGTTAGAGTAGAGGCCTTTAGTAGACTATATCTACGTTTAGGGGTACTAAGTCATTTTGCATATAGACCCTAAGTCGCTACTAAAGGATTTAAGAAAGGACAAGCTTATGAATAACAGATAGGAAGGCATGTTTATTAGGTACGTTAAAGGCACTACTAAGATGAAGAAAGTTTAGGCGCTAGACATGAAGAAGGTTATCACGACAGGGTCTGTCAAATTCTTCGAAGAAAGTAAGGGGGGTGATTTGAATCCTAGCTTTACTCTGAAGAATCAGAGTAGCTCCGTACTAACGCGACAGCTAGTTAGACATCTGCCTAAGAAGCTATCTACCCTAGCGTAGACAACCTGCAAGATTACGACATATGTCTAGGTACTACCTAAACCTAAGACTAGCGAGGTTATTAAGAGACATGATCTCGACTCTAAGCACAAGTTAGAGCATGAGTTAGAGCATGCGAAAGAGCACAAGTTAGAGCAGGCAAAAGAGCACGAGTTAGAGTATACGAAGGTGCTAAACCTACTAGTTATAATACCTGTAGTACTTAGCAAGAGGACAAGAGCAAGGTCAGAGGTATCTAAGGGCGTCAGAGTCAGAGTCAGAGATATAGTACATAATCTGAGATAGTCAAGCAAGGTTACTAGCAAGAGAGGTCGCAATTAGAATGATAATAGTAGGCAAGAAAAGGCGAAAAGGGTAATAGAGACTATCTATAGCTTCATTGCGATCTATGATGCTATGATTAAATCAAGCATAGATAAGGACACCTACTAGTATAAGGGCGACTAGGTTACATTTACTACATTAGTAGAAGAGTATAGCTTTATAGTAGTAGGAGCTAGAATGTAACTATTAGAGAAGATACCTGTCCTAAAGACATATGAGTAAGCTATCTCTGACAAGAAATAGGGGCACCTATAGTTAGAGGTAGTCTAAGCAGAGATTAGAGTACTTAAGGGTAACTAGACATACAAAATAATAGTTGCACTAAAGGATGCTTACCTAATAATGTCAAAATAGGTCTTTAATGTAAAATATAACACAGATAGATTAGTTAACAAGTTTAAAGCGTAGCTAGTAGCTAGAGGTTTTAGTTAGATCCTTGGAGTTAACTTTAAGGACACCTTTACTCTAATAGTTAGACATAATACTATCTGGATTTTTATGGCTATAGTCTACATAAACAACTAGGAGTTATACTAGGTCGATGTTAATAATGCCTTTACTAAATTAGTCCTAAAGGAACGCATTCTAATGTAAGCTCTACTAGGTATAAAGGTTAAACCTAGCAAAGTGTTAAAGCTACTAAAAAGTCTATATAGCTTAAAGCAAGCAGCCCGAGACTAGCACTAGCTTTGTAAGGGAAAGATCAAGAAGATTAGCTTTCGTTAGAGTGAGGCACACCCCTGCCTTTTCATCTATAACAGCTAAAAGCTAATGATTTTAGTCTATGTTAATGACATCACGATTAGAGCTAAAAGCATAGGCGATGTGAATTAGTTTAAGAGCAAGTTTGCGACATTCTTTAAGATTAGGGACCTAGGTAAGGTAACACATTATCATAAGGGTAGATGCTAATAGCAGGAAGGGGATCAGGTGTTAGACTTGAAGAGTAGTAAAGAATATTGACAATAGCAATTAACCTTGTAACTAACTATACTTGACAAAGTAGAAGATTAAGCACGAAGCTCCTAACTGCCTAGCCTAAAGCTATTCCTATATACTAGAGAGGTGTGATTACTCTGTTAGTCCTGTTACTAGACCTGTTAGACCTAGGTCTATAGATCTGTAGACTAACCCTATAGACCTAGGTATCTGTCCTCACGTGACAGATCCTTTCTCTATTAGTCTGTAGACTAACCCCACAGATCTAGGTGTCTATCCTCACGTGACAGATCCTTTCTTTTATGCGCGTGTTAGGATTTAGGCTATAGTGCTTTAATCTATGACACTATCCCCCTCTTAGACTAGCTTGTCCCTAAGCTACCTTGTTAGTAGCAGGGTTTCTCTTGCTGTTCCCCTTACGTAGTAATGTCTTCCCTTTCTACGTTACTACCTTGTGTCATTCTTGACACTAACGCGCCTTTAACGTAGAAACGTAAACGCTACGCGAATTAAATCTATTACTAGGGCAAAGAAAGCATGAAGCCTTATACTTAGTATTAAGAGCTAAAGCTCGTTTGTCGCGTGCACGTTTCCTCAGGAAAATGCTTGTACTGTTACTTTAGCAACTGTCGAAGTTACGACATAAAGGTAACAGAGGTTAAATGGAAAAGGTTAGGTAATTAGCAGAAAAGACTAATTGCTAATCTTAATTATGCGAAGGCTGCTCTTACGGAGGCTTCGCAAAAGATAATAGAGGCGCATGTAAAAGAGATGCGTCTTCGGAAACAGTTAGATGTAGTGAACTATAAGGTCAAGGATAGTTGTGCTCTTAAGGAGCGTAAGATCGAAGAGGACAAGGCAGAAGAGCAGGCTCTTTAGCAGATAGGACTCCTCCTTGATCCTAGTCCTTTAGCGGGTCTTGCGCTTAGTCCTATGACATAGAGCGTAATAGACGGTTTTGCTGACACATTGTATTAGGGTTTCCTAGATAGTATAGTAGCCGAGCCTGTTGATAGCGTCCTGCAGGGGGCTAGTCATAGTTTATGAGGTTCTTCTTAGCTTTGTTCTCTACTCGAACATTCGTATCTTCTACTAACAATTTCGTAGGTATTCTAGGGGTTCCTAGGTATTTTCGGTACTACTATATCCTTCCTATTTTACTAAGTACTCTTGCTGTCCGCCTACCTAGCAAGTGCCGACAATATTCTTAACAGTGTACTCTAGTTCTTCGACCTTAGGGTTAAGTAGTAAAGGTTCTGTTTGTAGTGTAGTGTCTAGCGCGGCAAGTTCTAGCAGAGATATGTAGAACATAGGGTGTATTCTTATCTGTTTAGGTAGCTACAACTTAAAATTAACTAGTCCTTTCTTAGCCCTCACTCAGAATAGCCCTAGTTTTACAGCGTCTAGTTTTTTGTTTAGCTTGTCTAATTTGATGTTATAGCAGAGGAGATACACCTTGTCCCCCTCCTTAAGAATTAGTCCCTTAATTCTTTTCTAATTTGCGTACTATGCCATGTTCTACTAATAGAACTACAGGTCAAGTCATGCTTCAGTTTATAGTTAGTAGAGGTATTCTGCCCACCTAAGTACTACTAGGTTTAGATTACTAGCTAAGATGTCTAGAACGTCTTCTATAGCTAATCTATACGCCATCTGAAATGGCAAGAGTCCTGTCGACTCTACTAGCGTACTATTATATGCGAGTTATGCTATTAGTAACAACTCTACCTAGTTATTCTGATCCCGATTAATGTAGGATCAGAGGTACTATTCTAGCGTCTAATTTAGACGTTCTATCTGCCTATCTGTCTAAGGGTAGAAGGAAGTACTAAGTCGATGCTTGACCTAGAATTGTCTTATTAGGGCTTTCTAAAAGTTAGAGGTAAATACAGATCCTCGGTCTGTTACTAGGTCTCATAGCATGCCATGTAATGCTACTACCTACTTAATGAAGACATGTGTAACATCTTTAGTCTTAAAGTCTTTGCAATACAGAATGAACTTTCTAAACTTAGTAAATTAGTTAACTACTACTATGATTCTATCGAAGAACTCATTAGTAGCGGGTTCTCTTAACTGTAGTAGTTTAACGATGAAGTCTATAGCGAGCAATTCCCATAGCCGTTAGGGTACCTTTAGCGGTTATAGTAGCCTATATAGTTGTAACAGTTATGCTTACTCTGTTAGTAAGTTACATATTAACAGACATAGTTCTCGATTGCTTTGCCTATCCTAGGGAAGTAATATTCTTACTAGAGAATTTGCTTCATTTTAGACACTCCTAGGTGTCCTGCCTAAGGAACGTCATGTTAGAGGCGTAGTAGCTCCAAACGTAAGGATGTTAGCATATATACTAGTCCTTAGAAGAGAAGTACTCTGTCTTTGTCTACCTAGTTCTCCCGTCTATTAATGTCGTTGCAGACAGCAAGTACGGTTAGATCGTAGACAAGTGTATTCTTTAGGTCGTTCTAGAATTCACTAGTCTATGTAATAGCTATAGGCGCGAGTCGGTTAACTCCGAGCGTGCCATTGCTATTCTCCTAGAGAATAGCATGTTTCTCCCTCTTTATACCCTTCATGTAGTTAGTCTAACGACTAAGTGTATTAGCGCGTGCGTTATTAGATCCCTTGTAATAGACGATCTTGTAGTTAAAGCTAGAGAGTTCCTTACTCTATTAGACTTGTTGTCGATTTAACTCTTTCGTTGTAGTAAAGTATCGCAAGTTCTCGTAGTCCGTGTAGACTATAACCTAGTGTTTAGGTCCTTCTAAGTAGACTTGCTAAGCCTTGTAGGCGTCTACTATAGCTAGAAGCTCTTTGTCGTAGACATTATAGCGGAGCTTAGGTCTAGACAGCTTCCTCGAGTAATAGGCGACTAGCTGTTGTTATCTACTCGGTCCTAGTTAGCTTAAGCATGCCCTAAGTGCTATGTCAGAGGCCTCTGTTTTGACTATGATAGGCTTATTAGGGTTAAACATAAGCAAGATCAGTTAATCTGTAAACTATTACTTAAGTTCCTTAAAGGCATTCTATTAGGCCTTGTCCTAAACGAATAGTGTATCCTTTGTCGTAAGCGTCGTAAGCGGCGCCGTAATCTTAGAATAGTTTGTAATAAACCTTTAGTAGAAGTTAGCAAACTTAAGGAAGGACTATACTTCCTTAACATTAGTTAGCGTAGGCTACTCCTTCACGACTTTGACCTTCTTAGTGTCTATTTTGATTCCGTCCTAGGCTACTACATAGCCGAGGAATTAGACTTCCTGCTTATGAAACTCGCTCTTCTAAGGTTTAACCTTTAGCTTGTAATCCTGAAGTTTCTGAAGTACCTTACGCACATAAGTCCTATGTTCTTCGATTGTTCGTAAGTAGACAAGGATGTCATCTAAGTATATAACTATAAAGACATCAAGGTACTCTTATAGCACATTGTTAATAAATGCCTTCTATGTAGCTAGGGCGTTCGTTAACCTAAATAGCATGACTATATACTCGTAGTGTCTAAACCTAGTTCGGAACGTAGTCTTCTATTCTTTGCCTTCCTTGATTTAAATTCGGTTATACGCTCCTAGTATGTCGAACTTCAAGAACTATACTACTCCTTGTAGGCAATCCTGCAATTTAGAAAGCAAAGGAAGCGGATAACTGTTCTTTATCGTGATGTTATTTAATCTATAATAGTCGACATAAAGTTACTAGTTGTCTTCTCCCTTAGGTACAAATAGAATCAGGTATCCTGCTAGTAACTACGATTCGCGGATAAAGCCTTTCTAGAGGTTATTTTCGAGGTATTTCTAGAGTATCTCTAGTTTAGCCGCTAATAATAGGCGAACTAGTTGCTTTGTTAGCGTTCTGCCTAGGAGTAGGGGCATCTTATGATCCTACTCCTAGTGTTCTGGCAGAGCCTCTTAGTCGGGTTCTTCCTTAAAAAGAGTAGCGAACTCTTTGTATTCGTCAGGAATTCTGAACTTAATCTTGACTTCAGACTATGTTACTTTAACCTATAGGACGTACACTTCCTGTTTTAGATCCTAGATGGCAGCGACTATCTCTTTTGAAGTCATAGCATATATTTCGATCTTGCCTAGTACGTCATACACTATAGGTAGAGGTATCAATCTTGAGAGTTCCGGGAACTAGATCCTCTCGTTCTTCTAGTCGAGGTAGGGGTTAGCGTTTCTTAGCTATAGTAACCCTAGCACTACATCTAAGCCAGGCGACTCCGTGATGTCGAACTAGATTATCTCTTAGTAGCGTCCTATCTGTAGAGGCATCATCTTAGTCTCCTTGTCAACTATTCCTTAGTTGTACGTGACTAGCTTTCTATCGATTACTTGTAGCAAGAAAGTATTTGTCTTTTCCTGTAGCCTTATCCTAGCTATCCTAGCGAACTTGGGCGTCATGAAGATTCTAGTGTATCCTGAATCTATTAAGGCCCGGGCTAGCGTCTCGTTAATGTGTACCTATACTCTAAGGTTGTCCGCGTATCTAGTGCTAACTGCGGCACATTGTTGTAGCCCTGTCTAGTCTGTCCGTAGGTCTAATTCTGGCGGACCTTGTCGTTTCCCGAATAACTGTCTTCACGGACTAGCTTAGGGATTGTGTAGTCTCGGCTCATTCTTCTTTAAGCGTTACTGCTAACTAGCCTAAGAGGTCGTACTCGCTCTTAGCCTCGTTGTTCCTGCGCGTTTCTTGCGTACTCTATTTTCAAATGGCTAACCTAGAGTCGTAGCGCTCGTGGAACCTAGATACCTTCGTAGTTAAGGTAGCCTCCTTAGGGCGTAAACTCTACCCCGAACAGTATAACTTCTTAGATAATCTTCTGATGCGAGTAAGGATAAGCTACTACTAGTAGTCTCCTTAGGTGTCGTCGCATGCGGTCGGCTAGTTCGTCATACTCGAGCTAGTTAACGTGTTATACTCCATTAATCTATGGGCAAGCCTAAGCCTACTAGTTCTGTATAATTCGGATAATATCGAGTCTGATGTCATGCGGCAGCATGGCCTATCTCTCTATGCTCTCGTCTTCCTCGGAATCAGGAATGACAGCCTCGACAAGCTCATAGTTGTCGTCTGAACCTTCTTCCTCTTCTAGCTCCTATTGCCTTAGGATTGTTATACTAGAAGGTATACCCCTTAGCGCGTAGATCGACTGCGCCTTGTTACGGCTAGGGTACTATCCGGAACTATCTTTATCACTTATGTGAATCCGACAATTGTCGTCATAGCATATAGTCTAAGTAAGTAAGGAATAGTCTAGTTCTCGAGTAGTAGTAGCCTTTTGCTTAGGTGCCGATGTTGTCGCGTAAGCCTGTTCTGTCCGTTATAGGTCCTGTCGCTATTTCTTAGCGAAACACTCGCGGGCAAAGTGTCCTTTCTTTCCATAGTTGTAGCACTTAAGGTTACTCTTGTCGAATAGCTTCTTCAGACTATTCTAGGTAGGAGAGCCCTTTCGTGGCTTTCCTTGGGGTCCGCTCTTTAGGCGTCCCTTAGTCGCATCTAACTCTATTAGTTAGAGGCCATAGTAATCGCTTCGCCATTTTAGTGCTAATCGTTAGACCTTATAGTTAGCCTGCGCTAGCCTGTAATTTACATGCTGTCGTTCCTGCTGTCGTTCCTAGATACGATTATTGATTCTAATCGCGAGATCGCTTATTTCCTTGAATGTCGTTAGCCGATCTCCCTAGGCAATTTCGTCTTTAACCGTTTCCTTTAGTCCCTAATAGAACTAAGCGGCCAAGGCATTATCATTCTAGTCGACTTAGGCAGAGAGGGTCTAAAAGTCCGCATAGTACTTAATAGTAGAACCCTTCTGCTAGATTCCTAGGAGAGCTCTCTCGGCCTCCTGTTGTTTATTGCTAAGCCTAAAGGCTTCGCGTAATGCCTTAAACAAGGACTTGTCTAAGTTAAGAATCTCCTAAGTCGTTGTCTTCCTAGCTTCGACGCTACTAATGTGATCTAGATAATCTGTTAGATGAGGCTAGATGAACTCGAACGCTAGTCCTTTTAGGTAAGAGGCAATATACATCATTCGCTTATAATATGTCGTAAACTATTCCGTATCTACGTTAAATGCTAACTAGCATTATAGGATAAACATCCTGACTTGAGATCATTGTCCTGTAAACTCTATAGGGCTTCCTATCTTGAAGCTATTATTACTATGTCCGTTTCTAGTAGTTGAACCTGCGACAGATGCTAGAGCAATCTTACTAAGGTGAATAGATTCGAGCTACTAAGCAATTTAAGGTATAGTAGTAACTTGTTCTCGTAGTGTTAGTTAACTATTGTCGCTAGAGGTCAAGCTGACAGCTAAGGAACTACTTGACATAGGCGTATGTCAAGCGCTTAACGAGTCCCCTGATACTTCCTTAGGAGTAGTACTCAAAGTGTTAGAAGGGTAGGTGCTAATAGCAGGAAGGGGATTAGGTATTAGACTTGCAGAGTAGTAAAGAATATCGACAAAGGCAATTAACCTTGTACTAACTATCCACCCTAGAGGAGAAGATTAAATTAAGCACGAAGGTCCTAACTGCCTGTCCTAAAGCTATCCCTATATACTAGAGAGATAGGGTAGCTCTGTCAGATCTGTTAATAGACCTGTTAGACCTATGTCTGTAGATCTATAGACTAACCCTACAGATCCTAGGGTCTATTCTTACGTGACAGATCCTTTCTCCTATGTAGGCCTATAGATCTGTAGACTAACCCTATAGATCTAGGTGTCTGTCCTTACATGACAGACTCTCTCTTCTATGCCTACGTTATGACTCATAGTACTATGACTTATAATACTTTGACTTATAGCACTCATGACAGCTATGACTTAGGCTACAGTACTCGTGACTTATAGCACTCATAACACTCATGACATAGGGGAATACGCCGATATTTTCGACGTAGAGGCTGCGGCCTATACCTAGGCCCTAGACGCGGAGCATGCGATTAACCTCAAGGAGAGTTATAATCCCCTGTAATAACCTCTATATCCTATGTCGGAATCGTTGCTTGAAACACTTCGAGACTACCTCTACAAGGCGTAAAAGAACGCGTGGATCCGACGAAGCGACAGCGAGGCTAGAGCGTTAGTAATGTTCGTCCTAAAGAAGGACAACATACTCTGCCTATACGTTAAGTATAGGGGCCTTAATGTAGTAACTTAGAAGAACCGCTGCCCCCTACTACTTATTAGCGAGACGCTTGACTGCCTTAGTCGCACTGCTATCATCTTGTCTATTAACTTGAAGGATGCCTACTACTAGATACTAATCTAAAAGGGCGACAAGTAGAAGACTACGTTCTAAACGTAGTATAGATACTTCGAGTATATAGTAATGCCATTTAGCTTAGCTAACGTACTAGCGACATTCTAAGCGTATATTAACTAGGCCCTGTCTAGCCTCGTTAATACCTGCTACGTAGTATATTTAGACAATATACTAGTCTACTCTGACTTAAAGGAGGAGCATATTCGGCATCTAAAGATAGTACTTAAACAGCTCTGTAACTTCGCTCTGTATGCGAACCTAAAGAAGTGCTTATTCCTATCGGACAGGATTAAGTTTCTTGAATACATCATTTCTATAGAAGGAGTCATCATAGATAACGGAAGGGTGTCTATAATCGCGGAGTAGCTATAGCTAACTACCCTCTAAGAAGTGTAGGTGTTTCTAGGATTTACTAACTTCTACTATAGATTCATATAATCCTATTCGAAGATCATGGCTCCTCTTGCAGCCCTCGTAAAGGACGCGATTTAAGGTAAAAAGCTAGGGATAGTGCCTTAGGAGGAGGCTTAGAGCAAGGCTTTCTCTAAACTTAAAGCAGCTTTTTAAACTACGCCTATACTTTAGCAATTTGACCCTACTACGAAGATCCGAATAGAGACCGATACTTCAAAATTAGTAATAGCTGTAATTATATCGTAGCTCTAGTCGCACGAAGGTAGTACGTAATAGTACCTAATTACCTTCTAGTTGCGGAAGATGCAGGGCGCTAAGCTTAACTACAAGACTTATGACTAAGAGCTTTTAGCTATTATTAACGGCTTTAAGGAGTACTAACACTACCTCGAAGGCGTAGCGTACCCTATTAAGGTGCCTACCAATTATAACAACCTTCGCGGCTTCATGGGCGTGAAGTAGCTAAGTAGTTAGCAAGCAAGGTAGGCGACTTTCCTTACTAGCTTTAACTTCGTTATCTAGCATTGTTCTAGAAAGACGAATCTAGCTAATAGTCCTTCGCGACAACTAGACTACGACACTAGAGAGCAGGGTAGCTAATAGCTTCTCCCTACGCTGCAAATGAAGCTTATAGTTTAGGGTAGCAATCTGTGATTAGCTCCTCTTGTAGGTCGACTGCAGGTCTAATAGGGCCTCATAGCCTCCGCTAGCAACAAACCCTCCTATCTAGCGGTTATGGCGACTATGTCTAGCTCGATATATGCGGTAGTTAACTAGCTTACATGTAGTAAGCATGTAATGTCTAAAGAACCCTTTAAAGAAGTCTCGAAACTTGTTCAGCATTTGCAAGAGCGAGAACCGGAGTTAATTAACAAGGGTGTAGCCCTCTAGGATACTACAGGCGGTCTAAAGTACTAGACTAAGTCTAGCGACTTGTAGTACTTTGACAATAGGCTCTACGTACCCGCTAACTACGTACTCTGTTCGTAGCTCCTCTATATTTATCATGACGATAAACTTGCGGGTCATTTTAGCGTAGAGAAGACAAACGCGCTTCTCGAACGCAAATACTAGTAGCCGACGCTAGAACAGGATGTCTCTAACTATGTTAAATCCTGCTAGACATACTAGATTAGCAAATCTCGGCGCTATCGCCCCTATAGCGATGCTTAGGCGCTCCTACTACTAGAGAGACTATAGCAAGACTTAACTATAGATTTTATTACTAATTTGCTGCTAGCAAAATAAAGAGGCAATGTAGTTAATGCTGTCCTTATAGTAGTCGACTAATACTCGAAGATAAATGTCTTCATCCTATATACGAAAAAGTACACAAGTAGCGAGCTTGCGCGACTACTTTGCGATAAAGTCATATAGCGCTTTAGTGTCCCCCAAAGTATTCTATCAGATCAAGGTTCTGTCTTTACTAGTAAATAATAGCAAGATTTTGTGTTTAAGGTACATGTTAAGTACCGCCTAAGTACAGCATTCTATCTACAGACTAATAGTTAGACTAAATGTATGAACTAGACTCTTAAGTAGTACCTTCGGTGCTACTACGCTAAGAACTAGGATGCCTAGGCCGACGTAGTTCCTATAGCGGAATTTGCAGTTAATAATAGTATGCATGCTACTATGCGCATGTTGCTATTTTAGATTCTTTTTAGCTTTAATCCGGAAATACACCTAGAACTACCTTAGGACGAGTCTTCTAAGGAGAGGGTGCTAGCTACCGCGGAATTAGCGCGGTGTATGCGCGAGGCACATTTAGTACTAATATAACACTAGAAAAAGGCCTCAGAATCCTAGATTAAACATAATAACGCCCGTGCTAAACTAATGTAGTACGTAGTTAGTACGAAGGTGTTACTGTTAACAAAGAATCTCAAGCTAAAACTTCTAAGTAAGAAGATGACGCTAAGGTTCGTCAGACCCTTCTATATACGTAACGCAATAGGCTCGTAGGCGTACTAGCTATTATTGCTATCGTCGTATTATGTGTACGATGTCTTCTACGTATCTCTACTCAAACTATAGGTATAGCGCAAGGGCGAAGAGCCTGCGGACCTGATGCTAGTAGCAGAAGAGAACGAAGAGTAGGAAGTCAAGGGTATTAAGGACAGTATGTAGCGTAAAGGCGTAACACACTATCTAGTGAAGTAGAAAGGATACCTACCTAAGTACACATAATAGGTTCTAGTTAAAGACTACAAGAACGCTCTAGAAGCTATTCGTGAATTCGAAGAGTAGAGGAGGCGTAAGCAGGGCTTAACAAGGTCGATTTATAGGAAGATAAGAGTTTTAGAGCAGAGTTCTTAACATATGTATGTAGCGCATAATACGCGAAGTAATAACGAGAAACAAACGCCCTACTTATACATCATTAATGCCTAAAGGCATACCTAGAATAAACCTAAGGAGAACAAGAGACATACTTAGATTAGCTTTGTAGCTAATGCTTAGCGAATACTAGTTAAGGGCTTCCTAACTAAACCTAAAGCAGGAGAGTCTTTCTTATTATAGTCTACTAAGGACTACCTACCTGCACGGGGTCTACTAAACACCCTAAGGCAACTAGGAGTAACAGGAGTAGTAACGCCATAAAGAGAGGCTAGTATCTTCTTCTTTAGTAGGTTGCAAGGGAGCTTGTCTTTAGAGCCTATAGTAGCTAGAGAGCTAGCGACAGCCTTACCGCGCCTAGTCGCGACAACTACCTCCTCCTTATCCTTAGCATTAGAAGGCGAAGAGACTTAGGCGCGCTTGCGGCTGTTACGCTCGGCCCTCGAGATTATCTTGCGCTTCTTGACAAAAGTGTCGACTACATCATTAGACTTAGTGTCCCCCTTAGGCGTAACTAGTACGGCAACACTATAGCGTAAGGGGATCACGTTAGGACTAAAGGTATCCTAGACGTCGTCATCCTCCTTATCCTCAAAGATCTGGCCTAGAGGCTTGTGCCTTAGCGTCTTAGCGGACGTAGTGTAGATCGCAAGCAGGGAAGGTTCGGCTTCCTTGTCGCTAACCTTAATTCCGGCCCTAGCCTTCTTCTTCTTCTTAGACAGTAGTGTTAAGGCAGCGTAGGCAGCGGCGCTACAATGTGTTAGCTATACGCACGCGACAGGATTCGAGTAAGTAACTTACGGCTTAGTCCTTAGGACTAGCTTAGAGGCAGGCTGCCTCTTAGTACGGCGCTAGGGCGTAGCCTTAGTAACAAGAACGGTGAATTGCTTAATAACCTTCTTGCGGATTATCCGCGTCTTAAAGTCATTATCAATAGAGGTAAGGGCCCTAAGTTACTAACGCTAATAGCTAGTCGGATATTTGTTGACGCTAACGTTAGCCTAGCGGAGAAAGTTAGCATTTATACTTAGATAGTACCTACACTATATGCGTACTATAGCGAAGGTCTTAACCCTAACAGTTAGTACCTTTAAGATCTTCTAGACTAAGTCTGCGATTAGACCTAGGTAAACGTTTTCGCCTGTTAGTAGAGAGTCGAAGCAAACACCGCTATAAGAACAGTTAGTAGTTACGGTAAAGCACGAGAGGGCGCCAAGCAGGTAGGCGAGTACCTCGCGGTACTTAGCCTGTAGCCTGTTCATAGTTAGAGTACCTTTAGCAATCCCCTTATCGTGCGTACTCTAGAAGTTATCGATGTTACGGCAGAGCTAGTTATACTCGCTATATACCTCTTTAGGGAGGTCTTAGCATTTTTGATGCTTGCTATTACAGCTGACATAATTGCAGTAGATACTACCCTTATTAAATCTGCTGACGTAGATCTTAGCTACGCTTCGGTTAGTATAAGCTACATATACCTCGCGGGTAAGGGACGCCTTACTAACACGCGGAGGAGAGATGTATGCAGCTTAGCTGCCAAGGTTGTCAAGGCATCGTCGACATAAGCGATAATCGCAGGTAGAGCGAGTAGCGTTAAACTTAGTCTGTAGCATATAAGCCATTGTTGCTAAGATGAGTTCATTGATCTTAATTAATTGATTGAAGAAGAAGAAGAAGCTCTAGTTTAGACCTACAGACATAGCAAGGCGTAGGCTAAGCGAAATAAAAGCGGAGGTTAGTGTTAGTGTTTTAGAATAGGAAGTTTAGGGAAGTGACGAGGTTTTTATACCTGCTAGCTAGCCCCCCTGTTACCTACCGCAACCGTTAAGCTAGTAACTCGAACTACATGCGCAGAGTACCTGCCTTTAGTTAACTTATAAGAGGACTAAATGATACAAGAACAGATAACGCGGCTGTTACGCATGTACGCTAACTATACTCATGCTAGTCTACTAGCATGAAAATGTGACGAGACCCGCGCTAGGAGCGCGCTCCTGCTGTTTCGAGCGGTACGCGTAGAGCGTCTACGTACATTCCTACTACCCCGAGGTTCTGTAACATGTTCTTCATAGTCACGGCTAAATAGGGACAGCTAAGCTACTTAGTAAGGCTAGCGCGCATGCTCGCCCTACTATTTCAACGATTAACTGAAGTACGTACTTGTAGTTTCCTGATATCTCGATCTGCATGTAAAGCGAAGGTGTCGCAAAGCCGCCTAACATGTAACAGATTAAAACCCGCCTAAGTTAGTAACCTCCGCCCTATACTCGCTACAAAGGTGTTAAGGTATACGTATAACACATGTTACATAGGCTATCTATGTCTCGAAAATCAAGGCCCTAAGTAGACTAAGTAACTTGTGTTACTTAGCTTACTTACCTACTTGTCTGACTTGGCCTGCTTGTATGTACCCCCGAGAAACTCGGCCTCTCCTAAGCTACTTACGTCCGCGACGCGAGTAGCTTAGAGTGCAAGAGTGCTACTAGTAAGTAACTTACTACTAGTAGTATACTAGTAGCAAGTAGCTCGGGCACGCGAGCCGAGCTACTTAAATCAAAATAATTTGCATGTAATAGATGTTAAAGTCATGATTTTAGTTAATACTACAAATCCTGTTATTGTCGCACTATGCTCTTTTACTATTAACACTAAATCTAACGTATAACGCGAATTAAGCAGATTTGCTAACACTAAACACATATATAGCTTAAACATAGCTCTTATGACGCTTCTTGAATTCAAGCAAGCTGCTATATCTAACTTGCGCCTTACGCCTAAAGACCTTAATTAGTATAGCTAGTAACAAATGCATAGCTACTACATACTATCTACACATCCTGTATTAGCCCTTACACATGACTCTTCTACTCGCCCTTATCCTCTATTCCGTTCTACTAGCTTACCTTCACTACTACCGACTCTCCTAAAGCGCTACTATTTCGCCTCTCCTGTAGCTTCTTAAAGGTCGCATTATTAAAGACCTTGTCGCTATAGCCCTTAATCTGCTCTAATAAGGTCAAGCCTATAAATGTAGTACCTATTTACTCTTACGTAGTATAAGCATGCTACATCCTGTACCCTATATGTTCCGCACGTATTACTTAGTAAGGCTAGGCACATCCTTATAGGAGGAGGGGCAGTGATACGGTTAATACTAGGGGGCTATTAGAGCTGCATAGGTTCTAATGTCCGCCCTTAGCATGTAGTAACCCTGCTACACATAGTAAGGGAGTCCTTCGTACACACGTTAGCTTGTATGTCATCTAAGTAGGATTAATGCTTGACATAGGATGCCCTTACGTCGCTGACCCTATAGTACCCCTACAGGGTTAGGCTCGGACATGCTTTCCCTAATTAAGGGGCATTAGGGGTTATAAGCACCTTTAGCGCTACCTCTGCAATAAGCAGAAAGTAGCGCTATCTTGTACCTATTAAAAGGTCGGATTACTCTGTCACACTACGAGATATTTTCATATCATATAGCATATACATCTATATTAGAGATCCTCTAAGTCATACTCTAACTCCGCACCTAGCGCTAGACAAGGCCTAAGGGGCTAGAGACTCTCTCTAAACTACTTAAGGAAGAAGTCCTCTACGTCCTAATTAGTAACTAGATTAGTCAGATCATTAACACGAAGGAGCAGGTTACAATATACGTGCTCTTCATATTAATCGTAGTAGCGTAGCTCTCGATTACGCTGCCTCTTAATGTCACTCTAACTAGGCGGAAGTGCTAGAGGAGATAGGTTGCTCCTACTAGGACTCTAACGAGGGTGCCTTGAAGGCCGCTAAAGGGTAGGCAGAGATAGTAGATTAGAACGTAGCCTAAGGCTCTTCCTACTAGGTAGCAGAGTACTCTAATTAGCTAGATCTGCACCTAGCCTATCCGACCTAGTATATAGTAAACACTACTTCTTCTAATTCTTCTAAAAGTAATTAGTACACGAACCTTCGAGATAAGGGTTACTTAGATTAGTAGCGTATACGCTATATAGCTTACTATAGTATCTACTAGACCTAATCCTATACTAATCTTAGTACACGCGCTAATTAGAGCTAGCTATAGCAAAGCTAGTAGTAATTAGCGTAGTGCTATTCAGAGTGTTCAGGTTGTACTAAGTAGGGCCTAGGTCGTTCGTGAAGGTAGTACTCTAATTAGAGACATAATACTAGGTTACTTTATTCTTAAACAAAGGTAGTACCTTGTTAAAGCAGTCAAAGTTGTAAGCTTTGCAAAGGAAGCAAATATACGCCTAGAGCTTACTAAGGTTAAGGGTTAGATGCCTTAAGTCGTTAGAGCTACTAGGAGTTAGCCATAGTCAGAGAAGCTAACTATACTAGATAACTAACTAGAGCTTAATAATCCATGGAAGCTTCGCGTAAAATGAAGTACTATCTAGTAGGATTAGTAACATACCTCTCCTTAGAGCTATGTTAATGTGTTAGAGAAGCTGTAGTTAGTAATTAATGATGATAAGAAAGAGAAGGATAATCGAGAAGGGGAGGGGGGCTTTATACAGGGTCGGACCTACCTATGAAAGCAGAGTAATCATATGAATTCGCAAACATGTAAGCAGCAAACATACTCTAGCGGATTATTCTCTTTTATAAGAGCATTATTCTAATAGCACGAGCTTACTACAACAAACATCTTCACTAGTTAGTAGATTAGAAGATAGTAGGAGTATACTAGATACACTAGTATGTGCCTAAGTAGGAGTGTTAAAATGTGATAGGTAGTTACATACTAGCTGTACTAAGTTAGTAGGAGTCAGAGTTAGGCAGGACCCTAACTCTGACCTCTCTGACTCAGGTCAGGGGTTAGTAGATATATAACCCTAGCTAGGAAGAGAAGAGTTTTCACCTTCTCTTTAATCTATTAACTATGTTTGTTATATATCTAATACCTGACATAATATATTCATTCTGTAGCTACTTCCTATGCGTAAATCTATTGCCTATATTAGGGATTAATTTAACAAATCCTAGGAACTTGACTTTCTTCTTATAGAACTCGCATTTCTTTAGCGTAGTCTTAAATCCTACTCGGGTAAATCGTTTTAAAACGTCCTACACTATCTGCACATAGTTCGCGAGAGCTCCTTTAGTATAGGCTAAGATGTTATCTATGTATGTAATAACGCATATGTCTAGGAGGTTTCGGAGGACTTCATTTACAAGGTCTTAACATGACGCTAGGGCGTTTGTAAGTCCTATTAGTATGACTAAAAACTTGTAAAGTCTATATCTTGTTCGGAATGCTATTATCTACTCATACTAAGCTACTATGCGTATTACATAAAACGTATTACGTAGGTCGATCTTTGTATACTAGTCTAATCTAGTTAATCGGTCTTACATTTCTTCGATGTTTAGTGTCATAGATTAAAGCACTATAGCCTAAATCCTGACACGCGCATAAAAGAAAGGATCTGTTACGTAAGGACAGACACCTAGATCTGTAGGGTTAGTCTACAGATCTATAGACCTACATAGAAGAAAGGACCTGTCACGTAAGGATAGACACCTAGATCTGTAGGGTTAGTCTACAAATCTACAGACCTAGGTCTAATAGGTCTAGTAATAGGACTAACAGAGTAGTCATACTACTCTAGTATATAGGAATGGCTTTAGGCTAGGCAGTTAGGAGCTTCGTGCTTAATCTTCTACTTTGTTAAGTATAGTTAGTTACAAGGTTAATTACTATTATCGATATTCTTTATTACTCTTTAAGTCTAACACCTGATCCCCTTCCTGCTATTAGCATCTACCCTTATAACATTTTAAGCACTACTTCTAAGGAAGTATCAGGGAACTCATTAAGCACTTAACATACGCCTATGTTAAGTAGTTCTTTAGCTATTAGTGTAACATCTAGCGACGATAGTTAACTAACACTACAAGAACAAGTTGCCGCTGTACCTTAAATTACTTAGTAGCTTAAATCCATTTACCTTAGCGAGATGGCTCTAGCATCTGTTACAGGATTAATTACTAGAAACGGACATAGTAATAATAGCTTTAAGATAGGAAGCCCTACAGAGTTCATAGGATAACGATCTTAAGTAGAGATGTTCATCCTCTAATGCTAGTTAGCATTTAACGTAGATACGGAATAGTTTACAACATATCATAAGTAAATGATGTACATCGTCTCTTACCTAAAGGGACTAGTGTTCGAGTTTATCTACCCTCATCTATCGGATTATCTGGACTATGTCAGGAGCGTCGAAGCTAGGAAGACAACAACTAGGGAGATCCTTAACTTAGACAAGTCTTTGTTTAAGGCATTACGCGAAGCCTTCAGGCTTAGCAACGAACAACAAGAGGCTAAAAGAGCTCTCCTAGGAATCTAGTAGAAGGGTTCTGCTATTAAGTACTAGGCGGACTTTTAGACCCTCTCTGCTCGAGTCGACTAGAATGATAATGCTTTAGCCGCTTAATTCTATTAGGGACTAAAGGAGACAGTTAAAGACGAAATTACCTAAGGAGATCGACTGACGACATTCAAAGAAATGATCGATCTCGCAATTAGGATCGACAATCGCATTTAGGAATGACAGCAAGAACGACAACATAGAAATCGCAGGCTAGCATAGGCTAACTACAAGGTCTAACGATTAGCACTAAAGTAGCGAAGTAATTACCATAGTCTCTAACTAATAGAGTTAGATGCGACTAAGGGACGTCTAAAGAACGGGCCCTAAGGAAAGCTACAGAAGGGCTCTCCTACCTAGAATGGTCCGAAGAAGCTATTTAACAAGAATAACCTCAAGTGCTACAACTGTAGAAGGAAGGGACACTTTGCTCGCGAATGCTGTGTCAAGAAATAGCGTCATAAACTACAACAGATAGAACAGGTTTGCGTAATAACATCGGTACCTAAGTAGACAGCTACTACTACTCGAGTACTAGATCATGCCTTACTTACTTAGACTATATGCTATGACGACAATTGTCGGATTCACATAAGTGACAAAGATAGTTCTAGATAGTACCCTAGCCGTAATAAGGCACAGTCTATCTGTACGCTAAGGGGTGTACCTTCTAATGCAATAGTCCTAAGACTATAGGAGCTAATAGAAGAAGAAAGTTCTGACGATAACTATGAGCTCGTCGAAGCCGTCATTCCTGATTCTGAGGAAGACAAGAACACAGAGAGATAGGCTATGCCGCTACATGACATTAGACTTAATATAATCCGACTTATTTAGAACTATTAGGCTTAGGCTTGCCTATAGATTAATAGAGTATAACACGTTTATTAGCTTTAATATGACGAACTAGCTAACAGCATATAATAACACCTAAGGCAGCTCCTAGTTATAGCTTACCCTTACTCGCATTAGAAGATTGTCTAAGAGACTATACCGTTCAGAGTAGAGTTTACGCCCTAAGGAGGCTACTTTACCTATAACGGTATTAATGTTCTACGAACGTTACGACTCTACATTAACAGTTTGCAAATAGAGTACGCAAGAAAACGCGCGAGAACAACGAGGCCGAGAGCAAGTGCTACCTCTTAGCTTGATTAGTAGTAATGCTTGAAGAAGAAAGAGCCGAGACTACATTATCCCTAAATTAGGCCGCAAAAACAGCTATTCGGGAAACGACTAGGTCCGCTAGAATTAGACCTACGGATAGACTAGACAGGGCTGCAATAATGTGCCGCGATTAATTCCAGATACGCAGACAACCTCAGAGTATAGGTACACATTAACGAGACATTAGCTAGGGCCTTAATAGATTTAGGATACACTAGAATCTTCATGACGCCTAAGTTTGCTAGGATAGCTAGGGTATAGCTACAGGTAAAAACGAATGCTTTCTTGCTACAAGCAATTAACAGAAAGCCGGTTACGTATAACCAAGGAATAGTTGACAAGGAAACTAAGACTATACCTCTGCGGATAGGACGCTACTAAGAGATGATCTAGTTTAACATCATAGAGTCGCCTAGCTTAGATGTAGTACTAGGGTTGCCATAGCTAAAGAAGGCTAACCCCTACCTCGACTAGAATAACGAGAGGATCTAGTTCCTAGAACTCTTAAAATTAATACCTCTACCTGTAGTATACGACGTACTAGGCAAGATCGAAATATGTACTATGACTTTAAAAGAGATAGTCGCCGCTATCTAGGATCTAAAACAGGAAGTGTACGTCCTATAGGTTAAAGTAACATAATCTGAAGTCAAAGTCAAGTTCATAGTTCCTGACAAATATAAAGAGTTTACTACTCTTTTTAAGGAAGAACCTAACTAGGGCTCTACTAGAACACTAGGAGTACGACTACAAGATAACCTTACTTCTAGGCAGGATGCCTACGAAGTAACTAGTTTGCCTATTGTTAGCGGCTAAACTAGAAATTCTCCGGAAATACCTTAAAGACAACCTTTAGAAAGGCTTCATTTACAAATTATAGTTACTAGCAGGATACCTAATCCTGTTCGTCCCTAAGGGAGGAGATAACTAGCGACTTTACATCGACTATTATAGATTAAATGACATCATAATAAAGAACAGTTATCCGCTTCCTTTACTTTCCGAATTACAGGATCGCCTATAGGGAGTAGTATGGTTCTTAAAGTTCGACATTTAACATACTAGGAGCGTATAATCAAATTCAAATTCAGGAAGGCGAAGAAAAGAAAACTATGTTCTAAACTAGGTTTAGACACTATAAGTACATAGTTATGCTATTTAGGTTAACAAACGCCCTAGCTACATAGTAGGCATTTATTAACAATGTGCTACAAGAGTACCTTAATGTCTTTGTAGTTGTATACTTAGATGACATCCTTGTCTACTTACGAACGATTAAAGAACATAGGACTTATATACGTAAAGTAATTTAGAAACTTCAGGATTATAAGCTAAAGGTTAAACCTTAGAAGAGCGAGTTTCATAAGCAGGAAGTCTAATTCCTCGGCTATGTAGTAGCCTAGGATGGAATCAAAATAGACACTAAGAAGGTTAAAGTTGTAAAGGAGTAGCCTATACTAACTAATGTTAAGGAAGTATAGTCCTTCCTTAGGTTTGCTAACTTCTACTAAAGGTTCATCGCAAACTATTCTAAGATTATAGCGCCGCTTACAACGCTTACGACAAAGGATATACTATTCGTTTAGGATAAGGCCTAATAGAATGCCTTTAAGGAACTTAAGTAACAGTTTACAGATTAACTAATCTTGCTTGTGTTCGACCCTAATAAGCCTATAACAGTCGAATCAGATGCCTCTAATGTAGCACTTAGGGCATGCTTAAGCTAACTAGGACTAAGTAGATAACTACAGCTAGTCGCCTATTACTCAAGGAAGCTGTCTAGACCTAAGCTCTGCTATGACATCTATAACAAAGAACTTTTAGCTATAGTAGACGCCTACAAGGCTTAGCGAGTCTACTTAGAAGGACCTAAACACTAGGTTATAGTCTACACAGACTACGAGAACTTGCGATACTTTACTACGACGAAAGATTTAAATTAAGGACAAGTCTGATAGAGTAAGGAACTCTCTAGCTTTAACTGTAAGATTGTCTATCGCAAGGGATCTGATAACGCACGCGCCGATACACTTAGTCGTTAGACTAACTACATGAAGGGCGTAAAGAGGGAGAAACATGCCATTCTCTAGGAGAATAGCGATAGCACGCTTAGAGTTAACTAACTTGCGGCTACAGCTATCGCATAGACTAGTGAATTCTAGGACGACCTGAAGAATGCACTTGTCTACGATCTAACTGTACTCGCTGTCCGTAACGACATTAATAGACAGGAGAACTAGGAAGACAAAGACAGAGTACTTCTCTTCTAAGGACTAGTATACATGCTAACATCCTTACGTTTAGAGCTGCTACGCCTCTGACATAACGTTCCTTAGGCAGGATACCTAGGAGTGTCTAAAATGAAGCAAATTCTCTAGCAAGAATATTACTTCCCTAGGATAGGCAAAGCAATTAAGGACTATGTCCGTTAATGTGTAACTTGTAGAACGAATACCTATAGGAAGCATGACTACCCTATATAGATACCTTTTACTAGACAACTAAAGCGTAGTAACTAGGGATATACAGGATGAAGTTAGAAAGTTAAACTGACAATACTAGATGACAATCGCCATATAAGGACAATACGCATGTAACGAAACCCTCGAAGAAAAACACTATGCGTAAGAGGCGCTACAGACAAAACAACAGATCCTAGGATAGTTAGAATAACGTCAGACTAATAACTAGTCAGGAAACAGATTAACTCTCTAGATCGGAGCGTTCTAAGAGAGTTCCTTAACACAGAAAGCGTTCAAGTATTAACAGCAGTCTTCCGCACTAAAATAATCGTTAATAGGTAGCTAACAAGTGCATTGATAGATTCTAGAGCAAGCGGGAATTTTACCTCCGAATTATTTGTTAAGAGCTAAGGGATCGCAACCTAAAGCAGAAAGGAAGGAGTGTATGAACTTATAGTAGTAGATAGGTCACTACTACCTAGCGTAGAACAAGAGACGATATTATTACTACTAGCTATCTAATAGCACTATAAGGAAATTGTCTTAGATGTTACTAACATAGCTCGTTTTGACGTTATACTAGGCATGCCTTAGTTGAGAAAGATGATATAGATGTATATGCTATATGATATGAAAATATCTCGTAGTATGACAGAGTAATCCGACCTTTTAATAGGTACAAGATAGCGCTACTTTCTGCTTATTGCAGAGGTAGCGCTAAAGGTGCTTATAACCCCTAATGCCCCTTAATTAGGGAAAGCATGTCCGAGCCTAACCCTACAGGGGTACTATAGGGTCAGGAAGCCCCTATAGGGGTACCGTAGGATTAGCAAGCATAGGGGCACCCTACATCAGGTATTAATCCCGCTTAGATAACATACAAACTAACGTATGTACGAAGGACCCTCTTACTATATATAGTAGGGTTACTACATGCTAAGGGCAGGCATTAGAACCTATGTAGCTCTAATGGCCCCCTAATATCAACTGTATTAGTCAGATCCTTAGAGTTAGCTTTAAGGATACCTTTGCTCTAGTAGTTAGACATGATACTATTTAGATCTTTATAGTAGTAGTCTACATGAATAACTAGGAGTTACACTAGGTTAATGTTAACAATGCCTTTACTAAATTAGTCCTAAAGGAACGCATTCTAATGCAAGCTTAATATGCTAGACGTATAGGTACTAGCTATAGGCTTAGTGTCATGTAACCTCGCGGATGTTTCTCTAGTTACAGTGTGTGTGCATATGTAGCCGACTATAATCAGCCCTGTTACAGGACTAATTACTAAGCCTTTTAGCCATGTAGGGTAGTAGTAAAAGGTCGGCACACCTTCCCTATTAGAGCTCTACTAGGTATGAAGGTTAACCTAGGCAAAGTGTTAAAGCTACTAAAAAGTCTATATAGCTTAAAGCAAGTAGCCTGAGACTAGCACTAGCTTTGCAAGGGAAAGATCAAGAAGATCAGCTTTTATTAGAGTAAGGCAGACTCCTACCTTTTTGTTAATAACACCTAAAAGCTAGAGATTTTATTCTATGTTAATGACATTACAATTAGAGCTAAGAGCATAGGTAATGTAAACTAGTTTAAGAGCAAGTTTGCAACATTCTTTAAGATTAAGGACCTAGGTAAGGTAACATACTTACTAAACGTTAGAATGATTAGAGACTAAACAGTAGGCACCTTATAGCTAGATTAGACGTACTATATTAACAAAGTTCTAGACAAGCTTATAATGACTAAATAAAGCGCTATACTAACCTAATCGCTAATAGACAGCTATGATGCGATTAGACTATTAGGGCCTAATAACGTTAGAGTGAATTATAAGGAGTACTAGGAGGGTATTAGGAGATAGATGTACGCAGGCATTCTAACCTAACTAGACATTACGTTTACGCTTAGAAGATTAAGCTAGTACATGTTAGACCTAGCTTAGCATTACTAGCAAGCCCTAAAGAAGCTAGGAAGATACATGCGCTTAACAAAGGACCTTAGGATTATCTATATAGCGAAGGGTTAGAAAACACTAGAAGGATACTCTGACTCTAACTACGTAATAGACAAGATAGATCGTATATTAGTCCTAGGTAATGTCTACCTACTAGTAGGAGGTCTAGTATCTTAGACGAGTAAGAAGCAGAATTTAGTAGCTAGATCTATAATAGAAGCAGAATATATAGTAATAGTAAGATATGCAAAGTAGTTATAGTTCCTATGTTAGATTCTCTGAGATATGAAGATAGAGCGACACATTAGTTAGAGCCCGCTTATTAAGGAGGAGATGAAGTTTACAATTAGCTTACCTATAGTATAGCTACAGGGAGACAACGAAGCAGCAATTACTCTCGCTAGGGATGCTTACGTAAGCGAGAGGTTAAAGCACATTAACATAGCCTACTATTACTAACGTAATCTGTGTAAGAAGGGAATCATATCTATTAGCTATGTTAAGACCTCTAATATGATTACTAATAGTCTGACAAAGCTAAAACTAGGAACCTAGTTTAACAGAGTAGTAGAGTAGCTTTAGCTAAGGAAGTAGCTTTCTAGTTCTTATTATGTATATGTCTGCTACTAGATAGTAGTACTACGAATATACTAGATAACCTACTACCTTAGGAATCTCATTTGTCAACTAGAATCTCCGCTAGTTACATTACCTGCGGCCTATACTAGGACTATAAGAACTACTACTACTACGCTAGGACCGAGAACTCTAACTACTACGCTAAGGCTAAGAACTCTAACTACTAGGCTACGAGCTTATAAGAGCCGGATTCCTGCTAGCTCGAGGCCTACTACTAGGACAATACAAGCTTGCTTCAGAAATGTCTAACTAGTTAGAGGTACTAGGACAAATCTGACGACAGTTAGAGACCTCTGACAGATTAGTAAGCATAACCTAATAATGATCCTGCAAATCGCTATATATAATAGCGCGCTCTTAACGGTTAGCCTTAGCAATCCTATATAATGGATTAATGCGGCCAAACTAAGGAGGAGGAGCTTAAAGAGCTAAAGGTAACTATAGCCTAGGCCTCTACGTAATAGCTAGAGGGCTTAGACCTGCAGAATGCGAACTCTAATGCGCTAAATACAGACTCTGACTTTAACGTAAAGTACTATAGCTAGCAGCATACTAACTAATCCTAGGAAAGTTTAGCTTAAGCTTAGTAGACAGCTAAGCAGGGAATAGCATTCTGATGTTACTAGAGCGCTAGTCGCGAATACCGCTAACACGCTAGTTACTTAGGCTCCTATAGGCAGTTAGGCTCATGCTAGTTATGTAGGTATCGGTAGGCTGACACCTAGTTAGAGGAGCGAAGGGGCTTAGAGACAAAGTCGCTATTTACTCCTAAGTCTTAGCAAGCAGACAACTAATAACATTAGAGGACGCTATACTCTAATAACTAGGGCTCTAAATGAGGCTCATATTCTAGAGCATCGTATTCGGAACAGGTTAGGTCTAACGTGACTGCTATACTTAATAGCGACTTATCCTTGACGATAAGTAGGATAGGAGTACGAGCGTAGTAAGGAGGCAGATAATACCTACCCTAGACTTAACAAGTTAGAGCATTAATTCTCTTACTAAGGCGGTTTAAGCTACGATTATTTGCCTGATTGCTAACTGTTAATTCTCTGCTAATAATACTCTGCCTAGCGCGAGCATCCTCTGCCTAACGAAGATGAACACAGGTCCTACGAGTAATAAAGTCCTCTAAGTTATACTCTAATTTAGTACCTAGCGCTAGACAAGGCCTAGTAGGCTAGAGACCCTCTCTGAACTACTCGATAAAGAAGTCCTCTATGTCACGATTAGTAACTAGATTAGTTAGATTATTGACACAAAGGAGCAGGTTATAATATACATGCTTATCGTACTAATTATAGTAGCGTAGTTCCTGATTACGCTATCTCTTGATATCGCTCTAACTAGGCAAACGAGGCGTATTCTGACTAGGTTAGCAAAGGACTACTAGAGAAGGTAGATTGTCCTTATCGAAATTCTGACGAGGGCGCCTTAAAGGTCGCTAAAGGGTAGGTAGAGCTAGTAGATTAAAACGTAGCCTAAGACTCTTCCTACTAGGTAGCAAAGCACTCTTATTAGCTAGATTGTTACCTAGCTTGTCTAACCTAGTATACAGCAAATACTACCTCTTCCGATTCTTCCGAAAGCAATTAGTACACAAGCCTTCAAGATAAGGATTACTCGGATTAGTAGTGCATACACTATATAGCTTACTATAGTATCTGCTAGACCTAATTCTACACTAATGCTAGTATACACGCTAACTAGAACTAGCTATAGCGAAGCTAGCAGCAATTAGCGCGGTGCTGTTCAGAGTGTTTAAGTTGTACTAAGTAGGACCTAGGTTGTTTGTAAAGGTAGTACTCTAATTAGAGACATAGTACTATATTACTTTGTTCTTAAATGAAGACAGTACCTCGTTAAAGTAGCTAAAGTTATAAGCTTCACGAAGGAAGTAAATGCATGCCTAAAGCTTACTAAGGCTAAGAGTTAGATGCCTTAAGTTGTAAGAGCTACTAAAAGTTAGCTATAGTCAGAGAAGCTAACTATACTAGATAACCTACTAGAGCTTAATAATCTATGCGAGCTTTGCGTCAAACGAAGCACTATCTAGTAGGATTAGTAGCATACCTCTCCGTAGAGCTATGTTAATGTGTCAGAGAAGCTATAGTTAGTAATTAATAATGATAAGAAAGAGAAGGACAATCGAGAAGAGGAGTGTAACTTTATACAAAGTTAGACCTATTTATAAAAGCAGAGTAATCATATGAATTCGTAAACATGTAAGTAGCAAACATACTCTAGCGGATTATTCTCTTTTACAAGAGCATTATTCTAATAGCACAAGCTTACTACGACAAACATCTTCACTAGTAGTAGATTAGAAGACAGTAGGAGTACACTAAATACACTAGTATGTGCCTAAGTAGGAGTGTTAAAATGTGATAGGTAGTCGCATACTAGCTACACTAAGTTAGTAGGAGTCAGATTTAGGCAGGACTCTGACTCTAACCTCTCTGACTTAGTTTAGGGGTTAAGGGATATATGACCCTAGCTAGGAAGAGAAGAATTTTCACCTCTTCTCTTCTATCTATCATGTTCGATATATATCTAATACCTGACATAATATATTTATTCTGTGGCTACTTCCTATGCGTAAATCTATTGCCTGTGTTTAAGGACTAAATTCAACAAAATCCGCTATACTCCTAGACGTAAGAACAGACAAGCTAAAGTACTAAGCCGCTATAGCGACTATATAGAGGGTCACAAAACAGTGTAACAACAAATGCTAAAGGCTAATTAAGATGGAAGCCTTAGTGCTAATACGAAAGAATTTAACAGCATTATGCAAGTTCTTCAAGATGTAGAAGAATAGTTCCTAATCGAACATAGGAAGTATTAAGTACCTAAGGAACAAGTTATAGAGTGTATATAATAACACTGTAACAGGGTAGAGAATAGACACCTAGGAGTTTTAAAGACAATAGAATTAGTGAAACGGAGCTTTAGATTCCTACACATGCGACAATAAGTCCTAGAGTACAAAAGAAGCGTATATAGTGTTAGCGTAAGAAGGCTAATAGACATGCTAAATATAGACATATCTAGTTTAGGACACTACTAGAGCAACTATAGGACAAAGTTATAATAGAGTTTATTACAAAACTACTAAAATCTAAGGACCTAGTCACAGGACATAGCTATAACATAATACTTATTATAGTTAATAGGCTTACGAATTATGTATACTTCATTCCTGCTAGCAAAGTAAGTATAGTAGAGTAACTCGGATACCTTATACTAGACAGACTTAAGTAATACCATGGATTCCTGAGGACATACATAATATAGATGTATATGCTATATAATATGAAAATATCTCGTACTATGACAGAGTAATCCGACCTTTTAATAGGTACAAGACAGCGCTACTTTCTGCTTATTACAGAGGTAGCGCTAGAGTATTTATAACTCCTGACGCCCCTTAATTAGGGAAAGCATGTCTGAGCCTAACCTCGCAGGGGTACCGTGAGGTCAGGAAGCCCCCGTAGGGGTACCGTAGGGTTAGTAACATAGGGGCATCCTACGTCAAGCATTAATCCTACTTAGACGACATACAAGCTAACGTATGTACGAAGGACCCCCTTACTATGTGTAGCAGGGTGTCATAAGGGTAGGTGCTAATAGCAGGAAGGGGATTAGGTGTTAGACTTACAGAGTAGTAAAGAATATTAACAATGGCAATTAACCTTGTAACTAACTATCCCCCTTAGAGGAGAGGATTAAATTAAGCACGAAGCTCTTAACTGCCTGTCCTAAAGCTATCCCTATATACTAGAGAGACAGGGCAGTTCTGCTAGATCTGTTAACAGACCCGTTAGACCTATGTCTGTAGATCTATAGACTAACCCTACAGATCTAGGTATCTATCCTTATGTAACAGATCCTTTCTCCTATGTAAGCCTGTAGATCTGTAGACTAACCCTACAGATCTAGGTGTCTATCCTTACATGACAGATCCTTTCTTCCCTGTATGTGTTATGACTTATGCTATAGTACTCGTGACTTATAACCTTCATGATACTATCTCCCTCTTAGCCTAGCTCGTCCCTAAGCTACCTATTAGTGCGGGGTTTCTTTTGCCATTTCCTTTGTGTAGTAATGTCTTCTCTTTCTACGTTACTACCTTGTATCATTCTAGACACTAACGCCCCTTTAACGTAGAAACGTAAATACCGCGTAAATCGAATCTATTGTTAGGGCAAGGAAAGCATGAAGTCTTGTACTTAGTATTAAGAGTTAAAGCTCGTTTGTTAAGTACACATTTCCTTAGGGAAATGTTTGCACTGTTACTTTAGTAACTGTCGAAGTTACGACGCAAAGGTAACAGAGGTCGAATAGAAGAGGTTAGGTAATTAGCGGAAAAGACTAATTGCTAATCTCGACTATGTAAAGGCAGCCCTAGCTAAGGCTTCGCAAAAGATAATAAAGGCGCATGCAAAGGAGATATGTCTTTAGAAATAGTTAGATGTAGTTAACTATGAAGTTGAGGATAGTCGCGCTCTTAAGGAGCGTGAGATTAGGGAGGATGAGGCTAAAGAGCAGGCTCTTTAGCAGACTAGGTTCCTTCTTGACCTAGATCCCTTAGCGGGTCTTGCGCTTAGTCCTATAACATAGAGCGTAATAGAAGGTTTTACCGACATATCGTATTAGGGTTTCCTAGATAGCGTAGTAGTCAAGCCTACTAATAGCGTCCTGCAGGAGCCTAATCGTGGCCTATAATCTTCTTCCTAGGTTCCTTCCCTGCTTAAAACTCCGTATCTTTTGCTAACAGTTTTGTAGGTGTTTTAGGGGTTCCTAGGTGTTTTTAGTACTCCCGTATCTTTCCTATTTTACTAAGTACTCTTGCTGTCTGTCTACCTAGCGAGTGTCGACAATCCTCTTAACAGTGTACTCTAGTCCTTCGACCTTAGGGTTAAGTAGTAAAAGTTCTGTTTACAGTGCGGCGTCTAGCACCGCTTGTTCTAGTAGAGAGACATAGAACACAGGGTGTATTCTCATCTGCTTAGGTAGCTGTAATCTAAAATTGACTAGTCCTTTCTTAGCCTTGATCCGGAATAGTCCTAGTTTTATAGCGTCTAGTTTTTTACTCGGCTTGTCTAATTTAATATGACAGCAAAGGAGATATACCTTGTCCCCCTCCTTTAGAATTAGTCCCTTAATTCTCTTGCTATTTGCGTACTATGCTATGTTCTGTTAATAGAACTACAGGTCAAGTCGTGCTTCTGTTTGCAGTTAGCGGAGGTGTTCTATTCGCCTAAGTGCTACTAGGTTTAGATTACTAGCTAAGATGTCCGGAACGTCTTCTATAGCTAATCCTTACGCCATCTGAAATAGCGAGAGTCCTGTCGACTCTACTAGCGTACTATTATATGTGAGCTACGCTATTAGCAACAACTCTACCTAGTTGTTCTAGTCTCTATTCACATAGGATCGAAGGTACTACTCTAGCGTCTAATTTAGACATTCTGTCTGTCTATCCGTTTAAGGGTAGAAGGAAGTACTAAGTTAATACTTGACCTAGAATTATCTTATTAGGGCTTTCTAGAAGTTAGAGGTAAACACGGATCCTTAATCTGTTACTAGGTCTTATAGCATACCGTGTAATGCTACTACCTATTTAATGAAGACGTGTGTAATATCTTTAGTCTTAAAGTCTTCGTAGTATAGGATAAACTTCCCGAACTTAGTAAATTAGTCGACTACTACCATGATTCTATCGAAGAACTCATTAGTAGCAGGTTCTCTTAACTAGGGTAGTTTAACAATGAAGTCTATAGCGAGCGATTCCTATAGCCGTTAGGGTACCTGTAGTAGTCGTAGTAGCCTATACGGTTTATAATAGTCATACTTGCTCTGTTAGCAAGTTACACATTAGCAGATATAGTCCTTGATTACTCTGCCTATCCTAGGGAAGTAATATTCTCGTTAGAGAATTTACTTCATTTTAGACACTCCTAGGTGTCCTGCCTAAGGAACGTTATGTTAGAGGCGTAGCAGCTCCGAACGTAAGGATGTTAGCATATATACTAACCCTTAGAAGAGAAGTACACTGTCTTTGTCTTCCTAGTCCTCCTGTCCCTTAATGTTGTTACGGACAGCGAGTGTATTTAGGTCCTAGACTAGTGCGTTCCTTAGGTCGTCCTAGAACTTACTAGTCTATGTGATAGCTATAGCCGCGAGTTAGTTAACTCTAAGCGTACTATCGCCATTTTCCTAGAGAATAGCATGTTTCTCCTATTTTACACCCTTTATGTAGTTAGTCTAGTAGCTAAGTGCATTAGCGCGTACGTTATTAGATCCCTTACGATAGACGATCTTACAGTTAAAGCTAGAGAGTTCCTTACTCTATTAGACTTGTCATTAGTTTAACTCCTTCGTTGTAGTAAAGTATCGCAAGTTCTTATAGTCCGTGTAGACCGTAACCTAGTACTTAGCCTCTTCTAAGTAGACTTACTACGCTTTGTAGGCGTCTACTATAGCTAGAAGTTCTTTGTCATAGACGTCGTAACGGAGCTTAGGTCTAGACAGCTTTCTCGAGTAATAGGCAACTAGCTGTAGTTGTCTACTCGGTCCTAGTTAACTTAAGCACGCCCTAAGTACTACGTCAGAGGCATCTGTTTCGACTATAATAGGCTTATTAGGGTCGAATACAAGCAAGATTAGCTAATCTGTGAATCGTTGCTTAAGTTCCTTGAAGGCATTCTGTTAGGCGTCGTCCTATACGAATAGTGTATCCTTCGTAGTAAGGGTCGTAAGTAGTGCCATAATCCTCGAATAGTTCGCAATGAATCTTCGATAGAAGTTAGCAAACCTAAGGAAGGACTATACTTCCTTAACATTAGTTAGCGTAGGCTACTCTGTTATGACTTTGACCTTCTTAGTGTCTATCTTGATCCTATTCTAGGCTACTACATAGCCGAGGAACTAGACTTCTTGCTTATGAAACTCGCTCTTCTAAGGCTTAACCTTTAGCTTGTAATCCTAGAGTTTCTGAAGTACCTTACGTATATAAGTCCTATGTTCTTCGATCGTTCGTAAGTAGACGAGGATATCATCTAAGTATATAACCACGAAGATGTCGAGGTACTCTTGTAGCACATTGTTAATAAATGCCTGCTATGTAGCTAGTATGTTTATTAACCTAAATAGCATGACTATATACTCGTAGTATCCGAACCTAGTTTAGAACGTAGTCTACTATTCGTCGCCTTCCTTAATTCGAATTCGGTTATATATTCTAGTATGTCAAACTTCAAGAACTATATTACTCCTTATAGGCAATCCTGTAACTCTGAAAGCAAAGGAAGTAGATAACTATTTTTTTATTATGATGTCATTTAATCTACGATAGTCTACGCAAAGTCGCTAGTTGTCTTCCCCCTTAGGGACAAACAGGATCGGATACCCTGCTAGGGACTATGACTCGCAGATAAAGCCCTTCTAGAGGTTGTCTTCAAGGTATTTCCGGAGAATCTCTAGCTTTGCTACTAATAATAGGTAAACTAGTTACTTTGTCAGCATTCTGCCTAGGAGTAAGGGTATCCTGTAATCCTACTCCTAGTGTTCTAGCAGAGCCTCTTAGACGGGTTCTTCCTCGAAAAGAGTAGCAAACTCCTTATAATCGTCAGGAACAGTGAACTTGACTTCGACTTCAGATTATGTTGCTTTAACCTATAGGACATGCACTTCCTGTTCTAGATCCTCGATAGTAGCGACTATCTTGCTTGAAGTCATAGTACATATTTCGATCTTGCCTAGTACGTCATGTACTATAGGTAGAGGTATTAATCTTGAGAGTTCTGGAAACTAGATCCTCTCGTTCTTCTAGTCGAGGTAGGGGTTAGCGTTTCTTAGCTATAGTAACCCTAGCACTACATCCGAGCTAGGTAACTCCGTGATGTCAAACTAGATCATCTCTTAGTAGCGTCCTATCTGTAGAGGTATCGTCTTAGTCTCTTTGTCAACTATTCCTTAGTTGTACGTAACCGGCTTTCTATTAATCGCTTATAGCAAGAAAGCATTTGTCTTTGCCTGTAGCCTTATCCTAGCTGTCCTAGCAAACTTAGGTGTCATGAAGATTCTAGTGCATCCTGAATCTATTAAGGCCTAGGCTAGCGTCTCGTTAATGTGCATCTATATTCTAAGGTTGTCTACGTATCTAGCGCTAACTACGGCATATTGTTACAGCCCTGTCTAGTCTGTCCGTAGGTCTAATTCTAGCGGACCTTGTCGTTTCCTAAATAGCTGTTTTCACGGACTAATTTAGGGATCGTGTAGTCTCGGCTTACTCTTCTTCGAGCGTTACCGCTAACTAGCCTAAGAGGTAGTACTTGCTCTTAGCCTCGTTGTTCCTGCGCGTTTCTTGCATATTCTATTTTCAAATAGTCGACCTAGAGTTGCAACGTTCGTAGAACCTGAATACCCTCGTAGGTAAAGTAGCCTCCTTAGGGCGTAAACTCTACCCTAAACAGTACAATTTCTTGGACAATCTTCTGATGCGAGTAAGGGTAAGCTACAACTAGTAGTCTCCTTAGGTATCGTCGCATGCGGTTAGCTAGTTCGTCATATTAAAGCTAGTTGACATGTTATACTCTATTAATCCATGGGCAAGCCTAGGCCTACTAGTTCTGTTTAAGTCGGATGATACTAAGTCTGATGTCATGTAGCGGCATAGCCTATCTCTCTATGCTCTTGTCCTCCTCAGAATCGGGAACGACGGCTTTAACGAGCTCATAGTTGTCGTCAGAACCTTCTTCTTCCCCTAGCTCCTGTTGCCTCAAGACTATCGCACTAGAAGGTGTACCCCTTAGCGCGTAGATTAACTATGCCTTGTTATGTCTAGGGTACTATCTTAAACTATCTTTATTACTCATGTAAATCTAACAATCGTCGTCGTAGCACATAGTCTAAGTAAGTAAGGCATAGTCTAGTAGTCGAGTAGTAGCAGCTGTTTACTTAGGTGCTAATGTTGTTACGCGAGCCTGTTCTGTCTGTTATAGTTCCTGACGCTGTTTCTTAGCAAAACACTTGCAGGCAAAGTGTCCTTTCTTTCTACAGTTGTAGCACTTGAGGTTATTCTTGTCGAATGGCTTCTTCAGACCATTCTAGGTAGGAGAGCCCTTCCGTGGCTTTCCTTAGGGTCTACTCTTTAGGCATCCCTTAGTCGCATCTAACTCTATTAGTTAGAGACTATAGTAATCGCTTCGCCATTTTAGTGCTAATCGTTAGACCTTATGGCTAGCCTGTACTAGCCTGCGATTTCTATGTTGTCGTTCCTGCTATCGTTCCTAGATGCGATTATCGATCTTAATCGCGAGATCGCTTATTTCCTTGAATGTCGTTAGTTAATCTCCCTAGGCAATTTCGTCTTTAACTGTCTCCTTTAGTCCCTAATAGAACTAAGCGGCTAAAGCATTATCATTCTAGTTGACTTAAGCAGAGAGGGTCTAAAAGTCCGCATAGTACTTGATAGCAGAACCCTTCTACTAGATTCCTAGGAGAGCTCTCTTAGCCTCTTATTATTTGTTACTAAGCCTAAAGGCTTTGCGTAACGCCTAAACAAGGACTTGTCTAAGTTAAGAATCTCCCTAGTTATTGTCTTCCTAGCTTTAACGCTACTAACGTGATCTAGATAATCTAATAGGTAAGGCTAGATAAACTCGAACGCTAGTCCCTTTAGGTAAGAGACGATATACATCATTCGCTTATGATATGTCGTAAACCGTTCTGTATCCACGTTAAATGCTAACTAGCATTAGAGGATAAACATCTTAACTTGAGATCGTTGTCCTATGAACTCTGTAGGGCTTCCTATCTTGAAGCTGTTATTGCCATGTCTGTTTCTAGTAGTCGAACCTGCGACAGATGCTAGAGCTATCTCGCTAAGGTAAATGGATTTAAGCTACTAGGTAATTTAAGGTATAGTAGTAACTTGTTCTTATAGTGTCAGTTAACTATTGTCACTAGAGGTTAAACTAATAGCTAAGGAACTACTTGACATAGGCGTATGTCAAGCGCTCGACGAGTCCCCTAATACTTCCTTAGGAGTAGTGCTTAAAATGTCATAAGAGTAGGTGCTAATAGCAGGAAGGGGATTAGGTGTTAGACTCGCAGAGTAGTGAAGAATATCGACAATAGTAATTAACCTTGTAACTAACTATCCCCCTTAGAGGAGAGGATTAAATTAAGCACGAAGCTCCTAACTGCCTATCCTAAAGCCATCCCTATATACTAGAGAGACAGGGCAGTTCTACTAGATCTGTTAACAGACCTGTTAGACCCGTGTCTGTAGATCTGTAGACTAACCCTACAGATCTAGGTATCTGTCCTTACATGACAGATCCTTTCTCCTATGTAAGCCTGTAGATCTGTAGACTAACCCTATAGATCTAGGTGTCTATCCTTATGTGACAGATCCTTTCTTCCCTACATGTGTTATGACTTATGCTATAGTGCTTGTAACTTATGACCTTTATGACATAGGGTCACTACATACTAAGGGCGGGCATTAGAACCTATGCGGCTCTAATAGCCCCCTAGTATTAACCGTATCACTACCCCTCCTCCTATGAGGATGTCCCTAGCCTTACTAAGTAATACATATAGAACGTATAGGGTATAGGATATAGCACACTTATACTACGCAAGAGTAAATAGGTAGATAGCCTACATAACATATGTTATGTATATACCTTAATATCTTCGTAGCGAATATAGGACAGAGGTTACTAACTTAGGCGGGTTTTTAATCTGTTACATGTTAGGCAGCTTTATAACACCTTTACTTTACATGCGGATCGAGATATCAGGAAACTACAAGTACGTACTTTAGTTAATCTTTGAAATTATAGGGCGAGTATACGCGCCGGCTTTGCCAAGTAGCTTAGCTGTCTCCATTTAGTCGTGACTATGAAGAAAGGTGTTGTAGAACCTTAGGGCTAGTAGGAATGTGTGCGGATACTCTACGCGTACTGCTTAAAATGGCAGGAGCGTACTCCTAGCGCGGGTCTTGTCACATTTTTATGCTAGTAGACTAGCATGAGTATAGTTAGCGCACATGTGTAACAGCCGCGCTACCTGTTCTTACATTATTCGGTCCCTATGTAAGTTAACTAAAGGCAGGTACTCTGCGCATGTAGTTTAAGTTACTAGCTTAACAGTTGCGGTAGGTAACAGGGGGGCTATTAGAGAGTATAAAAGCCTCGTCGCTTTCCTAAACTTCCTGTTCTAAAACACTAACATTAACGTCTGCTTCTACTTTACTTCGCTTTTACCTCGCTATACCTACGTGTCTAAACCGGAGCTTCTTCTTCTTTAATCAATTAATCAAGATCAATTAACTACTCATCTTATTAATAATGGCTTGTATGCTACAGACTAAGTTCGACGCTACTCGCTTTGCCTACAATCGTCGCTTATGTCGACGATGCCTTAACAACCTTAGCAGCTAGGCTACACACGTCTCTCCTCCGCGTGTTAGTAAGGCGTCCCCTACCTGCAAGGTATGCATGACCTATACTAACTAAAGCATAGCCGAGATCTACGTCAGCAGATTTAATAAGGGTAGTTTCTACTACAACTATGTCAATCATAATAGCAAGCATTAAAAATGCCTCTATCGACGATGACTTTAAGACGCAGATAATCTGCAAGAAGGTTATCAAGCAATTCACCGTTCCTGCTGCTAAGGCTACGCCCTAAAGTCATACCGCGAGGCAGCCTGCCTCTAAGCTAGTCTAGAGGACTAAGCCGTAAGTTACTTACTTAAATCCTGTCGTGTGCGTATAGCTAACACATTGTAGCGCTGCTGCCTACGCTGCCTCTATGCTACTATCTAAGAAGAAGAAGAAGGCTAGGGCTAAGATCGAGGTTAGCGACAAGGAAGCCGAACCTTCCCTGCTTGCAATCTGTACTACGTCCGCTAAGACGCTAAGGCACAAGCCTCTAAGCTAGATCTTTGAGGATGAGGAGGATAACAGCGTTTAGGATACCTTCGATCCTAACGCAGATCTGCGCGCTACAGTGTTACTATACTAGTTATGCCTATAGAAGACACTAAGTTCGATGATGTTATTAACACTCATGTCAAGAAGCGTAAGATGATCTCGAGGGCCGAGCGCGATAGCCGCAAGCGCGCCTAAGTCTCTTCGCCTTCTAATGCTAAGGATGAGGAGGAGGTAGTTATCGCGACTAGACGCGGTAAGGCTGTCGCTAGCTCTCTAGCTACTATAGGCTCTAAAGACAAGCTCTCTCGCAACCTACTAAAGAAGAAGATACTAGCCTCTCTTTGTAGCGTTACTACTCCTGTTACTCCTAGTCGCGTTAGGGTGTTTAGTAGACCCCGTGTAGGTAGGTAGTCCTTAGTAGACTGTAACAAGAAAGACTCTTCTACTTCGGGTTTAGTTAGGAAGCCCCTAACTAGTAGTCGCTAAGCATTAGCTACGAAGCTAATCTAAGCATGTCTCTTGTTCTCCTTAAGTTTATTCTAGGTGTGCCTTTAGGCATTAATGATGTGTAAGTAGGGCGTTTGTTTCTCGTTATTACTTCGCGCGTTATGCGCTATATACACATGTTAAGAACTCTGCTCTAAAACTCTTATCTTCCTACGAATCAACCTTCTTAAGCCCTACTTACGCCTCCTCTACTCTTCGAACTCACGAATAGCTTCTAGAGTGTTCTTGTAGTCTTTAGCCGGAACTAATGTATGTACTTAGGTAGGTATCCTTTCTACTTTACTAGATAGTACGTTACGCCTTTACGCTACATACTGTCCTTAATACCCTTGAATTCCTACTCTTTGTTCTCTTCTGCTACTAGCATTAGGTCTGTAGGCTCTTTGCCCTTGCGCTATACCTATAGTTCGAGTAGAGATACGTAGAAGATATTATGCACATAATACGACAATAGTAATAATAGCCAGTACGCCTGCAGGCCTATTATGTCGCGTATCTAGAAGGGTCTGACGAACCTTAGCGTCATCTTCTTACTTAGAAGTTTCAGCTTGAGATTCTTTGTTAATAGTAATACCTTCGTACTAATTACGTACTATATCGGTTTAGCATAGGCGTTATTATGTTTAATCTAGGATTCTAAGGCCTTTTTCTAGTGTTCTATTAGCACTAAATGTACCTCACGCATACGCCGCGCTAATTCCGCGGCAGCTAGCACCCTCTCCTTAGAAGACCTGTCCTAAGGTAGTTCTAGGTGTATTTCTAGATTAAAGCTATAAAGAATCTAAAATGGCAATATGCGTATAGTAGCATGCATGCTATTATTAACTGCAAATTCTACTATAGGAATTACGTTAGCCTAGGTATCCTAGTTCTTAGCGTAGTAGCACTAAAGGTACTACTTAAGAGTCTAGTTCCTACGTTTAGTCTAACTATTAGTCTGTAGATAGAATGCTATACTTAGGTAGTACTTAACACGCGCCTTAAACATAAATTCTTGCTAGTATTTACTAGTAAAGACAGAACCTTAATCTAATAGAATACTTTAGGGTACACTAAAGCGTTATATGACTTTGTCACAAAGTAGTCATACAAGCTTACTACTTGTGCACTTTTTTATACATAGGATAAAGACATTTATCTTTAAGTATTAGTTAACTACTACAAAGATAGCATTAACTACATTGCCTCTCTACTTTGCTAGCAGCAAATTAGTAATAAAATCTATAGTCAAGTCTTACTATAGTCTCTCTAGTAGTAGGAGCGCCTAAGCATCGCTATAAGGGTAATAGCGCCGAGATTTGCTAGTCTCGCATGTCTAGCAGGATTTAACATAGTTAGAAACATCCTGTTCTAGCGTTAGCTACTAGTATTTACATCTAAGAAGCGCGTTTGTCTTCTCTACACTAAAATGACCTGCAAGTTTATTGTCATGATAAATACAGAGGAGCTACAAACAGAGTATGTAGTTAGTAGGTATATAGAGCCTATTATTAAAGTACTACAAATTGCCTGACTTAGTCTAGTACATTAGACTACCTGCGGTATCCTAGAGGGCTCCTAATAGGGAAGGTATGCTAACCTTTTACTACTACCCTACATAGCTAAAAGGCTTAGTAATTAGTCCTGTAACAGGGCTAATTATAGTTAGCTACATATGCACACATACTGTAACCCGAGAAATATCCGCAAGGTCACGTGATGCCAAGCCTGTAGCTAGCACCCGTATGTCTAGCATATTAGCTACACCCTTATTAATTAACTCTAGTTTTTACTCTTGTAACTACTAAATAAGTCTCAAGACTTCTTTAAAGGGTTCTTTAGACATTACATGTTTACTACATGTAAGCTAGTTAACTACTACATAGATTAAGCTAGACATAGTTGCTATAGCTACTAGATAGGAGGGATTAACGCTAGCAGAGGCTATAAGGCCCTATTAGACCTATAGTTAACCTATAAGAGGAGCTAACGACAGGTTACTACTCTATACTAAAAGCTTTGTCTGTAGTATAAGGAGGAGCTGTTAGTTACCCTGCTCCCTAGTGTCATAGTCTAGTCATCGCGAAGGACTATTAGCTAGATTCGTCTTCCTAGAACGATGCTAGATAACAAAGTTAAAGCTAGCGAGGAAAGTTGCCTACCTTGCTTGCTAACTACTTAGCTACTTTATGGCTATAAAGCCGCAAAGGTTGTTATAATTAGTAAGTACCTTAATAGGGTACGCTACACCTTTAAGGTAGTGTTAGTACTCCTTAAAGCAGTTAACAATAGCTAAAAGCTCTTAGTCGTAAGTCTTGTAATTAAGCTAAGTACCCTGCATCTTCCGCGACTAGAAGGTAATTAGGTACTATTACATACTACCTTTATGTAACTAGAGCTACGATATAATTATGGCTATTACAAATTTCGAAGCATTAGTCTCTATTTAGATCTTCGTAGTAGAGTTAAAGTGCTAAAGTATAGGCGTAGTTTAAAAAGCTGCTTTAAGTTCTAATACAGTTAATACTAGAGGGCTATTAGAACCGCATAGGTTCTAATGCCTACCCTTAGCATGTAGTGACCCTGCCACATATAGCAAGGGGGTCCTTCGTACATATGTTAGCTCATATGTCGTCTAAGAGGGATTAGTTGTCGACATAGGACGCCTCTACGTCGCTAACCCTATAGTACCCCTGCGGGGTTAGGCTTGGACATGCTTTCCCTAATTAAGGAGCGTCAGGGGTTATAAGCACCCTTAGCGCTACCTCTGCGATAAGCAGAAAGCAGCGTAATCTTGTACCTACTAAAAGGTCAGATTACTCTGTCACACTACGAGATATTTCCATATTATATAGCATATACATCTATATTAGTTCTGCTTTCTCCCCCCTACTTTGCAGTCTAGCAGAGAATACTACGATATGTCTAGAGTACTACGAACTTGTAACTAACGCGTAGCGAGCGCTATCCCGAGCGCCCGCGATAGCGAAGCTAGCCTAAGTAACTAGCCCGTAGAAGTACCCCCTGCGAGTAACACTACATTAAGCGACAGTTCCGCTAGAGGCTAATTACGCGGCGGACAAGGTAATAGACCCCCTGTATAGGGACCGTAGCTAACCCCGACTATTAACCTAGCCCTTGTAGCCATGATTGTTAATTAGGTCGCGAACTACCTTACAAACTAGAGCTAGAGCCGCACTGCTTCTAGTAGCGACAACGGCGAGGACGACGAAGACGTCGCCATAAGTAGTACTAATAAACTAGCGGACGAAGAAATCTAGCGAGATTTCACACTAGGGACCTACGAAGACAACTTACTAGGAGGCGCAAACTCTCTGCATGTTCCCGCGAACCTAGTGCCTGAATTTAGGGCTATAGTAGGCTAACTAGGAGGTAGTTGTAACGCATGTAACCTGAAGCCGTTTAAGGGAGACACCTTAAAGGAGGCTCGAACTTTCTTGCAGGCATGTAAGGCAGTTTTCGTGCTTAACCTATGCGGATATTCTACAGAGGGCGAACGAGTCGCCTTTAGTGTAATGTAGCTCGAAGAGGAGAAGGAACCTCGTAACAATTAGCATAAGCGGTATGACCTTATACAGGTCTATGACAGAATGTATACATAGGCGGACTTTCGCTAGTTCTGTGTCGACTAGGTCAAGGATCTAGGGAATTGCGCCCTTACTATGTCTGTTAAGTATAAGAAGGCTAAGTAGGGGAAGGGACAAATAACCTCTAGCTTCGCTACCTACCTCGCTACACTTAAGGGACAGATGCTACCCTATACCGAGACGTAACGCGTGTAGTACTTGCTCGTCAAACTTGATAACAATCTTCGGAATATAATCATGACTTTTCATGAACTTCCGATAACTCGGCAAGACCTCGTGTTACTTGCGACACGTATAGAAATCACCTTGAAGCGAAATAGGAAATCAGGCGGCAAGGATAATAAGCGTTTAAGCCCTAAGGACCTACTAAAGGGCCGCTATTATAAGCGCCCTAAGGGTCACGCCTAACGCGGTAGTTCATTCTAGAGAAGTAAGCCCTCTAAGCCTAAAGATAGTAGCGAGAAGCCTCTGAGTAGCTACTACATCTGTAGAGTAAGGGACTACTAGGCAGCTTGCTGTCCTAAACGAAGTAATAGGAAGAAGGTAAGCAAGGTGTCCGAAACCTCCCTAGAGGGGAGGCGAAAGAAGGACAAGCCTAAGACAACCGAATAGCTACCGCAGGTATCTAAGCTGTCTGTTACTAATAGTGTAGACTCGTGGCCTGCCTAGCGCCTATCTAGTACGGTCCGAGTTAATGGCTCGCTTAAGCTAGTAGACTATATGTTAGATGACCTTATAGAGGTTAACGTGATACCCTAGAGGGTAGTCGTACAGCTCGGTTTGAAGCCGATCCTAGGAGCCCTGCTACCTACTATGAAGTCCTTTCGGGGCGAAGGCGTAGCGGCTTAAGGCGCGTATAACGTGCGCCTCTAACTCGCGGACTCCTCAGGAGAAGTGCGCAAGACTAACGAAGTCTTCTACGCTAAAGACGTTCCTAAAAGGAGCTCCTACTCGGCCGCCCTTAGCGCTACAAGCAGGGAGTCGTTGTTAATAGAGCTACTAACAACTAGTTCTATAGCTCTATAGGCGAAGTTCCTGCAGTATAGATACGTGATGTACATAGCTTCTACAAGGACATGAAGAAGGTCTAATGCATGTATATAGTCTGCATATAGAACATCAAGGAAGACGTTACCCTTCCGCCTAAGTTAGAGGAATACGCCGATATTTTCGACGTAGAGGCTGCGGCCTATGCCCGGGCCCTAGACGCGGAACATGCGATTAACCTTAAGGAGGGTTACAATTCTCTGTCTTGACCTCTATACCCTATGTCGGAATCGTAGCTCGAAACACTTTGAGACTACCTCTACAAGGCGCAAAGGAACGCGTAGATCCGACAAAGTGACAGCGAGGCTAGAGCGTTAGTTATGTTCGTCCTAAAGAAGGACAACATACTCTGCCTATACGTTAACTATAGGGGCCTTAACGTAGTAACCTAGAAAAACCGCTGCCCCCTACTACTTATTAGCGAGACGCTTGACCGCCTTAGTTGCGCTGCTATCTTCTTGTCTATCGACTTAAAGGACGCCTACTACTAGATACTAATCCGAAAGGGCGACAAGTAGAAGACTATATTCTGAATATAGTACAGACACTTTAAGTATACAGTAATACTATTTAGCTTAACTAACGTACTAGTAACGTTCTAAGCGTATATTAACCTGGCCCTAGCTAGCCTCGTTAATACCTGCTACGTAGTATATTTAGACGATATACTAGTCTACTCCGACTTAAAGGAGGAGTATATTCGGTACCTAAGGATAGTACTTAAATAGCTCCGCAAGTTCGCTCTATACGCAAACCTAAAGAAGTGCTTATTCCTGACGGATAGGATTAAGTTTCTTGGATACATCGTCTCTACGGAAGGAGTCATCATAGATGACTAAAGGGTGTCTGTAATCGCGGAGTAGCTATAGCCGACTACCCTCCGAGAAGTGCAGGTATTCCTAGGATTTACTAACTTCTATCGCAGATTCATACAATCCTACTCGAAGATCGTGGCCCCTCTTACAGCCCTCGCAAAGGGCGCGATTCAAGGAAAAAAGCTAGGGATAGTGCCTTAGGAGGAGGCTTAGAGCAAGGCTTTCTCTAAACTTAAAGCAGCCTTTTAAACTACGCCTATACTTTGGCACTTTGACCTTGCTACGAAGATCTAGATAGAGACTAATGCTTCAAAATTCGTAATAGCCGCAATTATATCGCAGCTCTAGTCGCACGAAGGCAGTACGCGATAGTACCTGATTACCTTCTAGTCGCGGAAGATGCAGGGCGCTAAGCTTAACTATAAGACTTACGACTAAGAGCTTTTAGCTATTATTAACGGCTTTAAGGAGTACTAACACTACCTCGAAGGCGTAGCGTACCCTATTAAGGTACTTACTAACTATAACAACCTTCGCGGCTTCATAGGCATGAAGTAGCTAAGTAGTCAGCAAGCAAGGTAGGCGACTTTCCTCGCTAGCTTTGACTTCGTTATCTAGCATCGTTCCGGAAAGACGAATCTAGCTAATAGTCCTTCGCGACGACTAGACTACGACACTAGGGAGGAGGGTAACTAACAGCTTCTCCTTACGCTACAAACGAAGCTTGTAGTTTAGGGTAGCGATCTGTCGTTAGCTTCTCTTGTAGGTCGACTACAGGTCTAATAGGGCCTCATAGCCTCTGCTAGTAACGAACCCCCCTATCTAGCAGTTATAGCGACTATGTCTAGCTTGATCCGTGCGGTAGTTAACTAGCTTACATGTAGTAAGCATGCAATGTCTAAAGAACCCTTTAAAGAAGTCTCGAGACTTATTTAGCGGTTACAAGAGCGAGAACCGGAGTTAATTAATAAGGGTATAGCCCTCTAGGACACCGCAGGCAGTCCGAAGTACTAGACTAAGTCAGGTGACTTGTAGTACTTTGACAATAGGCTCTACGTACCCGCTAACTACGTACTCTGTTCGTAGCTCCTCTATATTTATCATGACAATAAACTCGCGGGCTATTTTGGCGCAGAGAAGACAAACGTACTTCTTAGACGTAAATACTAGTAGCCTACGCTAGAACAGGATGTTTCTAACTATGTCAAATCCTGCTAGACATGCTAGGTTAGCAAATCTTGGCGCTATCGCCCCTATAGCGATGCTTAGGCACTCCTACTACTAGAGAGACTATAGCAGGACTTGACTATGGATTTTATCACTAATTTGCCGCTAGCAAAGTAGAGAGGCAATGTAGTTAATACTGTCCTTGTAGTAGTCGACTAATACTCTAAGATAAATGTCTTCATCCTATGTATGAAAAGATGCACAAGTAGCGAGCTTGCGCGACTACTTCGCGACGAAGTCATATAGCGCTTTAGTGTCCCCCGAAGTATCCTATTAGATCGAGGTTCTGTCTTTACTAGTAAATACTAGCAAGAATTTGTGTTTGAGGCGCGTGTTAAGTACTACCTAAGTACAGCATTCTATCTACAGACTAATAGTCAGACTAAACGTATAAACTAGACTCTTGAGTAGTACCTTTAGTGCTACTACGCTAAGAACCAGGATGCCTAGGCTGACGTAATTCCTATGGCGGAATTTGTAGTTAATAATAGCATGCATGCTACTATGCGTATGTCGCTATTTTAGATTCTTTATAGCTTTAATCTAGAAATACACCTAGAACCGCCTTAGGACGAGTCTTCTAAGGAGAGGGTGCTAGCTGCCGCGGAATTAGCGCGGCGTATGCACGAGGTACATTCGGTGCTAATAGAATACTAGAAAAAGGCCTTAGAATCCTAGATTAAACATAATAACGCCTATGCTAAACCGATGTAGTATGTAGTTAGTACGAAGGTGTTACTGTTAACGAAGAATCTCAAGCTAAAACTTCTAAGCAAGAAGATGACGCTAAGGTTCGTCGGACCCTTCTAGATACGCGACGTAATAGGCTCGCAGGCGTACCGGCTATCGTTACTATCGTCATATCGTGTACATGACGTCTTCTACGTATCTCTACTTAAACTATAGGTATAGTGCGAGGGCGAAGAGCCCGCGGACCTAATGCTAGTAGCAGAAGAGAACGAAGAGTAGGAAGTCAAGGGTATTAAGGACAGTATGCGGCGTAAGGGCGCAACGTACTATCTAGTAAAGTAGAAAGGATACCTACCTAAGTACATATAATAGGTTCCGGCTAAAGACTACAAGAACGCTCCGGAAGCTATTCGTGAATTCGAAGAGTAGAGGAGGCGTAAGCAGGGCTTAAGAAGGTCGATTCGTAGGAAGATAAGGGCTTTAGAGCAGAATTCTTAACACATGTATGTAGTGCATAACGCGCAGAGTAATAACAAGAAGCAAACGCCCTATTCATACATCATTAATGCCTAAAGGCATACCTAGAATAAACCTAAGGAGAACAAGAGACATGCTTAGATTAGCTTCGTAGCTAATGCTTAGCGACTACTAGTTAGGGGCTTCCTGACTAAACCCGAAGTAGGAGAGTCTTTCTTGTTACGGTCCGCTAGGGACTACCTACCTGCACGGGGTCTACTAAACACCCTGAAGCGACTATGAGTGACAGGGGTAGTAACGCCACGAAGAGAGGCTAGCATCTTCTTCTTTAGTAGGTTACAAGGGAGCTTGTCTTTAGAGCCTATAGTAGCTAGAGAACTAGCGACAGCCTTACTACGCCTAGTCGCGACGACTACCTTATCCTTAGCATTAGAAGGCGAAGAGACTCGAGCGCGATTACGGCTGTCGCGCTCGGCCCTCGAGATTATCTTGCGCTTCTTGACACGAGTGTCGACTACATCATTAGACTCGGTGTCCCCCTTAGGCGTAACCGGTATAGTGACACTATAGCGCGAAGGGATTACATTAGGACTGAAGGTATCCTAGACGTCGTCATCCTCCTCATCCTCAAAGATCTAGCCTAGAGGCTTGTGCCTTAGTGTCTTGACAGACGTAGTATAGGTCGCAAGCAGGGAAGGTTCGGCTTCCTCGTCGCTAACCTTAATTTTGGCCCTAGCCTTCTTCTTCTTCTTAGACAGCAGCGTCAAGGCGGCGTAGGCGGCGGCGCTATAATGTGTTAGCTATACGCACGCGACAGGATTTAAGTAAGTAACTTACGGCTTAGTCCTTAGGACTAGCTTAGAGGTAGGCTGTCTCTCGGTATGGCGCTAGGGCGTAGCCTTAGCAGCAGGAGTAGTGAATTGCTTGATGACCTTCTTGCGGATCATCCGCGTCTTAAAGTCATCGTCAATAGAGGCAAGGGCCCCGAGTTACTAACGCTAACGGCTAGTCGGATATTTCTCGACGCTAAAGTTAGCCTAGTAGAGAAAGTTAGCATTTATACTTAGAGGGTACCCGCACTATATGCGTACTATGGCAAAGGTCTCGACCCTAACGGTTAGTACCTTGAAGATCTTCTAGACTAAGTCTACGATCAGACCTAGACAAACGTTTTTGCCTGTTAGCAGAGAGTCGAAGTAAACACTGCCATAAGATCAGTTAGTAGTCGCGGTAAAGCACAAGAGGGCGCCAAGTAGGTAGGCGAGTGCCTCGCGGTACTTAGCCTGTAGCCTGTTCATAGTCGGAGTGCCTTTAGTAATCCCCTTGTCGCGCGTACTCTAGAAGTCATCGATGTTACAGCAGAGCTAGTTATACTCGCTGTATACCTCTTCAGGGAGGTCTTAGCATTTTTGATGCTTGCTATTATAGTTAACATAATTGCCGTAGACACTACCCTCATTAAATCCGCTGACGCCGATCTCGGCTACGCTTTAGTTAGTATAAGTCACGCATACCTCGCGGGTAGGGGACGCCTTACTAACACGCGGAGGAGAGATGTGTGTAGCTTGGCTACTAAGGTTGTTAAGGCATCGTCGACATTAGCGACAATTATGGGCAGAGTAAGTACCGTCGAACTTAGTCTGTAGTATATAAGCTATTATAGCTAAGACAGGTTAATTGATCTTGATTAATTGATTAAAGAAGAAGAAGCTCCGGTATAGACCCGCAGACATAGCGAGGCGCAAGCTAAGCGAAATAGGAGCGGAGGTCAATGTTAGTGTCTTAGAACAGGAAGTTTAGGAAAGTGACGAGGTTTTTATACCCTCTAATAGCCCCCCTGTTACCTAGCGCAACCGTTAAGCTAGTGACTCGAACTACATGCGCAGAGTACCTACCTTTAGTTAACTTACAAGGGGACCGAATGATGCAATAATATATAACGCGGCTGTTACGCATGTGCGCTAACTACACTCATGCTAGCCTACTAGCATGAAAATGTAGCGAGGCCTGCACTAGGAGCGCGCTCCTGCTATTTCGAGCGGCGCGCGTAGAGTGTCCGCGCACTTTCCTACTACCCTAAGGTTCTGCGACATGTTCTTCATAGTCACGACTAAATAGGGACGGCCAAGCTACTTAGCAAGGCCGGCGCGCATGCTCGCCCTATAATTTCAAGGATTGACTAAAGTACATGCTCGTAGTGTCCTGATATCTCGATCCGCATGTAAAGCGAAGGTGTTACGAAGCTGCCTAACATGTAACAGGTTAAAACCCGCCTGAGTTAGCAGCCTCCGCCCTGTACTTGCTACGAAGGTATTAAGGTATACGTATAACACATGTTACGTAGGCTATCTACCTATTTACCCTTGCGTAGTGTAAGCGTGCTACATCCTATACCCTATACGTTCCGCGTGTATTACTCGGTAAGGCTAGGGACATCCTTATAGGAGGAGGGGTAGTAATACGGTTAATACTAGGGGGCTATTAGAACTGCATGGGTTCTAATGCCCGCCCTTAGCATGTAGTAACCCTGCCACATATAGCAAGGGGGTCCTTCGTACATACGTTAGCTTGTATGTCATCTAAGAGGGATTAGTTGTCGACGTAGGACGCCCCTATGTCGCTAACCCTACGGTACCCCTGCGGGGTTAGGCTCGGACATGCTTTCCCTAATTAAGGAGCGTCAGGGGTTATAAGCACCCTTAGCGCTACCTCTGCGATAAGCAGAAAGCAGCGCTGTCTTGTACCTACTAAAAGGTCGGATTACTCTGTCATACTACGAGATATTTCCATATTATATAGCATATACATCTATATTAAGTTTAGAGAAAGCCTTACTCTAAGCCTCCTCCTAAGGCACTATTCCTGGCTTTTTACCTCGAATTACGCCCTTTGCGAGGGCTATGAGGGGAGCCACGATCTTCGAATAGGATCGTATGAATCTACGATAATAGAAGTTAGTAGATCCTAGGAATACCTGTACTTCTTAGAGGGTAGTTAGCCGTAGCTACTCTGTAATTGCAGACACCCTTTAGTCATCTATGATAACTCCTTCTGTAGAAACAATGTATCTAAGAAACTTGATCCTATCTGTCAGGAATAAGCACTTCTTAAGGTTTGCATATAGAGCGAACTTGCGGAGCTATTTAAGCACTATCTTTAGATGCTAAATATGCTCCTCCTTCAAGTTAGAGTAGACTAGTATATCGTCTAAATATACTACGTAGCAGGTATTAACGAGGCTAGACAGGGCCTAGTTAATATACGCTTAGAATGTCGCTAGTACGTTAGTTAAGCTAAATAGTATTACTATATACTTAAAGTGTCTGTACTACATCTAGAACGCGGTCTTCTACTTGTTACCCTTTCGGATTAGTATCTAGTAGTAGGCATCCTTCAAGTTGATAGACAAGAAGATAGCGGCGCGACTAAGGTAGTCAAGCGTCTTGCTAATAAGTAGTAGGGGGTAGCGGTTCTTCTAAGTTACTACATTCAGGCCCCTATAGTTAACGTATAGGCAGAGTGTGTTATCCTTCTTTAGGACAAACACTTCCTTAACGTTCTGTATGTAGACTACATACACACATTAGACCTTCTTTATGTCTTTGTAGAAGCTTTACGCATTACATATCCTTACTATAGGAACTTCGCCTTTAGAGCTATAGAACTAATTATTAGTAGCTCTATTAACAACGACCCCCTGCCTGTAGCGCCATGAGCGGCCTAGTAGGAGCTCCTTGTCAGGAACGTCTTTAGCGTAGAAGACTTCGTTAGTCTCGCGCTCTTTACCTGAAGAATCCGCGAGTTAGAGGCGTACATTATACACGCCTTAAGCCGCTACGCCTTCGCCCTAAAAGGACTTCATAGTAGGTAGTAGGGCTCCTAGAATCGGCTTTAAACCAAGCCGTATGATTACCCGCTAGGGTATCACGTTAACTTCCGCAAGGTTATCTAGCATATAGTCTACTAGCTTAAGCGAGCTATTAACCCGGACCGTACTAGATAGGCGCTAGGCAGGCCACAAGTCTACACTATTAGTGACAGACAGCTTAGACACCCGTAGTAGCTATTCGGTTGTCTTAGGCTTGTCTCTCTTTCGCCTCCCCTCTAGGGAGGTTTTAGACACCTTGCTTACCTTCTTCCTATTACTTCGCTTAGGATAGCAAGCTACCTAGTAGTCCTTCGCTCCGTAGATGTAGCAGCTACTTAGAGGCCTCTCGCTACTGTCTTTAGGCTTAGTGGGCTTGCTCCTCTAGAATGAACTACCGCGTTAGACGTAACCCTTAGGGCGCTTGTAATAGCAGCCCTTTAGTAGGTCTTTAGGGCTTAGGCGCTTATTGTCCTTGCTACTCGATTTTCTATTTCGCTTCAAGGTAATCTCTATACGTGTCGCGAGGGACACAAGGTCTTGCCGAGTTGTCGGAAGTTCATGAAAAGTCATGATTATGTTCTGAAGATCGTTATTAAGCTTGACGAGTAGGTGCCGCATGCGTTACGTCTTAGTATAGGGTAATATCTATCTCTCGAGCGTAGCGAGGTAGGTAGCAAAGCTAGAGGTTATTTGTCCCTTCCCCTGCTTAGCCTTCTCATACTCGACAGACATAGTAAGGGCATAGTTACCTAGATCCTTAACCTAGTCAACACAGAACTAGCAAAAGTCTACCTATGTATACGTTCTGTTATAGACCCGCATAAGGTTATACCGCTTATGCTAATTGTTGCAAGGTTCCTTATCCTCTTCGAGCTACATTATACTAAAGGCGACCTATTCGCCCTCTATAGTATATCTATGTAGGTTAAGCACAAAAACTGCCTTACATGCCTGCAAGAAAGTTAGAGCCTCCTTTAAGGTGTCTCCCTTAAATGGCTTTAGGTTACGTACGTTACGACTACCTCCTAGTTAGCCTACTATGGCCCTAAATTCAGGCACTAGATTCGCAGGCACATGCGTAGAGTCTACGCCTACTAGTACGTTGTCTTTATAGGTCCCTAGCATGAATTCTCGCTAGATTTCTTCATCTGCTAGTTTAGTAGTACTACTTATAGCGAAGTCTTCGTCGTCCCCGCCGTTGTTGCTACTAGGAGGGGTATAGCTCTAGCTCTAGTTTATAAGGTAGTTCGCGACCTAATCGACAATCATAGCTACAAGGGCTAGGTTAATAGTCAGGGTTAGCTGTAGTCCCTATACGGGGGATCTATTACCTTGTCCGCTACGTAATTAGCCTCTAGTAGAACCGTCGTTTAATGTAGTGTTGCTCGTAGGGGGTACTCCTATAGGCTAGTTACTAGGGCTAGCTTCGCTATCGTAGGCGCTTAGGATAGCGCTTGCTACGCGTTAGTTACAAGTTCGCGGTACTCTAGACATATTGTAGTATTCTCTGCTAGACTATAAAGCAGGGGGGAGAAAGCAGAACTAATATAGATGTATATGCTATATAATATGAAAATATCTCGTAGTGTGACAGAGTAATCTGACCTTTTAATAGGTACAAGATAGCGCTGCTTTCTGCTTATTGCAGAGGTAGCGCTAGAGGTGCTTATAACCCCTAACGCCCCTTAATTAGGGAAAGCATGTCCGAGCCTATCCCCGTAGGGGTACTATAGGGTCAGGAAGCCCCTGTAGGGGTACTATAGGGTTAGCGACGTAGGGGCATCCTACGTCAAGCATTGATCCTACTTAGACGACATAGGAGCTAACGGATATACGAAGGACCCCCTTGCTATGTGTAGCAGGGTCACTGCATGCTAAGGGCAGGCATCGGAACCTATGCGGCTCTAATAGCCCCCTAGTATTAACCGTATTAATATATTACAGACAGAGACAAGCTCTTTACCTTAAATTATTAGAAGATACTCATAGTAACACTCGGAATTAAGCACAAACTATCTATAGCATACTATCTACAAACAGACAGCTAAACAGAAGTTAAGAACTAGGCCTTAGAGGTATATCTACAACACTACGTAAATTACGCACAAAACAATTAGGCATTACTACTACCTATAGCACAACTTGTACTAAACAACTAAATATCTAAGACTATGAAAGAAAGACTATTCTTCGCTAATTTTAGAAAGCATCCGTAACTGTTTAGGGAATAGTACTTATAACATCTACATGCGGATAGGGTAAAAGTTGCTTTAGACGACCTAAAGTAGTCACATAAGGGATTATAACAGGCAATTACTAAGTCTTAAGAGAAGATCACGAAACAGTATAACGCTAAACGAAAAATAGCACCTTAGCTTAAAAAGGGGGATAAGGTCTACCTCCTAACAAAAAACCTAAGAACCCAGAGATTGACTAAGTATTTAGACTACGTTAAAGTCAGGCCATTTTTGATTAATGAGCCCCGCGGACTACTTAATTACTAACTTAAACTACTAGACGACATAAAGATACACCTAGTATTCTACGTGTCTATATTAGAACTAGTAGACGCTAAAACACTATGCTAGGAAACGTTTTACTTCTAACTAGAGGAAGAGAACGAGTTTGAAGTCAAGAAGATCCTAGACTAGAAAGGTTAGAGATACCTTGTAAAGTAGAAAGGATACCTACATACCGAAAACACCTAGGAGCTACAGGAAAACCTCATTAACTGCTACTAACTTTTGAGGCGGCTTAGGCAGGCTAGAGGAGGAACCTAAAGCAGTAAAATCTGAGAAACTAGTAAGAGTAGCCTAATTAGTAGGTAGCATCTCTAAGATGTAATGAAACTTGAAAGGATATTTAGGGACCTTAACCCTAACACTATCGAGCGACTCTTCGACTAGAGGATCCTCAAGCTCTAGAATATCTAGCGCCTCCCTAATAGCGTCATCTATGTGATACTCTGCTAAACGTAGCTACTTACATAGACGGATTTTCTTTATGCGACGATCTTGTAACTTTTGTATAATATTAACCTCCTCCTCTTCTATTGATTTAATATCTTGACGAAGCTTCTTGCAAAGATCCTAAAGCTTCTCCTACTAAGGAGCAGAGAGAGTAACATCATACTCTTTATAATTCTTTCGAATACATTCTAAGCATTTCTGTAACTAAGGACTAACAACGCATTAAGGCTAAGGTTAGCTAGGAGGAACCTTAGTGTTACAACAGTTCTTACAAGGAGCTATTTCTATGTCAATTTTTGCGATGTTAGCGGCAAGAGCTTTTTGACTAAGGTAGGAAGGTTTCTTGCGAGAAGACGAAGAAGACATTATTAAACGACAAAAACAGGTAGAATAGTAGTGACACTTGTAAGCTTAGGACAAGCTAAGCTAAAAGTGATATAGATGTATACTATATAATATGAAAATATCTCGTAGTATAACAGAGTAATCCGACCTTTTAATAGGTACAAGATAGCGCTACTTTCTTGTCATAAGTGTTAGGAGTACTATAAGTTACAGGGTTATAAGTGTCCTAAAGTGCTATAAGTTATAGCATAGTCATAGGAGAAAGGATCTGTCACGTGAGGACAGACACCTAGATCTGTAGGGTTAGTCTACAGATATATAGGCCTACATAGGAGAAAGGATCTGTTACGTAAGAACAGACCCTAGGATCTATAGGGTTAGTCTATAGATCTACAGACATAGGTCTAACAGGTCTGTTAACAGATCCGACAGAGCTACCCTGTCTCTCTAGTATATAGGGGTAGCTTCAGGACAGGCAGTTAGGAGCTTTATGCTTAATTTAATCTTCTCCTCTAGGGGGGATAGTTAGTTACAAGGTTAATTACCTTTGTCGATATTCTTTACTACTCTGCGAGTCTAACACCTAATCCCCTTCCTACTATTAGCACCTACCCTTCTAACATTTCTGCTTATTGCAGAAGTAGCGCTAGAGGTACTTATAACTCCTAACGCCCCTTAATTAGGGAAAGCATGTCTAAGCCTAACCCTATAGGGGTACTATTAGGTTAGGAGGCCCCTATAGGAGTACCGTAGGGTTAGCAATGTAGGGGTATCCTATGTTAGCATTAATCCTACTTAGATAACATATGAGCTAACATATGTACAAAGGACCCCCTTACTATGTAGCAGGGTTACTACATGCTAAGGGTAGGTATTAGAACCTATGCGGCTCTAATAACCCCCTAGTATTAACTGTATTACTACCCTGCCTCCTATGAGGATGTCCCTAGCCTTACTAAGTAATACATATAGAACGCATAGGGTACAGGATATAGCACGCTTCATACCGCGTAAGAGTAAATAGGTAGATAGCCTATGTAACATGTGTTATGTATATACCTTAATGTCTTCGCAATGAATATAGGACAGAGGTTACTAACTTACGGCGGATTTTCAAATCTGTTACATGTTAGGCGGCTTTGTAACACCTTCGCTTTACATGCGGATCGAGATATCAGGAAACTACGAGTACGTACCTTAGTTAATCTTTAAAATTATAGGGCGAGCATACGTACTAGCTTCGCCAAGTAGCTTAGCTGTCCCTATTTAGTCATGACTATAAAGAAACGTGTTGTAGAACCTTAGGGCTAGTAGGAATTTCTGCGGATACTCTGCGCCTACTACTCGAAATAGTAGGAGCGTACTCCTAGCGTAGACCTTGTCATATTTTAATACTAGTAGACTAACACAAGTATAGTTAGCGTACATGCGTAATAGCTACGTTATCTATTCTTGCATTATTTAGTCCCTATGTAAGTTAACTAAAGGCAGGTACTCTGCGCATGTAGTTTAAGTCACTAGCTTAACAGTTGCGGTAGGTAACAGGGGGGCTACTAGAGGATATAAAAACCTCGCTACTTTCCTAAACTTCCTATTCTAAAACACTTACATTAACTCCGCTTCTATCTCGCTTAGCCTTCGCCTTGCCATGTCTACATGTCTAACCTAGAGCTTCTTCTTCTTTAATCAATTAATCAAGATCAATTAACTACTTGTCTTAGTAATAATAGCTTATGTTCTATAGACTAAGTTCGATGCTACTTGCTCTGCCTACAATTGTCGCTTATGTTAACAATGCCTTGACAACCTTAGCAGCTAAGCTACACACATTTCTCCTCTACGTGTTAGTAAGCCGTCCCCTACCCGCGAGGTATGCGTGACTTATACTAACTAAAGTATAGCCGAGATCTGCGTCAGCGGATTTAATGAGGGTAGTATCTACCGCAACTATGTTAATTATAATAGCAAGCATCAAAAATGCTAGGACCTCCCTAAGGAGGTATACGGAGAGTATAACTAGCTCTGCCGTAACATTAATGACTTCTAGAGCGCGCGTAACAAGGGGATTACTAAAGGCACTCTAACTATGAATAGGCTGTAGGCTAAGTACCGCAAGGCACTTGCTTACCTGCTTGGCGCCCTCTCGTGCTTTACTACTACTATAAACTACTTACATAGTAGTGTTTGCTTCGACTCTCTACTAACAGGCAAAAACGTTTGTCTAGGTCTAATCGTAGACTTAGTCTAGAAGATCTTAAAGGTACTAACTATTAGGGTTAAGACCTTTGCCATAGTACACATATAGTGCGGGTACCTTCTAAGAATGAATGCTAACTTGTCTGCTAGACTTACGTTAGCTTTAAGAACTATTAGACTAGCTGCTAGCGTTAACAACTTAGGCCCTTACCTCTATCGACAATAACTTTAAACCGTATAAATCTGTAGTAGAAGTTAGTAAATCCTAGAAACACCTGTACTTCTCGGAGGGTAGTTAGTTACAGCTACTCTGTAATTACAGATGCCCTTCGGTTATCTATAATGACTCCTTCTATAGAGACAATGTATCTAAGGAACTTAATCCTGTCTGTAAGGAATAAGTACATCTTTATGTTTGCATATAGAGCAAACTTGCGGAGTTATTTAAGCACTATCTTCAGATGCTAAATATGCTCCTCCTTTAAGTCAGAGTAGACTAGTATATCGTCTAAATATACTATGTAGCAGGTATTCACGAGGCCGGCTAAGGCCTAATTAATATACGTCTAGAAAGTAGCTAGTACATTAGTTAATCTAAATAGCATTACTATATACTTAAAGTGTCTGTACCGCGTTCGGAACGTAGTCTTCTACTTGTCGCCCTTTTAGATTAGTGTCTAGTAGTAGGCATCCTTCAAGTTTATAGACAAGAAGATAGCAGCGTAACTAAGGCGGTTAAGCGTCTCGCTAATAAGTAGTAGGGGGCAGCGGTTCTTCTAAGTTACTACATTAAGGCCCCTATAGTTAATGTATAGGCGGAGTGTGTTATCCTTCTTTAGGACGAACATTACTAGCCCTCCCGCCCTGCTGTTACTTCGTCGGATCTACGCGTTCTTTTACGCCTTGTAGAGATAGTCCCGAAGTGTTTTAAGCTAGGATTTTAACATAGGATACAGAGGTTAATACAGAGGATTATAACCTTCCTTAAGGTTATTCGCATGCTCCGCGTCTAGGGCCTAGGCATAGGCCGTAGCCTCTACGTCAAAAATATCGGCGTATTCCTCTAACTTAGGCAGGAGGGTAACGTCTTCCTTAACGTTCTGTATGTAGACCACATACATACATTAGACCTTCTTCATGTCTTTGTAGAAGCTTTACGCGTTACGTATCTATACTATAGGAACTTTGCCTTTAGAGCTATAGAACTAATTATTAGTAGCTCTATTAACAATGACTCCCTCCTTATAGCGCCAAGGGCGGCCTAGTAAGAGCTTCTTATTATAAACGTCTTTAGCGTAGAAGACTTCGTTAGTCTCGCGCTCTTCTCCTGAAGAGTCCGCAAGTTAAAGGTGTACATTGTACGCGCCTCGAGCTACTACGCCTTTGCCCTAAAAGGACTTCATAGTAAGTAGCAGGGCTCCTAGGACCGGCTTTAAACCGAGCTGTATAATTACCCGCTAGGGTATAACGTTAACCTCCGTAAGGTCGTCTAACATATAGTCTACTAGCTTAAGCGAGCTATTAACTTAGACTATACTAGATAGGCGCTAGGCAGGCTACAAGTCTATACTATTAGTAACAGACAGCTTAGACACCCGCGGTAGCCATTTAGCTTACTCGGGCTTATCCTTCTTTTGCTTCCCCTCTAGAGACGTTTCAGATACCTTGCTTACCTTCTTCCTATTACTTCGTTTAGGACAGCAAGGCGCCTAGTAGTCCTTTGCTCTACAGATATAGTAGCTACCTAGAGGCTTCTCGCTACTATCTTTAGGCTCGGAAGGTTTGCTCCTCTAGATTAAACTACCGCGTTAGACTTGACCCCTAGGGCGCTTGAAATAGCGGCCCTTTAGTAGGTCTTTAGGGCTCGAACGCTTATTATTCTTGCTACCTAATCTTCTATTTTGCTTCAAGGTAATCTCTATACATGTAGTAAGAGACACGAGGTCTTACTAAGTTATTAGAAGTTCATGAAAAGTCATGATTATATTCTAAAGATTGTCGTTAAGCTTGATAAGTAGGTGCCGTACATGTTACGTCTTAGTATAGGGTAGCATCTGCCCCTTAAGCGTAGCGAGATAGGTAGTAAAGCTAGAGGTAGTTTGTCCCTTCCCCTACTTAGCCTTCTTATACTTAACAGACATAGTAAGGGCATATTTACCTAGATCCTCGACCTAGTCGACATAGAACTAGCAAAAGTCTACCTATGTATACGTTCTATTAGGGACCTGCATAAGGTCATACTACTCATGCTAATTATTACGAGGTTCCTTATCCTCTTCAAGCTACATGATACTAAAGGCGACCTGTTTGCCCTCTATAGCATATCCGCGTAGGTTAAGCATAAAAACTACCTTACACGCCTGTAAGAAAGTTCGAGCCTCTTTTAAGGTGTCTCCCTTAAATGGCTTCAGGTTACGTGCGTTACGACTGCCTCCTAGTTAGCCTACTATAGTCCCAAAATTAGGCACTACATTTACAGGTACATATAGAGAGTCTACGCCTACTAGTACGTTGTCTTTATAGGTTCCTAGCGTGAAATCTCGCTAGATTTCTTCGTCTGCTAGTTTATTAGTACTACTTATAGCGATGTCTTTGTCGTCCTCGCTGTTGTCGCTACTAGAAGGGATGCGGCTTTAGCTCTAGTTTGCAAGGTAGTTTGTAACCTAGTTAACAATTATAGCTACAAGGGCTAGGTTAATAGTCAGGGTTAGCTATAGTCCCTATACAGGTAACCTATTACCTTGTCTGCTACGTCATTAGCCTCTAGCAGAACCGTCATTTAATGCGGTGTCGCTTGTAAGGGGTACTCCTACAGGCTAGTTACTTAGTCTAGCTTTGCCTTTGCAGGCGCTTAGGATAGTACTCGCTACATGTTAGTTATGAGTTCGTAGTACTCTATACATATTATAGTATTCTCTGCTAGACTGTAAAGCAGGGGGGAGAAAGCAGAACTATTATAGATGTATGCTATATAATATGAAAATATCTCGTAGTATGACAGAGTAATCTGACCTTTTAATAGGTATAAGATAGCGCTGCTTTCTGCTTATCGTAGAGGTAGCGCTAGAGGTGCTTATAACCCCTGACGCCCCTTAATTAGGGAAAGCATGTCTAAGCCTAACCCCGCAGAGGTACCGTAGGGTCAGGAAGCCCCTATAGGGGTACTGTAGGGTTAGCGACATAGGGGCATCCTACGCTAGCATTAACCCTACTTAGATAACATACAAGCTAACGTATGTACGAAGGACCCCCTTGCTATGTAGTAGGGTTACTACATACGAAGGGTAGGCATTAGAACCTATGCGGCTCTAATAGGCCCCTAGTATTAACTATATTAAAAAGGGGGATAGTGTTATAGAACGGTGTTATAGAACATAGCCGTAATAGTAAAGTCATATAATGCAACTCTAAGCTATATAATGCGACTCTGTTTTAGAAGCATCTGTAGGAGCTAAGCTAGAGAACAAGGTTCTTAGCAACTTAGTAACAGAGACTATCTCTATTAGAGTATAGTCTCTAACAGAGTAGAATAGAGACATGCTCTATTACACTACGATGTCTCCTGTGTATTTAGGAACGCTAAAATGCCCTTGTAGCTTTAATGCATTTAACTTATGTTACATACTTACTAATTAGACTTACCTTTGTACTAATTATTCTGTCTTAGCTCCTGCTTGTGTTAGTACTCTCTAAAGAAGCCTTGGCTTACACGTGATAAGAAGTCACCTGACTACCTGTCGCGAGTAACTGTAACACTTAGGGCATCCTTATAGAAGGAGAGGTAGTAATGCAGTTAATACTGTTAAGGGGTATTAGAGCTAAATATACTCTAATATACTACCCTTAGCATGCTGTAGACCCTATATATTATAATAGGAGTCCCTTTATACATTAACTTGTATATCCTTCGTCTAATAGGCTTGCTACCTAAGCGTAGGGATGTAATAATTCTACACGCTACCCCCTCTATAGTACCTCTATAGAGTTAGGCGCTAACATGCTTTCCTGTTTAAGAGGCGTTAGGAGATATAAGTACCTCCTACGCTACCTCTATAATAAGCAGAAAGTAGCGCTATCTTGTACCTATTAAAAGGTCGGATTTTCCTGTCATACTACGAGATATTTTCATCATCATATAGCTTTACATCTATGTTAACTACCTAGGCTAACCTAGAGGGTACCTAAGGACATAGGGAAGGACTTACCTAGCTACTAGAAAAGGTGTAGAACTAGGCCCTAAGACATGTTATAATAGTACATAAGAGTATCCTTATAGCTATTCTCTAGAGAGAAGCAGAGATCCTACTAATCTACCTATATACATAGGACCTAGTAAGGCGAACTACTAAAATAAAGAGAGACTAATAGGCCTACTAGTATATCTAAGAAAGTTATAGGCAGATTATAAGATATGCCTACAGAACTAGGAGAGATAGGTAGGATTATACCTAACTACTTAAAGCTTAGAATAGGAGAGAATATAGGAGCTAGTTCTAACCTAAGAAGCATAGTAAGAAACACCTAAGAGAGACTAGTAGATATAACATAAATAGGAAACTATATAGACTAAAGCTAAAGTAGACAGAGGCTAAAGGATTAGAGCCTAAGTAGTAAAATAGACATTAAATAGGGGTAATGTAGAGAGGTACCTACATATAGGATAGTTAAGACTAGAAAGCATAATAGCTATACTCTTTAGAATTAAACATATAGAGTTTAAGGCATACCTAGCTTAGAGAAGGGCTTTAGGAATCTCCCTAGACTACACATATAGCTATAGTTGTTTAATTAATCCCTAATACAGGCAATAGATTTACGCATAGGAAGTAGCTACAGAATAAATATGTTATGTCAGGTATTAGATATATAACGAACGTGATTAATAGATAGAAGAGAAGGTAAAAACTCTTCTCTTCCTAGCTAGGGTTATATATCCCTTAACCCCTAACCTAAGTCAGAGAGGTTAGAGTCAGGGTCCTGCCTAACTCTGACTCCTACTAACTTAGTGCGGCTAGTATGCGACTACCTATCATATTTTAACACTCCTACTTAGGCACATACTAGTATATTTGGCGTACTCCTACTATCTTCTAATCTACTAACTAGTGAAGATGTTTGTCATAGCAAGCTCGTGCTATTAGAATGATGCTCTTATGAAAGAGAATAATGCGCTAGAGCATGTTTGCTACTTACATTTTCGCAAATTCATGTGATTACTCTGCTTTTATAGGTAGGTCTAACCCTATATAAAGCCCCCCTCCCCTTCTCGATTGTCCTTCTCTTTCTTATCATCATTAATCATTAACTGCAGCTTCTCTAACACATTAACATGGCTCTACAGAGAGGTATGTTACTAATCCTACTAGATAGTACTTCGTTTAATATAAAGCTCGCATAGATTATGAAGCTCTAGTAGGTTATCTAGTATAGTTAGCTTCTCTAACTATGGCTAACTCCTAGTAGCTCTAATGACTTAAGGCACCTAACCCTTAACCTTAGTAAGCTCTAGGCGTACATTCGCTTCCTTTGCGAAGCTTATAACTTTAGCTGCTTTAACAAGGTACTACCTTTGTTTAAGAATAAAGTGACCTAGTATTATGTCTCTAATTAGAGCACTACCTTCACGAACGACCTAGGTCCTACTTAGTACAACTTAAACACTCTAAATAGCACTACGCTAATTGCTGCTAGCTTTGCTATAGCTAGCTCTAATTAGCGCGTGTACTAAGATCAGTATAGGATTAGGTCTAGTAGATACTATAGTAAGCTATATAGCGTATACGCTACTAATCCAAGCAACCTTCATCTTGAAGGCTCGTAGACTAATTGCTTTTAGAAGAATGAGGAGAAGTAGTGTTTGCTATATACTAGGTCAGACAAGCTAGGTGCAGACAAGCTAAGTAACGATCTAGCTAATTAGAGTGCTCTGCTACCTAGTAGGAAGAGCCTTAGGCTACGTTCTAATCTACTACCTCTGCTAACCCTTTAGCGGCCTTCGAGGCACCCTTGTTAGAGTCCTAGTAGGAGCAACCTATCTCCTCCGACACTTCCGCCTAGTTAGAGCGATATTAAGAGGCAGCATAATCGAGAGCTACGCTACTACAATTAGTATAACAAGTACATACGTTGTGACCTACTCCTTCGTGTTAATAATCTGACTAATCTAGTTACTAATCAGGACGTAGAGGACTTCTTCCTAGAGTAGTTTAGAAAGGGTCTCTAGCCCCTAAGGCCTCGTCTAGCGCTAGGTACGGAGTCAGAGTATGACTTAGAGGATCTTATCGCTTGTAGGACTCCTGTCTATCTTCGCTAGGCAGAAGAGGCTTGCGCTAGGCAGAGCATCATTAGCAGGGAATTAACAGTTAGTAATTAGGCAACTAATCGTAGCTTGAACCGCCCTAGTAAGAGAATTAATGCTCTGACTTATCGAGTCTAGGGTAGGTATTCTCTGCCTCCTCGCTATGCTCGCACTCCTATCCTACTAATTGTCAAGGATAAGTCGCTATCGAGTAAGGAGCCTGCTATACTATAGTAGTTATACTAGACCTGATCTATTCCGAATACGATGCTCTAGAATATGAGCCTTATCTAAAGCCCTAGTCATTAGAGTATAGCGTCCTCTGACGTTATTAGTCGTCTGCTTGCTAAGAGTTAGGAACGAATAGCAACTTTGTCTCTAAGCCCCTTCGCTCCTCTAACTTGGCGTTAGTCTCCGAGCCCCTTCGCTCCTCTGACTTAACATTAGTCTACTAATACCCATATGACTAGCATGAGCCCTACTACTTGTAGGAGCCTAGGCGACTAGCGTGTTAGTTGTACTTACGACTAGCGCTCTAGTAACGTTAGAATGTTATCTCCTGCTTAGCTGTCTACTAAGCTTAAGCTAAGCTTTCCTAGGATTAGTTAGTATGCTACTAGCTATAGTACTCTACGTTAGAGTTAGAGTCTATATTTAGTGCATTAGAGTTTGCATTCTGTAGGTCTAAGCCCTCTAGCTACTACGTAGAGGCTTAGGCTATAGTTGCTTTCTACTCCTTACGCTTCTCCTCCTTAGTTCGGTTGCATCGATCTATTATATAGGCTTGCTAAGGCTAACCGTTAAGAGCGCGCTACTATATATAACAATTCGCAGGACTGTTTTTAGGTTACACTTACTAATCTGTTAGAGGTCTCTAACTCTCGCTAGATTTGCCTAGGTACCTCTAACTAGTCAGATAATTCTAAAGCAAGCTTGTATCTTCCTAGTAGTAGGCCTTAAGCTAGTAGGGATCTAGCCCTTACAAGCTTGTAGCCTAGTAGTCAGAGTTCTTAGCCTTGACATAGCGGTTAGAGTTCTTAGTCCTAGTGTAGTAGTAGTAGTTCTCGTGGTCCTAGTATAGGCCGCAGGTAATGTAACTAGCGGAGATTTTAGTTAACAAATGAGATTCCTAAGGTAGTAGGTTATCTAGTGTATTCGTAGTACTACTATCTAGTAGCAGACATATGCGTAATAAGAACTAAAAAGCTACTTCCTTAGCTAAAGCTACTCTACTACTCTGTCAAACTAGGTTCCTAGTTTCAGCTTTGTTAGACTATTAGCAACTATGTTAGAGGTCTTAACATAGCTATTAGATATAATTCCCTTCTTATACAGATCGCGTTAGTAGTAGTAGGCTACGTTTATATGCTTTAACCTCTCGCTTATATGAGCATCCCTAGTAAGGGTAATTGCCGCTTAGTTATCTCCTTGTAGCTACACTATAGGTGACCTAATCGCAAACTTCATCTCCTCTTTAATAAGCGGGCTCTAACTAATATGTTGCTCTATCTTCATATCTCGGAGAATCTAACATAGGGTCTATAACTACTTCGCACATCTTGCTATTACTATGTATTCTGCTTCTATTATAGATCTAGCTACTTACTTCTGCTTCTTACTTGTCTAGGATACTAGACCTCCTACTAGCAGGTAGACATTGCCTAGGACTAATATACGATCTGTCTTGTCTATTACGTAGTTAGAGTTATAGTATCCTTCTAGTATTCTCTGACCCTTTGCTATATAGATAATCCTAAGGTCCTTTGTTAAGCGCATGTACCTTCCTAGTTTCTTTAGAGCTTGCTAGTAATGCTAAGCTAGGTCTAACATGTACTAGCTTAGTCTTCTAAGCGCAAAGGCGATATCTAGTTAGGTTAGAATGCCTACGTACATCTATCTCCTAACACCCTCCTAGTACTCCTTGCGATTTACTCTGACGTCATTAGGCCCTAACAGTCTAATCGCATCATAGCTGTCTATTAGCAACTAGGTTAGTATAGCGCTTTCCTTAGTTATCATGAGCTTTTCTAGAACTTTGTCGATGTAGTAGGTCTAATCTAGTCGTAAGGTGCCTACCTTTTAGTCTCTAACTATTCTGACATTTAGCAGATATGTTGCCTTACCTAGGTCCTTAATCTTAAAGAATGTTGCAAACTTGCTCTTAAACTAGTTCACATTACCTATGCTCTTAGCTCTAATTGTAATGTCATTAACATAGAATAAAATCTCTAGCTTTTAGGTGTTATTAACAAAAAGGTAGGAGTCTGCCTTACTCTAATAAAAGCTGATCTTCTTGATCTTTCCCTTGCAAAGCTAGTGCTAGTCTCAGGCTAGTCGTAAACTTGCTCTTAAACTAATTCACATCGCCTATGCTCTTAGCTCTTATTATAATGTTATTAACATAGACTAAAATCATTAGCTTTTAGGTGTTATAGACGAAAAGGTAGGGGTCTGCCTTACTCTAACAAAAGCCGATCTTCTTAATCTTTCCCTTACATAGCTAGTGCTAGTCTCGAGCCGCTTGCTTTAAGCTATATAGACTTTTTAGTAGCTTTAATACTTGGCCTAGGTTAACCTTTACACCTAGTAGAGCTTGCATTAGAATGCGGTCTTTTAGGACTAATTTAGTAAAGGCATTATTAACATTAACCTAGTGTAACTCCTAGTTGTTCATGTAGACTACAGCCATAAAAATCCGGATAGTATTATGTCTAACTACTAGAGCAAAGGTGTCCTTAAAGTTAACTCTAAGGATCTAACTAAAACCTCTAGCTACTAGCTACGCTTTAAACTTGTTAACTAATCTATCTGTGTTATATTTTACATTAAAGACCTATTTTGATGTAATTAGGTAAGCATCCTTTAGTGCAACTATTGTTTTATATGTCTAGTTACCCTTAAGTACTCTAATCTCTGCTTAGACTACCTCTGACTATAGGTGCCCCTTTTTCTTGTTAGAGATAGCCTGCTCGTACGTCTTTAGGACAGGTATCTTCTCTAATAGTTACATTCTAGCTCTTACTACTACTAAGCCATACTCTTCTGCCTATGCGGTGAATGTAACCTAGTCGCCCTCGTACTAGTAGGTGTCCTTATCTATGCTTGATTTAATCATGGCATCATAGATTACAATGAAGCTACAGATAGTCTCTATTACCCTTTTTGCCTTTTCTTACCTGCTATTGTCATTCTGATTACTACCTCTCTTACTAGTAACCTCGCTTAACTATCTTAGATTATGCACTATATCTCTAACTCTAACGCCCTTAGATGCCTCTAACCTTGCTCTTGTCCTCTTGCTAAGTACTTGTAGCAGACTAGTAGGTTTAGCACCTTTGCATGCTCTAACTTATACTCTTTTACATGCTCTAACGTGTGCTTAGAGTCGAGATCATGTCTCTTAATAACCTCGCTAGTCTTAGGTTTAGGTAGTACCTAGACATGTGTTATAATCTTGCAGTTTGTCTGCGCTAGGGTAGATGGCTTCTTAGGCAGACATCTAACTAGCCGTTACGTTAGTACGGAGCTACTCTAATTCTTCGGAGTAAAGCCAAGATTCAAATTACTACCCTTGCTTTCTTCAAAGAATTTGACAGATCTAGTCGTAATAACCTTCTTCATGTCTAGCGCCTAAACCTTCTACATCTTAGTAGTGCCCTTAACATACCTAATAAACATACCTTCCTGTCTATAATTCATAAGCTTGTCCTTTCTCGTATCCTTTAGCAATGACTTAGGGTCAATATACGAAATGACTTAGTTCCTCTAAACGCAGATATAGTCTACTAAAGGCCTCTACTCTGACTAAGCTTCTTCTAGCGTGATTAAGAAATTGTCGATTTTTAGTAGGCACAGGTTATACACATATTAGCTCGTAATCAGAGCTTCTAGCTAGAATTCTGCAGGAAGTCCCGCATCCTGTAGCATTACTCTAACGACTCTTTTAGCGTTACTAATATGCTTCTCCGTAACTCCATTTACGCAAGAGTCGTATGCCTCGGTTAGTTTAAGCGCTATGCTATACTCTAACTCTAACTAACCTAGTAGAGACATTAGCTCTAGCGCGTTATTAGTCTTTGCTACTATGAGTTTACCTCTGTTAGTCTTAAGCTTAATCTTCTTACGCTAGTAACATAGAGCGTCTGCTACATTAGACCTTTATTTTAGCAGATATGCCTATGCCTTCCGCGAGTAATTGTCTACAATAATAAGGAAATACTTGTAACTTTCTCTTAATAATAGTAAAGGGCTATAGATGTCTATTAATATTAGCTCAAGAATCCGACGCTTTCTATCTATAACCTTTCCTTGCTTCTTTTTCATATTAGTAAGGCTATAAGCCTTATAGTCAAAGCTGTTAACTACAGGTATTAGGTTCTTTAGAGTTGTGACCTTATGAAGAGACTTAAGCTTTGTCTAACTATAATATAGGAAGTAGTAATGCTATAGGTCATAGGATTTTTGTGCCTTTAGCTTAGAGTTGTCTTCTACATCTACTGTTAGAGCGAGTAGCGATTCTAGCTAGTTTTTAGCTCCCTCTAACTAAGTAATAGGCGTGCTATAAATCTTCTAGAGTTAGTATATACTACCTTAAGAGCGATATTCTAGAATTAGATTAATGTTTGAATTTACTATGTAGAACGCATTAGGAAGCATCATCCTAAATAACTCGAATTTGCGAACAAGCTTTTATCCTGAGATCAGAGTAATACCTAGTACTAGAACATAAAGCGTAGTAACTACAAGACTCCCTCTAAATGCATTAGAGATTACTATTTTACCCCTATGTCTACTCTCTAAGAAACTACCCCTAACTTTGATTTGTCTTAGCCGCATTAGGTTTAGATTCCTAAAGAGATCCTTGTTATCAGACATGTAGGCTAATACACTAGAGTTAAGGAGAACTGTACTTTGTTCGAGCTTGCCCTTTATGTTAGCTATAGCTTCTGCCTATTCGTACTTATTATCTAATTTGTCAGAGGAATTAGAGCACTCTGATAATGCCGAGCTCTTAGAGTCAGAGTCGCCTAAGGGTGACAACATGTCCGCATCTATAGTATAGGCCTTAGCCTTCTTGTGCTTTCGCTTATCTATGCGCCTCTTGTTCTTCTTGCCTAGGCGCGATTTGCTCTGACTAGACTTCTTGCTCTTTATCTCTAATGCTCTAATCTTCTAGGTTAGAGACCTTAGCTTAGCGTTCCTCTAGCGAGGTAGGCTACTACGGCGCTTACGTGGCTTTTCTTTTAGTGCCTTTTATGCATCTAGTAGTCATAGGCACTTCTATACTATATAGTTAAGTAAACTGCAGAGGAAGCATACTCTGCCCTTTCTGACTTCTGCGCTCATTATAATGTCAGAGCCCTTTAGGCGTAACTCCTCCTCAAACAGGATATGTAGGACTCTCTAACTATCCTTTATACCTATTAGATTAATGTTACGCCTTAGGTCGTAGTAGTACTCAGGTAGGGTATTAAGGAGCTATTAGACAACTCTATCCTACGTGTATAACTTCCTTGTCTTAGGTTTAACATTAATGATCTTTTATAATAGCTTTGTAAGTGTCATATAGGCGTCATTAATGCTTATGTCCTTATCTATCTTGTACATTATGTACTGTTACTAGTATACCCTTAAGGATGTTAGAAGGTTCCTCTTATATTTTGAGAGTAATATAGCCTATGCCTCCGCTACTATCTTATACTCAAGCATCAGAGTACTATTAGTCTTATCGAGGCTCCGTAATATCTCATATAAGGCAGTTAAATTAGCCTCAAACTACTCATTAGTGTTAGCTAGCTCATACATCTAGTTGCCTATAATATATTACAACTATGCCCTCTCTTTATTAGTAGTTAGTAGCATAGTACCTTCAAGGGTCTAGTCTCTTTAGTCCTGAGATCCTGACGAGCTCTAACTAGCGCTTTGCTAGCTCTAATCCCTCTACGTAGCTAAGGATAGATTAGAGGATCTCTGTAGTTACTTGCTCGTATGCCTTAAGTACTACTATAGTAGGACTAGCTGCTTACCCTTTAAGTCTAACTAATTATCCTTCGAGTCTAACTAGAGTCTACGTAGAGGTATGCCTAAAAAGATAAAAGGTAACTACTAAGTAGTAGGTAGTTCCTCTAACTATTAACTCGCCTGTCTTGCAAGCTTAGCTCTAGCTTACTCTAACATCCGCTCTAACTACTAGTACTTCGCCATTTGTAATTACTATCTTTAGGCCTGTTAGAAGCGGCGCCTTCTAGTTAATTAGCTATGCGCACATCTTTGACGTAAGGAGACAGGACTCTTACTTGAACTAGAACTTGTTGTTTTCTTGTGTTAGAGTAGGAACTTTCTTTTAGTCCTTAGACAAGTCTATAGTAAGGAAGTATTATAAATAGTAAATGAATATAAAACAGATAAAGATAGTTGTATGTCGAATCCCTGTATAGTTTTAGAAGGTAACTACGAACTTTTCTACAGTTATAGAAGGTAACTACGAACTTTTTAACTGTGTCTAAATAGTTGCTAGGCTCTTTTACGTCTTATTTGCGTCTTGAGAGTCTGTCTAACATGCTCTGACAGGCTCTAGTCTCCTTTACATAGTATAGTAGCAGCCTCCTAGTCTGCCCTTAATTGTCTAGTAGATTAAGTATGCTCTTCTAATAAATTCTTCTAGCTACAGGTAAAACCTAGGCTTATAACCTGTTAAATTAATCCCTAATACAGGTAATGGATTTACGCATAAGAAGTAGCTACAGAATGAATATGTTATGTCAGGTATTAGATATATAACGAACGTGATTAATAGATAGAAGAGAAGGTAAAAACTCTTCTCTTCCTAGCTAGGGTTATATATCCCTTAACCCCTAACCTAAGTCAGAGAGGTCAGAGTTAGGGTCCTGCCTAACTCTGACTCCTACTAACTTAGTATGGCTAGTATGCGACTGCCTATTACATTTTAACAATAGTTACTAAATTCTAAAGCATGTCTATATCTCCTACCTAAAGAGGCAAGAAAATAGATAGGTACTATTTACTATAGTAGAGACAAGTAATTAGAAGGAAATAACTAATACTAAGAGAGGATTATAAGCTATAGCAAGATAGCTAATTTAGGAAGGAATCTTAGAGTAATTAATAGGGAAGGTATGCTAACCTTTTACTACTAACCTACATGGCTACAAAAGGCTTAGTAATTAGTTCTGTAATAGGGCTAATTATAGTCAGCTACATATGCACACACTATAACCTAAGAAATATCCGCAAGGTCACGTGACGCCAAGCCTGTAGCTACTACCTATATGTCTAGCATATTAGTAATTTTCTCCTATAAAGGTAGAAGAGCTCTAGAGAATAGGGGAGGAGGAGAGGTAGGAGCCTAGTAAGAGGGAGAACTTCTAGTAAACCTATGTTTGTCTAAAGAAATATATACCCTAAAGTGTATAGTACTAATCTATAAGGATAAAAGGAACATAAGAGGTTTTTATAGTAAAGAGCCTCTTACCCTAGGCTTTTTCTTTCTAGTAAATTACATAGTAGATACTATGTACTCCTCTATAGGAGATAGAATAGCAATTAAACTAATCTATTTATCTACTAAAAGGTCAGATTACTCTGTTAATCTGTTATACTACGAGATATTTTTATTTATTATATAGCATATTTATATTAATATTAGTCCTACTCTCTTATACCTTTATCTTATAACTTTATAATAGACATATTTAAAAAGCTATTAAGGTAATTATAGACTATAGTATAATTAAGCAAATAGTACTCTATATTATTAAGGTACTATACTTCTATACAAACTAAGTAGCTAGATCCTTCTACTTTAATAAGGAGTATTTATATATAGCTTATATAGCTTCTTCTTCTTTGTAACTATAGTAGCTTCTTACTACTAAATACTAGTAATATAGATGTAAGACTATATAATAATAAAAACATCTTGTAATATAACAGAGTAATCTGACCTTTTAATAGGTATAAGATAGCGCTACTTTCTGCTTATTATAGAGGTAGTATAGGAGGTACTTATATCTATTAATATCCCTTGAATTAAAAAGCATGTCTATGCCTAACTCTATAGGAGTACTATAGGGTTAGAGAGGCCCTATAGGGATACTATAGTAAGTAATATATAGAGTTATTATATCCCTTATACTTAGGTTATAAGCCTACTAGACAAAGGATCTATAAATGAACAGACAAAGGGACTCCTATTATAGTAGATAGGGCTTATAGTATACTAAGGGTAGTATATTAGAATATGTTTAGCTCTAATAACCCCTAATAGTATTAGCTCTGTTAGCTAGAGAGTACTTTAAGGAGTATCTTACTATATAGTAATTTTAGTAGTAGGGTCTAGTAGAAATATTACTATAGTATAATTAGATAAAATCCTTATGTTACTAGCAAACTTTAGTAGGAGGTTAGGATAGATCTTATATTAAGAGTCTACCTTAAATTAATAGTCTATAAGGCCTTATAGACTATAGATCTAGTATAGCTCTACTATAGAAAGTAATTTACATATTACTTTCTATGTAAAGTGCTTACATTAAATGTAATTTCCCTTGATTCTAAGGGGTAACAGAGGTATCTATAATAGGATTTGCAAAGCTACCCTAGAAACATTATAAAAGTGTTTAACGTTTATCATAACTACTATTGCTTTCTGCTTGAGGCAAGTGTTCACAGTTATGAGTTACATAACGCTGCTTAGAGCAAAGTTTTAGAACATGTCAGCTGTCCTTGCCTAAGTCGAAATTGGAAACACTACACTAGGGACGCCTATACAAACAGCTTTTGTGCAGAGCCGCATGCTTAATTCCAAGGTAACAACCTGTTTACCGTCCTCGGCAATTTTTCCCACGCCCTCTCTGACACTAACACCACAATTAATAGCCCTCTGCTACGCATGTGATGCAATAGCCTGCGCTCCGTCCTGCACTTTTTCCAAATCTTGCGGCCAACGCTTCGTCAACTTGAGCAAAGCATAGTACGTTTGAATGACCCTAACATGAACTCTCTCCTTGACCATCATCGTCAGACCGTGGCTCAGGAATCCCTTCAGCACTTCTCCTTCGATCCCTGCGTAAAGGCCCGAGATACCCTCTTTGCCGTGGATCTTGTGGAGAGTCAAAAAAATGGCGTATTGGGCCGACAGCAGTCGAAGGACTTGGTGTGCACGGTGCGGAAGCTGCCGTCTAGTTTTGGTAGAGGAATTGTCGGTATTGTCGGCCAAGTGCACAGGATCTGCATCGCTCTTCTCAGTGCCCTCGGCTTTGGACAACGTCGTCGAAGTGGCTGCTTGAGCCCTCGACTTTGCCAGCATGACTGGATATGTAATTGAGGTTGCGATAGCCTTCGACAAGGCGGCGACCAGGAATGTCAAAGCTGGACTTTGGTTTTTGCGTCGAGACTTGGGTACTAAGCTCTTCAGCAGGTTATCGACGGCGAACGTGATGGCCGGATTTAACGTCAAGATGATGGATGCAGAGTAGCCAGCCCAGAACCCAGTCAAGCCTCTCTCTAATCGGATCTGCAAGGCAATATCCTTGATGCCCAGCTTATCACTTTGACTGGGACTCGTGGGAGTTGTTGGGTCTCGAGCCGCGACGAGCGCGGCGGTCTGTTGACGGGTGACGATGTTCTGTATCGGTGTCGTGATGAGCTTTGCAAATGTTCCAGCTGCTATGCCTACGCTCAATTCCTTAACCACGGACAGGAGCTTCGTTTCATCTCTCCTCAGCTGCCGTTGACGAAGGAGTGTATAGGCCAGGAAGAAGAGGAAGCTGTCTGCGATGCCCTTACCCACGTCCGGCGCAAGACCCGTATAGAATGCCTTCAACCCGCCCTCGCGCTTGTAGATCTTTTGCGCAGCATCGATCACATTGTTGTACTCCATGACTGCATCCTTTCCTGCTCCTTGTAATTCACCTGCTCCTCCGAACTGCCGTTGCACCTGCAACCGCGTTGTCACGAGATCCAACGGATAGAGCAAGACCTTCGTGCTCGCTGTCGCAAGACTGCCTGCCAACGCATGTCCGAGAGCCGGCAAAACAGGTCCGCCGGTGAGCGAGGTCGTGGACGAGTACTCGGATGATTCCTGGACTAAGTGGTATAGCTCGAAGGCATCCTGATTGTAGCCAGTGTCAGTGTTGTGGAGCTGAGGAAGAGCATAGGAATAAGCGACCGCACGTACGAGTTGACCGTTGTAGACAGTAGGAGCGTCTGGACCGCCCATCTTGACGATATATGAGCCACGCTCCGGCAAGTCTTTGGCAATATGATCTTGTGGTCAGCTCTTGCTACACTCTTCTGTGCTTCGCGCCTGCTATGGGCATTGCTAACCTTTAATAATCCTTCATACCAGCCTGCCAGGGCGATAGGACATGGTCCGCGTCGTGAGGAGTCGTGTACATACTGAGGAGAAGCTGTTAACAACGTGGCTGTCCGCACAACATATGCGCCTGGCTGGTGGTGTAGAACTAACGATCGGCAGGAATTTGATGTCATCACGAGGCGAATGAGCTTCCGGGTCCCCTAGGGTCGCGGCTGCCAGGCTACCGCAGTCAAATGAGCTTTCAAGAGAGATTGATAACTATATAGAGTTGCATAAGCAGACTCTGAATATTAATATACATCTTCCTGATTTTCAAGTATCTAATAGAGAGAAAATACTTAAAAAATAACAATAGCTTTTTCTTACAGATTAATACAGTTAAGACTATTAGAGGGTATTAGAGCTAAGTATACTCTAATATACTACCCTTAGCATACTATAGGCCCTGTCTATTAAAGTAGGAGTCCCTTTATATATAACTTATATATAATAATATTCTTCTAGATCTTTTATGTCTTAAAGTTATTATTAATAGCTATAAGGGACTTAAGCTATTAATGTAGCTTGCTTGACATGTACTTGTTATTACTAACCTTACTATTAACTAAGCCTAAAGAGGAAGAGTTAAGTCATATAGGGCAATTATTCTTTAGAGAGGTAATAGTAAATAGAAATAATATATCTAAAGGGAACAAAGGTTAAATTCTAATTAGTAAGATAATAACATAAGTTAAATGCATTAAGCTATAAGGGCATCTTAGCGTTCCTAAATACATAGGAGACATTATAGTATAATAGAGCATATCTCTGTTCTATTCTATTAGAGACTATACTCTAATAGAGATAGTCTCTAATACTAAGAACTATGTTCTCTATCTTAGCTCCTATAGATAGTTCTAAAACAGAGTTATATTATATGACTTAGAGTTACATTATATGACTCTACTATTACAGCTGTATTCTATAACACTATTCTATAACACTATCCCCCTTTTAGCTTAGCTTGTCCTAAGCTTATAAGTGTTACTACTATTCTACCCTTTTTTGTTATTTAACAATGTCTTCTCTGTCTTCTTACAAGAAACCTTCCTACCTTAGTCGAAAAGCTCTTACTACTAACATCGTAAAAACTAGCATAGAAATAGCTCCTTATAAGAACTGTCATAACACTAAGGTTCCTCCTAGCTAACCTTAGCCTTAATGCGTTATTAGTCCTTAGGTACAGAAATGCTTAGGATATATTCGAAAGAATTATAAAGAGTATAATGTTACTCTCTCTGCTCCTTAGTAGGAAAAGCTTTAGGATCTTTGTAAGAAGCTTCGTCAAGACATTAAGTTATAAGAAGAGAAGGAGGTTAAGATCATGCAAAAGTTGCAAGAATTGTCACATGAAGAAAGTCTGTCTACATAAGTAGCTACGTTTAGTAGAGCGTCGCACAGATAACGCTATTAGGGAGGCGCTAGATATTCTAGAGCTTAAGGATCCTCTAGTTAAAGACTCGTCTACTAATCTAGGGGTTAAGGTCCCTAAATATCCTTTTAAGTTTCATAACATCTTAGAGATACTGCCTAATAAATAGGCTACTCTTACGGGTTTCTTAGATTTCACTACGTTAGGTTTCTCTTCTAGCCTGCCTAAACCGCCTTAAAAGTTAGTAGCAGTTAATTAGGTTTTCCTGTAGCTCCTAGGTGTTTTTAGTATGTAGGTATCCTTTCTACTTTACAAGGTATCTCTAACCTTTCTAGTCTAGGATCTTCTTGACTTTGAACTTGTTCTCTCCCTCTAGTTAGAAGTGAAATGTTTCCTAGCATAGTGTTTTAGCGTCTACTAGTTCTAACATAGACACATAGAATACTAGGTATATCTTTGCGTTATCTAGTAGTTTAAGTTAGTAATTAACTAGTCTGTAGGGCTCATTAATTAAAAATGGCCTGACCTTAACATAGTCTAGTTTCTTGCGTCACGAAAATCAAGGCCCTAAGTAGACTAGGTAACTTGTGTTACTTAGCTTACTTACCTACTCGTCTGACTTAGCTAGCTTGTATGTACCCCTAAGAAACTCGACCCCTCCTAAGCTACTTGTGTCGCGGACGCAAGTAGCTTAGAGTACAAGAGTGCTATTAGTAAGTAACTTACTCCTAGTAGTATACTAGCAGCAAGTAGCTTAGGCATGCGAGCCAAGCTACTTAAATCAAAACAATTTGCATGTAATAGACTTCAAAGTCATGATTTTAGTTAATACTACAAATCTTGTTATTGTCATACTATGCTCTTTTACTATTAACACTAAATCTGATGTATAACGCAGGTCAAGCAGATTTGCTAACACTAAACACATATACAGCTTAAACGTAGCTTTTATAACGCCTCTTAAATTTAAGCAAGCTGCTATATCTGACTTGCGCCTTATGCCTAAAGACCTTAATCAGTATAGCTAGTAACAAATGCATAGCTACTACACACTATCTACACATCCTGTATTAGCTCTTATACATGACTCTTTTACTTACCCTCATCCTCTATTCTGTTCTACTAGCTTACCTTTACTACTAACGACTCTCCTAAAGTGCTACTATTTCGCCCCTCCTGTAGCTTCTTAAAGGTCGCATCATTAAAGACCTTGTCGCTATAGCCCTTAATCTGCTCTAACAAGGTTAAGTCCATAAATGCTATGTGCTACTACAACTGACTATCCCTTAACTTAGTGTCGCCAAGCGTATCCTCTACCTTCTCTACAACGTTTAACTAGTTGCTTATAAGGTTACACTAATCGAGCAGAGCGCATGCTATGCTATATTACGACTATTAGCTAATGTATACCCTGTAGCTACTAAACTACTACTAGTACCTCCTATTAATATTAAAGTGCTAGTAGTATGTTAGTAGCATAACGCTAGTATACTACTAGCATACTTACCTGGCATTTTTTGCCTCTGCCTCTAGCAAAGCTTGGCTCCTACTATTACCTTAGTCTTTGTTCTTCGCGGTTAAGCTTCGTGTCCTATAGCTATCATTATTAACTACGCTACTACATAGAGTCAATAATTGTACTTACTATGTGCCTGCTCTAGTAAGTCTTTACGTTTCGCCTCTCGCTAGAGCTACGCTAGTGTTTATCTGTTATTAGCATGGTTTAGTTAATATATAAGTCCCCTTGCCTATACCGCTTGTCTACACTAGTCACGATTAACCGCCTACTCTGTAGCTTAGGCCTCTCGCTACTTCCGCCTCGTTAGTAATAGCTAGCCCTCACAACGCGCTAAGGCTACTAACCTTTCATCTTGCGTGTGTCTAGGTTAGGGCTTATCGACTATAGTGGCTTTCATACTAGACAAGTACATGTTAGCAATCATGGCTATGATGTTAGACAAGAAACTAACCTCGTTGTCACAACACTGTTATGTAGTGTGTCCCGCGTTAATGGCTCCTCTAGTCCCTGCATCGGCTAGTCGTTACTGTTATAATTACTTGCCTTACTACCATAGTTACTAACATTTGCCCTTTCGCTATTATGGCCCTTACTCCCTCTGTTAGTGTCCGCTTAAACATCTACTACATGCTTACAAACGCCTACTATTAATGACATTAAGGCCTGGCTTGATCCTTGTGTCAGGCTGACACTACGCTAACCTAACAATTACATACGACCTAGTAGAAGTTAACATAGGCCCTCTCGACAATGTCTCCTACGTACTATTCTCGCGTAGCGCCTTTCGCCTCCGCAAGTCCTTGTATTCCCTCTCTAAGCCTGTCATGCCGCGATCCTTCTTGATAGCTAGGGCTACCTACACTAGTACTACTGTCTTGCCTTTGTCCTCCCCCCCTAATATACGTGCCGTAATAGTCGCCATGATGACCTCTTGTCTATTAGCATCGAGCTCTTCCTAATACTTTTTCTTCCCCTCGAAGATATCATCGATATTAACACTGCTAACTAGAACTTATCTCGTCTTGCTAGCCTTCGTCTTAAACTCCGAAGGGCCATTTCTGATCTAGGCTAGTAGGTATGTAATAGTAGCATACATGCTATTTAACATGAAAGCGTTTACCTCGCGTGACTCTAAAGGATTCTATGCTAGTTTCTAATTAGACTAGAAGAACGCCTTCTTCATACAAAAGATCACGAGCGGGCTTAGAAACCTCCGGTCCTGTGACATGTTAGCGCTTTCGACGACATCTAAGCCTTCTCTCCTTACCTCTTCTTCGTTCTTACATTCGAATCTGCTTTCTATTAACATGCCCGTAGCCTAGTCCTTTAAACCCTGCTTATCGTCTACCTTGCCAGACTATGCGAGTATAGCTTCTCTGACCCTATTCGTGTAGTTGTTACAATACTAACGTAACCTCTGCCTTATCTACGCCCCTAACATTAGTACCTTCTCATAGGACCTACATAGGTACTTATAGTATCTAAATCTACGTCGTCTAGCCTCGAGCTAACTCGACCTTTCATCCCTAGCATATTACGCGCTACGAGCTACTAGTCTATTACAATACGCTTATAACTTAGCTAGTAAGTAGGAGCTATAGGGTATAGCATAGAAATGCCCTTCTACCCTTGTGAAGCGTCTATCTACAAGAGTTCTTAGACTTTAACGAGCAAAGGCTTAATTAACTTGTCTTTATACATAGGAGGGCTACTACGTATATCTTCGCTACTAGAGTAGTCGTATCCTTAGTCGGAGTTTGTAGTCTAGCTGCTATTATGGCCTCGACAGCTACTTGACTAGCTCCTAGACTAACTTTGACTACTACTATCGCCCTAGTAGCTACGAGACTCGCTATTACGGTAGTTTTGACTACTGCCGTCGCTCCTGTGATTAGTAGGTCGGCTGTTGTAACAGCCTCGACAGATGCTTAGCTGCTATGTCTTTACCCTGTTACTCTTAGGTTTGCTACTATCTCATCGCGCGTTACGAGACAATAACTAAGGCCTCTTGTACGGCTAATTCCGCCTTAGCAGTAAGGATGACCGCTTATGCGTCTAGTCTCTTCGTGACTAGTATGTCGTCATCTGTATGCATGTTAGCATAGCCGCTATATACAGGTAGCTTCTTACATTAGTCGCCTTCGTATAGGCTTTAGGTACTATAAAATCCTCATGCTCCTAGTTAGCTATCTCCTTATTGCCGTTATCTACACTATCGCCATTGTTGCTTAGCAGGTCTTCTAAATCATTCGCTAGATCGTAATTCGAACTACCGCTAGATGACGCGGAACGTGACCTCTGTTGTCTTTCTTTCTTTAAAGGCATGATTAAAGACAGACGCGACTTAAAGGATCGGCAGAGAACAGAGTGCAGTATATCCTTCTTAGTCGTGTAGGTCTAGTAGCATGTTAGTAAAGGATAATATACTACATGTAAATATGCACATACTACGAGTTACTGTCTAATGTAGCTACGTAGAGTCTATTAATGCAGAAGAAAGAGAGGACGCAATGTTTATAGTATCTTGTAACACGCGAGTGTCATCTAAATTTAGCTACCCCTGAAACTATGGCGGCAGTACTTTTAGCTTGCTAGCAGTATGCTATTAAATACCGCTAGTAGAACTAGCCTCGGTTAGCATTAATTCTTCATTTATAGCTAGTATAGGTACCACAAAACATCCGCGCTATATAGCACGTCCGCCTGTACGACATAGCTAGACTACTACTACTACGAAGCGCCTACTAAAAGCACTAGTCGTGTGTAAAACACATTGATAGGTACACTAGCATTCTACGCGATCTATACACTAAAAAGCCGAGTCAACAGTCCTCGGTCGATACACTAGACACAAGTAGCAGTACACTTATTAAGAGCCTACTTTATTCTCTAGTCTCTATCTGACGATCCTATACCCTATACAACTGTTAGTAGTCTCTAAGAGTGACGTAGACAATCCCTTAGGCTAGCCGACACCTATCCCTAGCCGTAGCATCTTAGACATTAACTAGCGTAAGATCCGCGTACAAGACTATCTTCTTAATCGATAGGACTAGTATAACGACTATCTGCGTCGATATTAACGTAGGCACGCCGACCTCATTTCTACTGACAGCAAGTCGAGCCCTATATACATACTCTGACCCGTAGCAGTTAAAGCGCCCGCATGTACTTGCGCGCCTGTAGATGCCTACATGTAGTCCCTGTCGAGATAGAGCCTAAAAGCGTAGTCGAAGTAGGCACGCCTATAGTCTCTGTTACAGAGTTCCGACATCTTGCTTTAAGAGTGCTCACGCTAGAAGGTCTAGTGACAAGCCTACGTACTTACAATTTAGCACCTAGTAGAGGGTAACTATAAGATATAAGCCTAAGTAGTGTTACATTAGAGGTAGTTGCTCTACAGTAGATCCTACGTATATAGTAGTAAGAGTAGTTCTACATGCAAGAGAATATCCTATATGTATTATTCTAAATGCCTTCGAGCTGCGTTTAAACTATAACAGCCGTACTACTTTCGTGTTAACCCTAGGTAATTGTCAACTTCTAGACTGTCTGCCGCCAATAGTTTGACGATATCTTGTATAGTAGATGCTAAAAACTAACCTCCTCTACTCGTGTCTGTAACGCCTCTACTATTGCTAGGAATTCGAGTTATAATTCCCTGCTACTACTAAAGAAGGCGCTTGTTTCCTAGAACATGCACTCCTTCGCTACTATTAACCGCGTAACTCGGCCAAGTAGGCTAAGCTGCTCTATCTGTTCTTCTAACGTAGCGTACAGGCGTAGGTAATTGTCATGTTAAAGTATAAGGCCCGCTTCGATCGTACCTATACTCTGCTACTATAGTACCTTAGGTTTGTGAATTATGCCGCGCTAGGTCTTAGAGGTTCTTGTCGAGGAAACACGCACACTCATTATTCGGGCTATGCCTATATCGTGTCTGTTTAAATTACAGATGTCAGGATTACTCGAAACACGCGTTGTTTATACTCGTTAGTCTCTTAGCTAACTTCAGATAAAAGATGCGGCAGACCCTTCCGCGCTTTTCGTACCTTATTGCCATAGCTATAGCCGTCGTATATGCGACGCCGCTTTGTCTATCTTCTAGTCTGCTACAACACTATCTGTAGTAGGCATAATATAGACGCTAGGGTCCTAATGATTATAGTACTTAAGACACGCATATAGGAACAGGATACTTGAGCCTATGCGCGTAAGGCAAGAGGATTAGTAGAAGCTATATCCTTGCCTAAACTACAAGCTACTCTCGTCGCTATTATAGGGTTCTCCTTATAGATGACAACTTAGTAGTGTTAAAGAACACGTTCGTGCTATAGCTAACTAGGCATGTGTTAGTAATAACTAGTGCTATGGCTAATTAAGCATTTCAAAGGATCCTATTAATTAGCCTAAGACGCGGGCCTAAAGCACATCGAGTTTCGCTTCCTCCGCTAGCTAAGAATGCATCGTATGTTAGGCCTTAAGAAGGGTTATCGTAGACGGCTCTATTCCGGCATCCCTGTCTTGTTAATGTACCGCTCTTAAGAGTCAGGAGGGTAGTAGTAGATATGCATAAACATGAGCTGTTCGTGATCATTACTCGATAAGCTAGCGCCTATGTAAGAGCATTAGTATTCAAGTTTCGTAACTCGCCGAGGCTGTATTTAGTGTCTAAGAGATATTTAGGGCTAAGGTTCTAGGCTAAGTATCGCGACAACGAGGCCGCGAATCCCGTATCCGCTATAGATAAGGACTAAGTCACTACAGTGTACCTCTAGGAGTATTCCTGCCTAGTCGATTATAATTGCCTTGTAATACATAGGCGATTGCACACGAATAGGGACTTAGTAACAGAAGAGCTCCCTGAAGAAGACCTTTTCATCTAAGCATAGGGCGATTACTACCTAGCTTTAGTCGGGTGCTACAGATAGGTATCTTAGGAGCTATAGCTGTCTTTACTTCGCCTGTTCTGTTTTCACTGCTATTATCATTAATTAATGATAGTGTTATACATGTAACAACTAGTAGCAAACGTCAGATAATATGGTCCTTATAATGCTATTACCTACATTACTACTATAAAAAAATCGCCTTTGCCATCTAATCCTTTTAACATTGCTTCGACATCCTTGCTAACAAGCTCTAGCGCTACTATTACAAGGGCGAAGCTACGCTTCTACGTGCATGCCTCGCATACTTCCGGATGTATCCGCTTAACCTGCAGTTGTAAAATAACGGCAGTACGCCTACTACATGCTACTAGCATGCTGTTAGTTAATTAGGCTAGCTATATAGGGTAAGTACTAAAGTCGCTCCCTAGCGCTTCCGCTAATCAGACTTATTAGTAGTACCTTACAGAGAATCCCTACACATGCGTAACTACTATTAGTATACTACTAGCAATCGAGGGGCAGTTTAGCGGCACTACTCGTTGCTTGTAGGTACCTCCTAGCTGCTTAGTTACTATCCGCACTATCGACCCTACTAAATAAACAAACAGGTTAACGTTTATGACTATAGGACAGACAATCGCATACTAGTACTATGCTAATATTAACACTACTAGTTCTACCTTCACGATTCGGCCGTGATTAGTCGTATAGTCGCTTTAATAGTCTCTTAAAAGCGCTAACAAGCTAACTAGTAGAGACCCGAGACCTAGACGAAAGAGTAGCTTAAACACCGCCTAGTCTAAATAGATTTCATAGTATAGGCAGGTAATTTCGCTCTGTCGTATTTTGGATGGGACTCTCAAGACACTTAGGACGCGAGTAATATCATTTAAAACATGTTAAGGGTAGAGGAATTAATCGACAAGGACAGGGAAGGCTAGCCCTACATCCCGCGTTAGTTTAGATACTAAAACCCTCTGTCCGCGAACCTGAAGAAACTAGAAGATAGGCTATGTAATAATGAAGATCCTAAGGTCGCTAAGTTGTTTAAGGGCAAACATGATCGCTCGTTAGAGGCGTAGTACATCCCTAGTCTTAATAGTGACTACGATTAGCTGCCTATAGAAGTTAACAAGAGCAAGTTTCGGTTAGCATTGTAGTAGTACATTGCTAGCATGGCTAAGGACATAGTGAAAAAGAAAAAAGACCATACTAAGGAGGGCTCTATTACTCTAGGCATAGTGGCTAATACGTGCTCTGTTATACTATTGACTAAATTAGTAGGATTAAAGCGTACTTTTTCGCATAACTCGCAGGCTTTAGCATAGACACTAAACAAGATGTTTAAGGAGTTCGCGTTCTCGAAGGCTAGCACTAATGCTAGTTAGTCAGATCAAGATGTAGAAATGCGCGACATAGAGCATGTCTAGAAACTATCTTTCCTTGAAGTTAGCATCTACTAATGTTGTCGCGCCTTAGCTACGTTCATTTATGATCACATATAGCAACTCCTTTATCTGGCAACCTATGAAGAGTGTTAACGAGAAGGGGTACCTAGGCACAGAGATACTACCCTATGCTACATTCGACATTAGCACGCTAATCCCCGAGGACCTCTAGGAGGACAGCTAGGGCCCTGTTCGCGATAGTAATGTCAAAGATTAGGACGACGATAACGCTAATCAGGCGAACTACTAAGGTCTACGAACATATTACCTCAAGTGTGTTCGACAAGGATTAAGGCAAGGGAAGAAGCTACTATCCTTCTTTATATAGGTACATGTTTAGCGCGTTCTAGGCTTGTTTCCTTGTCTACACAAGTAGTGCTAACTCGACATAGAACTTATGGCTAAAATGTCATATAACAAGGACGAGTAGAAGGATACTATGTACTCTAGCTAAGCCGTAGAGCAGATCCTGAAGCAGGGGAAGCGGAGTCGTGTGTAGTACTACATAGACGAGATCTATTAAATGCTAGCGATGTAACAGCTCCTAGAGATCCTGTGCGGTGTAAGGAGCTAGACGAATGCGTTTAGTAAGCCGCGCAAACACGTCGTAGTCGCGTACAAGCTAATAAATGTAGCGTTAGTAAAGCTAGTAAGTATCTTTAACTGTTTCCTTGCCTAATAGGTACTAACTTTAACTAGTATCTCTAGTAGGCAGTAGAGAATAGTCACATCCTAGGCAGATTTAACAAGATAGCTAGGTTTATCGGGCTAGATTGCGGGTCGAAAGATAAGGCCATGATTATAGAGGACTTTGTGACTACTAATCTTATCGTTAAAGGCTACTAAGACGACCCTTAGTTGCTTATATTGACTGTGAACAAAATTGAGAGTAGCGTAACTCTTGTACCTGCTAACGCTATCATAATACTAGATGACAACTTCAAATAGTAGTTAACTAGGCAAGCCTGTAGTAGGGTTAGTCACACTAGATTAATGCAGTTAGCGCGATTCATGGAGGCAATAAGATTTTACTAGGTTACGCTATAGAGCTAATTTAGAGAATAGACTATAAACTGTTAGCAGACTAGTAACGACTTCATTAATATCATGCGCAAGGATTAGGGCGAGTAGAGAGGCATAGGATCGTGCGGGCTACGCAGGCTAGCGCGAGATAACAGATTAATTAGGGTTTGACTACAATCTTGTGATAGAGTAATGCTAGTAGTCGTGCGCGAGTAGTATCGTTTTAGATAGTAACTACACAAGCGCCTCATCTAATAGAGTATATGCATAACACTAATCATCTCGTCCGTTCGTATGTACTTAACGACTACTAAATGCTAGTAGTATACTAGCGGTACGTTTACTGCTACTACGTCAAGGTCTAACCTATAGATTGCTACTACATGTTTTGAACCCTTACAATCAACAGACAATGACTGCTAGTAGTATACTAGTAGTACTCCTACTACGTCTACGCTACACATCTAAGCCGCTAGTAATACAGGGTATGACTTCATGCATATAAATACTATACACTTTAGATTTATATATGAAAGTACTCGAAATTTGGGATTCCTAGCCAAGATCGTGCTCGTACTGCCTGCGATTAACAGAACGAGTTAGCTAATAATAACTGCTACTAGTATACTACTAGCACATCTATTTTCGTCTACTCTAGGCCCTCCTTTACTACTACACTCTAATAACACTCGATTCTTCTATTAACCTAAACACTAACCTTATACACGTACGGCTAGCTAACATAATGAACTGTCTGAGCGGCAATTAGCTACCCGCGCGGCACGCGCACCTTTACAGTAAGTATCGACATGACTAAGGGCTTAGGGTCTAGGTGTTTATAGTGATTAACGCGTCTATAAGCGCCGTAGCCTTTGCAACATACTATGTTAATAATGGCTTTATAGCGTATACTATACTACATAGGCTGTAGCAAGGCATTAAAAGGTCATAGTAGTTATGCCTAGCATGTTCCTACCTACATAGTAGCGAAGTTTTAGCACTTCATTAATCAGAGTACTATGGATCTTAGACCTGACGAGAAATACGCGTCAGATTCGAACATCTCCTTAGACTCGAACAACAGAGTCGAAACTTAATTAGCAGACAATGTCCTTGCCTACGAGGAGGGGACATTAGTCGACAACGCTACGGGAGTAGATAGGCAGTATGTTACAAACGAGGAACTAGTCATAGTCGTCGAGCCTGTGTTTAATAAGGCTTACATGCAAGAGAAGGAGATAGTAGCGACAGCTAGGGCAATCGACAATGACAGTAGTAACATCGACGCGCTTAGTCTCTACGACAACCTAGCAGCATTTATAAGAGACGCTACATCTCTAGATAGACGATATAGAGACACGAATAGCAGCCAAGCGGGTAGGCTACATAGCGTTACGAGCGAGCACAGCTTGGCTTTAATCCATATGCGCGCTAGTAGGCTATTATCTACTAGACGCGAGTAACTATACAAGCGGACACCTTTCGGCGTAGGTAGTCTCATAGCAGGCAGGCTAATCAAAGTGTACGTTAAGCCGCAATCCTACCGAGTTAGTAATAACCTTGACTAGGTCTAACAAACAGACAGATAAGGAACTTAACGAATAGGGCTATGCCTTCTTCTAAAGTAATATAGATGTAGCATTTGCATACTAGCTCTTATACGAAGGCATTTCCAGCAACGCTATCGATCGGTTATTCAAGAATCCCTAGCTACAGAAGATCTACGAACTGCTTAGCTTTCAGTTAGGCGTAGAGCTTAAGGACAAGATCTAAGAAGTAAGTGCCTACTAACTACTATTCATTACAAAGTAGAGTATTACAAACATCGAATTAGAATCTCTACAGTCGACCTCTAGTGTTAAGACAGTACCTCTAAGGCACTAGAGAGTCGAAGACGTTATGCGCTTTCTTATAGGGTACAAGGGTTTCAGGAATGATCTTATGTACGCACCTTATCGCCTTAAGACTCTAGATGACCTGCCTAGGCGGATCTATTAGGACATGGCCTCTATAGACTAGTAGTAGGACAAACAGAAAGAGCTTGGAATAGACGGAGCGACAATTATGCCACTAATTCTTGCTAGTAACAAGACACAGGTTACTAATCATCAAGGTAACCTGATCGCATAGCTAGTATACTTAACGATTAGCAACCTGCCTAGATTAGTTCGTAACTCTAACTATCGACTAGGTAGCATGCTCCTAGCGATGCTACTAGTAGTTAAAGGCGGAAAAGGAAGCATTAGGGACGAGCTATACTATTGCTACATGAAGACAATGTTCGACCCTATTGCTAAGCTCGCTACAGGTAAGGGCCTTAACGTCTTGTATGCGGATAGCGAGACATAGCGATGTTTCCTAAATATCGCGGTATACACAAGCGACTACTAAGAACAGGTGATAATTACAGGCATGAAGAACAACCGCTACTACACGATATGTATAATCAATCTAGAAAAACGCGAAGACCTCGAAGCGGTTACGCTATAGTAGACATATAAGGACACATAAATACAAATCATGCTCTAGCGAGCAGCGAAGAAGGACTAGGGTAGCTACGTGCATAACCTACTAAACTTCGCATTTAGGCACCCTAGCCTAAATATCTACAAGACGCTAATAGTAGACATACTCTACTAACTCTTTAAGGGCGTATTAATGTACGTCATAGATTAGACGCGAGATTTGCTTAAGAGTCGACTACCTCTGTCTTTGAAGCGAGCTAGAGTAGTACTCCTATAAGCCGAGAGTTAGCATAAAGTAGCAAGAAAGAGTAACAAAGGCAAGACTGTCGTAGATTATTAACTAGATGTCATCATCGACCGTCGTTTCGCGGTAGTGCCTACATTTAGGAACCTCTAGGTATTTAGCTAAATGTCTATAGTAAGCTAATAGACAGGCTAGGAACAGAAGAGTATGCTGCGACAGTTACTCCTAGTCTTCGTGCTACTATTAGAAGAGGCTAAGGCACATAGCGCTATCTAGTTCTTATGGGTAATAGTAGACTTCTCTTAGTTAGCGTAATATCCTTTACATGATAGCAAAACGCTCCGGTTTATAGTCCTCGCCCTGTTCTAATGTAACTAGTATAAAGAAGAGTTTAGGGAGTACCGCATAAGCAAAGGAGAGCTAAGAAAGAATAAAGCGCAGACAGAGTAAGCAGAGGAGCCTAAGATAGTAGACAATGTGTGTAAACTGTAAGGGCACTTTAATTTTCCTAAGTTTCATGCCCTTACATACTACGTAGACATAATACAGCTCTTCGGCAACGCGCTAGACCTCGACACTAGCTACTTCGAACATAAGCATGTCGAATATGTCAAGAAGCTATTTAAATTAACTAACAAGAAGAACGGATAGGAGGACTAAATTATAGAGTACTTCTAGCGAAAGATTACTATGCTTACATTCTTTGATACTAGCCTAACATTCTAGCAGCAGACTAAGGCTAAACGTCAAGAGGCTTAGGAGCGCGAAGTGCCTTTGCTAATAGAGCAGAAGGATGTCGAAGCCTTCCTTAGCTAGCGAAGGCTAAGATCTAGCTAATCGTTACTAGGTAGAGACATATAGAGGACAGTTAGTAATGTAGTAGCACACATAGGGCTAGAGGTAGGGCCTTACTTCTATTATGCTACTACAGTGTTTATTAGAGAGTACTAGGCGTCGTCTAATATAACATCGACGTCGAATATAATGCGTCTTGATCCTAACAGGATCGAGGGAAGACTAGATTAGGTCGACAATTTAGAGGTATCTTTCTATACTAGTATATAGTGCTAGAAGATGCATTATAAGGATCCCGACGATCTATCTGCAACTAAGCTAGACGTTGTTAGATGTACACTAAACTAGCAAGGAATCCAGGATAATCGCCATAACGACTAGCTCTAGGTCTAGGAGTATAAAGTACTACTAGTTACAGACGAGACTACTAGCGTTAATAGACAAATCGACCTAGTAGTTACCTTCGAGGGCTAGCTGCCTGCTCGCCTGTTATATGTCGTAACCTTCTAAGACAAGAAATCGCGCGTCATAGTAGATAGCCATAACTACATAATACTAGCACATAATAAATGTCCGACCTATACAGGTATGTTCGTAGACCTGTTCTAGCTAAAGGATCCGGCTAGAAGAGCAGACAATGTTCATAGCATGACAGTAATCACAGCGATGCGTTCCGGCCTACAGGAAGGTACTCTATAAGGTCGCCGCATCTACAGGCTTACTAGCGTCTACTATAGTATCCACGTTATACTAATAGACGAATATGACACCTCTAGCTAATATGACATGTACATTAATAACACTACTGACTTTAAGACCTACAACTTCATATACAATGCGGACTAGGAGGAACAAGAGTCTAAGGTAGCAACTAAACACAAGCTGCATTGCCTGAATACGGCTAAGGAGCGCGATATTACGGCTACTAGCAAGGAAGGGCCGCTATCGCTCAAGCGTGGCGTCGCTAGCAGCTCTACTTAGGACTAATTAAGGAGAAACAAACGTAAACGATCGTGACATACATAACGAATGCTATACTAGTAAGCTCGATGAAGGTAGTACGCCGCAAGCTATAGCGTAAGCAATACTTCTATAACTAGCGCTACTAGTTTGACTAACCAGAAGAATAAGAGCGAGGGTCAGGATGCCAGATATACGCAAGAAGTAGTCGAGGGTACTAGAAGCATACTACTAGCAGGTTAAATGCTAGCCCTAGACCTGCGGACGTTATGATAAAACTACTAGCAGTAAATCACAAGAAACGCCTTGTAGTGCTACAGGTATACTACTAGCACTTTTGATTGCGGTTAGGTCAAGTGTGCTGTTACCCTATCTCGCGGAAATACTAGCGGCAGATAGAAGGAGATACTACGGGTATACTGCTAGCACCTTTAGTCGCAGCTAGGTCAAATGTGCTGTTACCCTATCTCGCAGAAATACTAGCGGCAGATAGAAGGAAATGCTACGGGTATACTGCTAGCACTTTTAGTTATAGCTAGGCTAAGTGTACTATCGCCCTATCTAGCGGATCTAGTGACAGCAGATAGAAGGAGATGCTACGGGTATACTACCGGCACTTTTAGTCGCGGCTAGGTCGAGTGTGCTGTTACCCTATCTCGCGGATCTAGCGACAGCAGGTAGAGTAAGGTACTATAGGTATACTGCTAGCACTTTCAAACGCAGCTAGGGTAGATAGTTTATGTAGTCTGTCGCTAGCTCTAGCCTTAACTAATAGAGCGCATGGCATCGATGAATCTCATGAAGACTAGGAGGACGAGTCACCATGCAAGAAGGCTAAGGGTAACTCCGGTTAGCTGTTTAGCACATTTTGCTATAATCTGACAGGGTGCTAAGTAGCTAACCGGAGTTGCCCTTAGCCTTCTTGCATAGTGACTCGTCCTCCTAGTCTTCATGAGATTCATCGGAATCGAGGCGGGGCCGGAGGATCTGCTACATGGTTATAATATATAGTAATAGATAGACATTATGCTAATGTCATGCTATTCGTAACCTACGCCTCTACTACTAGGGCGAGGTACACTAGACCTAGGGCATCTAGTATTAGCGGCATCCCTTCTACTACCGCTTTAGTTCAAGGAGTATACCTTCATGGCAAGGTTAATATGCTTGGTCTCTACAAGGGCCTAATAGACTACAAAGTGTAGCCTAAGGACGTTAACATCTTACCTGCGATTTCATAAGATGCTAAGAAGAGTAAGATCCTTTCGTATCGAGCTATGGCATACCTGTAGACAGTCAATAATTACTCGTCTTAGTAACCTTAAAGCCATAATATGCAGCTTAAGGGCGTCGACATCTTACCTGTAATTTCATGGGATGCTAAGAAGAGTAAGCTCCTATTAAGAAGGGTTTCCTAAGCTGCAAACTACTAGTAGTTGCAAACTGCCGATAGTATTCTGGCGGCAGCATGTAGCTATATTAAGCTTATCGTAGCTAGCGCTATATTAAACGCAGCCCGCACTCCTGCTTAGGGTATAAAATTCAATATAAGGACAGCTTACTAGCGATGCAATATTACTAGAAAGACAATATGGATTAGTATGGCTGCCGCGCTAGATTGTTAAGTAGCTAGTAATGCTTGCAGTTCATATGCTACTGTTAATGCAGATAGTAGAGAGTATATGCTAATAAATAAGCTCTCTAGTAAAAACCATATAAGCCCTTTAGAACGACTTAATACTAAGATTACCGAATACCCTAGACCTATACGCATGTCCTGTATTAACTAAAACAACAAAGCGCTAAAACAAATTGTCATCACGACCCTGTGGCAGCATTCTGCTATCTATCCCTCTCTGATCTAACGCGTGTAAGGTCTATATAGAGCCTTTAGCGATTACTCTATCTGCTATTAAGGCCTCTACTATCTCTTCCTGCATTATAGCATCCTAGGACTAAGCACAGCGCTCGATCTCCTCGGCAAGCCATTTTGGCATCTTAGCCCTATACATAGTAGCACGACCCTCCTAAGGCATAAATCTTATCTTCTTTACTATAGTAGGACGGTCCTCTACTAGCTCGGACTCTACGAGCGCTCTAATCATGCGGTATGTGTCTTCGTTCAAGCTAGCCTTAATGCTCTACGTAATGTCTCTAAGCCTAATGCTATACCGCATAAGCGCATCTATGACAGACTACATTAGAGCCGAACCCTCTATGCCTATAATGATGCTGTAGACATACTAGCCGCGGCTAGCACTACAGAAGAAGTTGATCATAGTTAGGCTAGAGCTAAAGTAGAAGGTATTCATGCTATATAACATAAAGATTACTTTGTCGTAAATCTGATGACATGACTATAGTAGTTAGAGGGCTCTTAGCACGTAGTTCTTCTAGCTAGCGCTAGTAGACTTGACGACTTAGCCACTTAGCTAACCCGTGCCGTAGTTAAACATGATGCTAATCAGGGTAGGCGACATAATAACTCCTTCGTAGATCTTGTTACGAAGCTTAGCTAGGAGCTAGAAAAACAACTAGTTAGCATATGTATGTATGATTAGTCAGAATCGCGGCTACTAACCTTGAGAAAGGGAAACTCGTGTTTAGTAATGACAGCTGCGAGCTTCTTTTCGACAGCAGGCACGTCGCTAAGAGGTAGATGCTTAGTAAGTCCTCAAGAAAGTCATGATTTGCCGCCTGCTATAGCCGTAAGCAGGTCTTCTACCTACGTGCATAACTACTTATTAGTTATGCCGTAGGATTAGTAGTAAGTGCTACTAGCCGAAAGTCTCTTATCGCATGCATATCTCTCTACTAGCTAGCGTCTAGGCAGCTAGCTAGCTTATCTACCTCGTATATTTACTGCCCTTTCTGCAGAGCCTTCGCTACCTGTCGTTCTAGCGCACGTCTCTCTGTACGCGACAATTCCCGTTTGACTTGATTAAGAGGTATCGTAGCTATAGGCTTAATGAGGAGAGTGTATAAGAGCTCGACCTAGAAACCCCTCTGCCTAGGAGTAGTACTACCGATCTTGCTATTAAGCTATTCACGCTACGCTATGTCGACTTTGACCTCTAACGCCGCGGTTAGATAGCTGACACAGGTTCTTGCTCGCTTGACGAATAAGCCGTAGAGAGCAGTTAACTAATCTATTAGGTAGTAGGTTAGAAAGTCTGCGTAGAGGGACACCTTACTTGCTATACTAGGCTTAGCGAAGAAAGCAAGTATAGATCTCCGCGCCCTCGCTAATCTGTCCTAGCTAGCGATTATAGTGTACTACGTAATTAGACAGTTAAAGCTAGGACTTAGTAGGGCGGGGTGCTAAATATTCTAGATGCGCGATAGTAACAAGGCCTAGTCTGTTATAGTGTACTCTCGATAGGCCATAGAAGTAGCCTCGCTTAGTTAGTGCAAAAGTAGCTGCTAGCTAGGAGTAGGCTCCTTCTAATCCAAGATTAGCTAGCTGTTGTTACTAACTAGCTTGCGTAGCTAGCGGATTAGCCCCGAATAGACCTGTAGCTCGAACATCTCTAGCACGCCCTTTGCAAATACTATCTAAAAGCTGTTAGGGCATCTAGCAGCCTGCTTGATGCGGGCTGTAGGGGTACGACCGAGCCTCGCCTAGATGAAGCGCTACGAGTCCACGCTTCCCTAGTAGTCCTGCATAGTACTAGAGATTAGTTAGTAACAGTATTACCTCTAAGGCCTAGCTATAACACATACTCCTAGCTCTTATCTAGCATTTTAGCATAGAAGTCTAGGAAGTATACACTATCTAGCGTAGCTAGCTTTGCACTCGCTAGGAGGCTAATCAGGCTACCGCTGCATGCGACGTCAAGCACCTTGTCCCTAGCTCGATGCTCTACCTAAGAGGCGTAGTTAATGAGATCCTTGTAGGCATCGAAGTCCGGATATGCCTTCTGTAGCGCGATAGCGGCTTCTGATGCCTAGACAGTATCGCGGACGTAGTCGGCCGCGAACTCGGCATGCTTAGAACCTACACTAATCACTAGCTCTAGGTCTAGGGTCAGATTAGTCGACATAGTAGGTTTAGAATCTACTAGCGCGTTAGTACATAGTCTCGTCATACGAGCATATAATGCTTACATGCTATGGTGTTATCGGTGTGCTAGTATCTGTATAGATGCCGAAGAAGAAGCCGAGTACTAGATAAGGTAGTTGTTTAAAAGAAAGAAATTCGAAGCACTAAGCTTCTTTTGTATTTTAGCAGCTGTAGGTCATGTGCTCTACATAGTTGCTAACTGCACACGTTGCATTATCACATTATTAGCTTCTGCCTGAGAAATGACTAGAAATAGAAGGCACATGACGCTACTACCTGAAAAATGGCCAGAAACGGAAGGCACGCGATGCTGTCACAGATTCGGTTAAATATTACAAACTGCTACCTAGGCACATAACTAAATGAAGAAGGCACGATATTAGGCGATTCTGCCTTAAAAGGCAGTAAAAAATGATCCTCATGGTTGCGACCTACTAACCTTATCTACTACTATACAGGGGCATTAGGAATAGTAGCAACTGCGACATAGTCATACTAACGCTAGCTTGACAGCAGCATGTGCACTTAGCAGATATAGCTACATGGGATAGATGTCGCCATAGTTGCTACTTCTTTGTTAAGAGTGCATAACTACCTACATGTAGCACATAGTAGCACGTAGTAGCTAACTAATCTAGACGGCAGTTGCAACGGCCTCATGTGCGCTAGTTAGGTAGTAGCACGTGCACTTAGCAGCAAGAGATATCTATATCTACTACTACTCTTCTACTTTAACTCTTTACCGATTACATCAACTAACTTCGAAGACTTGCCTAATACATACAAGTAGCAGTAACATTAATTAACCCTCTATCTTACCATTTAAGACTATGGCTAGCATAGTCGCTTAATGCGCTAATTGTGGCATCAACAGCCTGCTCAAGAAGTGCCTATGTTAGGTAGTAGCCTACTATAGCAAGAATTGCCAGATAATCGACTAGCACGACAACTACAAGGACAGCTACGCTAAGCGGCTAACCTAGAATAGGAATTAGTATGCAGTCAACCCTAAGATATGACGACTAGTTACTAACTTCATGTTTACTAGACGCGTCAAAATCCTGCCGTTTAAGAAGATCTTTGAAGGGGAGGACATAGCGAGTCGCGCGACAAGGGAGCAGGCTAATAGTATACTACCCCTAATTACGAACAAGGTGTTCGAAGTACTACTTACTAGACCGCTAGGTGCACATAAGCTTTTCTTCGGTAGGCTAATTGTCGTCAGTTACATAGGGACCCCTGACGCCCCTTAGATTAGTGTTAGGGGGGTCTGTGTGTTTAGGAGCAAAAGGAATAGGAAGGTCGTCTTCATTGTAATGAAGATAGAAGACACTAATTAGTCAGGCTAAAAGAAGGTTAATGTCAAGTACAAGACAGAAGACTAGTACACCTAGGCATTCTACTAAGGCCTGTAGAATACCTACGACATAGAGCCATTGTATGACGAGTTCTCTCTATGGTTTAGACAGCGCGTCTATAGGGCGAGTTCGGCGACATCGTCGTAGGAGCCTGCAACAACTTGGCTACTTTGAATGGCATAATGAACAAGCCGTTTATTGTCTAGTACTACGTACAGAGGAACGAGATGCGCTAACAAGTACATATGTGCATACTAACACACGTCTCTGAGGCTATAGTAGGCTAGCGAGCAGGCGGGTGTAGGGACATAGTAGTGTTCTAAAGGGGGGTCTAGCCGTGTTTCCTGAAGTCTAGCGAGCTAGCGGAGATAGTATTACTTATAGTTTACTTGTTTCTTAGCTCCTATAAGACTAGCATGCTAGTAAGAGCTATAGTCCCTGTTAATTTAATACGGTAATAGCAGGTAGATATGATTCGACAGTAGCATATTTTAGTCATAGTAGCTACTTGCTTGCTACTAACGTAGCAGGCAAGTATGTATGTATTTACTAGAATTCAGATAACATTAATGCGGACCTCTGTAGTTTCGTGTAGTCTAAGTAGTTTGTACTCTACATTACTATTATGGCTACTTAGCTGCCTTGACTTCGGTTTCTAGTAGTCAAGAAGGATAAGGGAATGTTAGAGAGCGTAGAGGTCGAAGACAATATCGTCGAATAGTTTGCGGACTAGATACGCCTCCTAGCGTATAAGGAAAGGCATAGGAGGATGTAGACAACTTACAAGCTACAGCCGTTAACTATAGAAGGCTTTAGAGACTACCTATAGTGTAGAGACAGTAGCGTAGTAGCTAGTACGATAAACGAGCTGTAGGAGGGGGATAGTAGTCTAAAGACAAGTTTCATTCATAAGCATTATAGTAGGAAGAAGGGAGTAGTTAGCAACCTTTCTACCCCGTTATAAGAAGGGCTTACGCAGATTGTAGTATAGGCTATAGTAACAGTGTGGATAACATAGGGATAAGATGTAGACAGCCTAGGGGTCTGTTTTAATTGTTTATTTAGCAGTAGACAAAAAGGTGTATTTTGTGACGAACAAGCTAAGCTCGTAAGTTAAGAGGGCCTGTATTTGATATCGACACCCTAAGAACGATGCTGTTTCCTGTTCTTTAGCCTATTATAGACTACATATTAGAATAGTAGCTAATTACTACAGGCAAGCGGCTATAGTAGTGTGTGTTCTAACTACTACATATCGCTAACACTTAGTAGTGATGCCTGTCGCTAGATCGCAGGGCTAGGAGTAGGGCTAAGTAGACATACACGTCAGAGGAGTGTATAAGTGTAGGTAAGTAGCAATCGAGTAGAAAGCCGTTAAAAAAGCATGCCTACAAGTAGGCATAAGTAGGAAGGCTAACGAGCCCGTAAATCAAGTAGCTAGGAGTAGGGCCAAGTAGGCCGAGCTAGTAAGATACTACTAGTATACTACTAGCACTTACTTAGCTAACTCGGCTCTACTTAGTCTACTCTTCATACTTCGTACTACTTAGGGGTTAGGTTTTCGAGATATAGTTAATCTCTAGGTTCTTAGGTTTTTTGTAAGGAGGTAGACCTTATCCCCCTTTTTAAGCTAAGGTGCTATTTTTCGTTTAGCGTTATACTGTCCTATAATCTTCTCTTGAGACTTAGTAATTACCTGTTACAATTCCTTATGTACCTGCTTTAAGTCCTCTAAAGCGACTATTACCCTATCCGCATGTAGATATTATAAATACTATTCCCTAAACAGTCGCAGATGTTTCCTAAAATAAGCGAAGAATAGTAATTATTTTGTAGTCTCTAATTGTCTATTGTTTAGTACGAGTTATGCTATTAGCCTTAATAGTAAGTGTCGCTTACTCTAAACATACGCGGTGTGTTATTAACTTAGTTCTAGAGTATAGGCCATGCATAGCATGCTTTAAGTTAGGATAGTAGAAGCACTATAAGTAGTATGTACCTTTGTCTACCCTAGACATGCACTTCTCTAGCTTAGCGTAACTACTAACTATGCTTGTAGCTATAGTAAGAGTAACTATGTATGCATGCCTATAAACTAGGCTATAGCGGCTAAGTATAACGTCATGCTCTACGCCTGCGCTAAGGCCGAGCGCATTAGGCGTAACTATAACACTACTAACGAGGATTACGCTATAGCCTAGTAGGCGTACCTAGATGCTACTACAAACTAGCGCCTACTACTTAAGGTATGTTCCTTGCCTGCTTGTTATATACCTTAGTTATAAGTTTTAGGTACTAACTATCTATAGAGGCTATAGTGTAATCGTAACTATGTCCCTAAGCGCTTCCCTGCTATTACGGCTAAGGCTAAGCATGCTGCTAGCGCCGCATAAGCAGGTAGTAGTAGCTAAGCTGTCGCTACTACTAAGTAGAACACGTAGGCCTTAGTAGGCCTCTTTAAGCTTAGTTGCGCTATAAGTCCCCTAGCTTGTCGTTTGCTTGTTACATGCTAACCTGCCGATAGTTCCTTAATGCCTAGGTGCCTCGCGCGGATCTTACTTACGCTAACGCTACTATAAGTAGGCTTAGGGCCCGCCTTAATGACAAGATAGAGGTAAGCATATTATGCGAATGCTCCTTGTTAGATTGTCGCCTAATAACCCCTTACTAGGAGCGTAAGGGCCTTATAGACCTCCTAGGTTATCGTCCTGACAATGATGAGGACATAGAGGTAGAGGATAATGCAAACATGGTAGAGGAAACTGCGGACATAGTAGTAGAGGATAAGGAGTAGCCCTGATTTAGGTACTCTTAGGGGGTAGATAACTCTAGCTGCAAGCATGCTTAGCTTTTACGCCCTGCCTAGGGATAAAATATAGATAGCCTATTAATACTAGACAGCTAAGCTATAGGCTCATTCAATTGTGCTAAGGAGCTAAGCCGCACGTGACGTACGTAGGCGTATCTTATGCGCTTCGCGGAAGAATTAAAGAAGGGTAGTAATTAGTTTTTAGACCTTACCCTATCATTAGGAATAGAGGCTCTATACGCTGCTACATACCTACGTATTAATTACTAGTCGTATACCATATTAATTCTAATTACTCTACTCTAGTTGCAGCCTATAGAGTACTTATAATGACCGGTATTCCTGCCCCTAGCTAAGCAGGCTACATGCCTACTTGTACCTAGCATTAACGCGACGACTAGCTAGGAGAAGGAGAGGACGCTCGCAGCATTATAGAGGAAACTAAAGACGAAGAGATAGTGCGCCTAGAGAAAGAGTAGGCAGAGCTAGTAAAAGCATAACGCCTATACGATCGCGAGCCGACATAGCGTAGCGTAAATGTATGTAGGTAGTAGGCTTCTAGCAACTAGAAGTAGCCTTAATGACTTCGACGTAATCAGCTGACTTGCTAGCTCCGACTATGCGTAACTTAGGTAGCCTACGCCTCGAACTACCCCCTAAGTTCTTAGGGAAGACCTTAAAAGAAGCAAGGACGTTTATCTGTTACTTAGATAAGGTGTTTGCGTTATAAGGCATAGCCTATAGCAGTTCGCATGCGAGGATCATATACGCGAGCATGTTCCTTGAGGGAGACATAGTAGACGCCTAGCATAATAGGCATAAAGTAGCTAATTTAGCGCTAGAGTATACGTAGGAGATGTTCTGCTAGGAGATAGTAGACATAGTCGAGGATCCTGCTAATTACGGGCTAACTGTAGCCTAGTAGTACGAGACTACTAAGCAAGGCAAGAAGTAAAGTACTTTATTATTCGTAGCGTATTTAGCTATGCTAGAAGAGTAGATAGAACTATATACCCCTGCGTAGCGTAGGTAGTACCTACTCGTGAGACTACAAGATACCTTAAGCGAGGCTATTATAGTATACTATTAGGTACCTACGACTAGGGATGAATTAATCTCCCTAGTAACTCGGATTAAGTAGTTAGGAGTAAGAGGCTCGCGTGCTCTACACAAACACACTACTAGCAAGCATCAAAACTAACGGGACCCGAAGAAGCCTAATAGGGGTAATAGTAAGAAGCCTAGTAGAGACTCTCGAAGGTTAGCGCTACCTACTCAGAGTAGTAGCGGAGTAGCTAACAAGAATGACAACTACTACAACTGTAGTAAACCTAGCTATTAGGCGCGGGACTGTCGTGTACTAAAGAGGGAGGTAATAGCCTCTACCTACAAGGTAGAAATAGTGTAGCTAGCTAAGGCTTGACGCTATGTCTAAGCCTGCCTACCGCATAAGAGGATAGTAGCAGTGCGTTAGGCAAGGGCTAGTTACTAGTCAAGGAGCCTTTCTATAGCCTCGACTAGGAGCGAAGATGCTTCAGGACTAGACGTAGCCCTAGTGCCTACGAAGCGCCTAAATGGCGCTGTTATTGTCGTAGAAGGGGACGAAGTTAAGACAGACATGTTACTTGATAACTACGTAGACATTAACGTTATGTCTTAAGCTTACGCCTTATAGCATAGGCTTAAGCGAGTCGCAAGCGTGCCTCTTCCTACTATGGATTTATTCTAGGGGAAGAGAGGCTATTATTATAGCGCGTATTAGCTAAAGATCTAGCTAGTAGATAGTACGGGATACAAAAAGCATACATAGAGCATATTCTACGCCTAAGATATGCCTAGAGTACTAGTCTTGCTAGGGTAGCCCTAGAGGCGCTAGTAGGCTATTATTGTGCATAGTGACACAGATAAGTGGCGTTATAGTAGCATACTCTCCATAGTACGCGTGCTTGACGCTAGGCGTTTCTATCGGTTATTAAAAACTAAATCCTAGGTGTTTGTAGTTACTACTAGTAAAATAGCAGGACCGGAACCTCTTCCTGATGAGGTTAAGGACTTCGCTAACATGTTTACTAACGAGAAGGACGTAACTAAGCTTAGGCGCGTTAGTAGCGCAGAGCATGCTATCACGTTATAAGATAGTAAGAAGCCGCCTTTTCGCCCTCTATATAATCTGTTAGGAGTAGAGCTAAAACTACTTCGGGAATATCTCGATTAGGCCCTCTAGAATGGTTAGATCTAGCGTAGTACTAGCGAGGCAGGTGCTCCTATCCTGTTCGTACTAAAGAAGGATAGGACTATGCAACTATGTGTAGATTACTATAGGCTAAACGAGATTTCAGTTAAGGATTAATGCCCCTTGCCGCTCATCGATGAGACTCTAGCGCGCCTTAGGCGTGTAGCATGGTTCTCTAAGTAGACTTAAAGGACGCCTACCATAGGATCCTGATCAAGGAAGATAACTACTAGAAGACTACGTTTTACATGCGCTATAGTTACTTCGAGTATCTAGTGATGCCTTTTAGGTTAACTAATACTCTAGCAACCTTTTAAGCGTACATTAATCGAGCCCTTGCTAGCCTCGTAGATGTTTGTTACATAGTATATTTAGACGATATCCTGATCTATAGCGACTTACGTAAAAAACATACTTAGTACCTACACCTAGTATTAGAACAGCTGCGAAAATACGCTCTATACGCTAGCCGAAAGAAGTGCGAGTTCTATACTTACTAGCTAGAGTTCCTAGGCTTCGTCATTAACAGCTCAGGTGTGTTAATAGATAAGAGCAAGCTTAGCGTAGTAAAAGAGTAGCCTGTACCTAAGACTCTAAAGGAAGTTTAGAGCTTTCTTAGCTTCGCTAACTTCTACTAGAGGTTTATTAAGAACTATGCTAAAATAGCCGCGCTGCTTACTGCCATGGCTAAGGGAAAGGGTAGCCCGTTCCTATAGGGAGAGGCTAAAGAGGCTGCTTTCCGCATGCTTATAGTAGCCTTTACTAGTACTCTAATCCTCTAGCATTATAATCCCGAACTTCTAATCAAGATGGAAACAGACGCCTCTAGATTCGCCTTAGGCGGCATTCTCTCCTAGCCTGTCGCGGGCAAAGACACTACTCGCTAGCACCCTATTACATTCTACTCTTAGAAGTTTACCCTAGTAGAGTAGAACTATAAGACCTATAACTAAGAGCTGTTAGCAATCATAGAATGCTTCAAGACATGGCGCTACTATCTTGAAGGCGCGCCCTAGACTATTCGCGTGCTCTCTAACTATAATAACCTTCGTGGATTCATAGGCGTAAAACAGCTAAATAGCCGCTAAGCTTAGTAGGCCATGTATTTGTCGAGGTTTGATTTTGCTATTAAGCATAATAAGGGAACTAACAACCTAGCTAATAGGCCTTCTTGTTATGTAGACTACGTACTAACTACATAGGCAGCAAACACGCTCCTCCTAACCCTAAGAAATAAACTGTCGTTCTAGGGCTAGGAGAGAGAACAAGCTAATAACCTAATTGTTAATCGCATCTAGGCTACCTACGTATAGCGGGCGAAGAGCATAGAGCTTCTGCTCCGACCTAGGGAGTACTAACCTATAGTAACCCTACTAGCCTTTATTTACAAGGTAGTAACCTAGGAAGAGTCTCTAGTAAAGGACATGTCAGAGAATGTAGAGACCCTGCTTCGCAAGCTACAATTAGCCTTAGAGCGACCTGAAAGTACTAGCGAGGACTAGGAGTGCAAGTATAGCGTCTAGTATAAAAGCGATCGCATTTAGGTCCTAAATGATAAAGCATTAAAGGCGTAACTACTATGCTTACACTATAACAACCTGTTAGCTAGGCACTTTAGGAGAGACTATACCCTTGCCTTGTTGTCGTAAAAGTACTAGTAGCCGGATATTACAAAGGAGGTTAACGAATACGTCCGAACCTACTACACATGCTAGATAATAAAGAGTAGGCACTATCGCGGATATGGCAAGGCGTATGCCCTACCCCTGCCTAATAGGCTATAGCAAGAGATTACTATAGACTTTATTACGGATCTGCCTCTAAGCAAGCTCTTCAGGTATGTGTATAATGCTATCCTAGTAATTATTAATAGGTTCTCTAAGATAGTAATCTTTGTCCTGACTAACAAGACATGTACTAGCGTAGAACTAGTAAATCTCATAGTACGCGAAGTCGTATATTATTTTAGCATGCTAGAAGGAGTACTCTTAGATTATAGCAGTGTCTTTACTAGCTAGTACTAGAGTAACTTTACATGTAAAGTGTAGCTAAAGCATAAGCTTAGCATAGCTTTTCATCCGCAAACTAATAGCTAGACTAAGCAGGCAAACTAGACTCTAGAATAATACCTCTGTTGTTACTATAATGAGGAACAAAATAACTAGGCTAAGTTATTACTACAAGCTAAATATGCGAGTAACGCATGCGACAATACTACTACTAGCATGTTACCTTTCTAGGTAGTATTAGGATTCTAGCCTTCCCTGACATTAGCGCCTTAGGACGAGTCTGCTAAAGGAAGGGTACTAGCTACTATAGAGCGCGCACATTAGTTACGCAACATAACTAAAAGGCTTAAAGAAAATTAGCGACAAAGAGTAAACTAGTAGGCAGAGTACTATGACACGTAGCATAAGCGCTAAGCTTACTCTATAGGAGATATAGTGCTATTGTTAACTAAGAACTTGCGACTACTAGTGCTAAAGAAGAAGATAGCAGCCTGATTTGTCAGACTATTCTACATGCTAGACGTAATAGGCAATTAGGCTTATTACCTAGTACTGCCTTCCTAGTACTAGATCTACAATGTTTTCTATGTCTCGCTACTTAAGCCTTAGAAGGGCCGAGCAGGCAAAGAGCCTGCCTACCCTATGCCTCTCGCTAAAGAGGGTAGCAAGTATAAGGTTAAGGCTATTAGAGGTACAAGGGTACATAGCGGAGTATGCTAATACCTAGTATAGTAGAAGGATTAGCTAGAGGACTATAACATCTAGGTTAATGAAGCTGACTATGAGGGTACGAAGGACCTAATCGAAGCATACCTAGCGTAAGAGAGGGGCAAGAAGAGATCAGGTAGAGGACAAAGGAAAAAGTAAGCCTAGGGGGAAATAGCATTATAGGCTACCTATATTTTAGCCCTAGGCAGGGCGCGAAAGCCAAGCATGCTTATAGCTAGAGCTGCCTACCCCCTAAGAGTACCCGAATTAGGGCTACTTATTATCCTCTACTACTATCTCCGCATTATCCCCTACTACTATGTCTGTATCCTCCTCTACCTCTACGTCTTCATTACTGTTAGGGCAACGACCTAGGAGGTCTATAAGGCCCTCACGCTCCTAGTAAGGGGTTAGCAGACAATGATAGGATAGGGAGTATTCGTAGGATATGCTTACCTCTATCTTGTTATTAAGGCAGGCCTAGAGCCTACTCATAGTAGCGTCAGCGCGAGTGAGATCCGCGCGGGGCACGCGGGCATCTAGGAACTATTAGCAGGTTAGTATGCGACAAGCAAACAACAGGCTAGGGGACTTATAGCGCAGCTAAGCTCGAAGAGGCCTACTAAGGCCTACGTGTTCTGCTTAGTAGTAGCGACAGCCTAGCTGCTACTACCTGCTAGCGCGGCGCTAGCAGCACGCTTAGCCTTAGCCGTAATAGCAGGGAAGCGCTTAGGCATAGAGTTGTAGTTATACTGTAGCCTCTATAGATAGTTAGTACCTAAAACCTATGCCTAAGGTATGCGACAAGCAGGCGGAAAACATACCTTGAGTAGTAGGCGCTAGTTTGTAGTAGCGTCTAGGTAGGCTCGCTAGGCTACGGCGTAATCCTCGCTAGTAGTGTCAGGATCGCGCCTAACACGCTTAGCCTTAGTGCGGGCGCAGAGCATGACATTATATTTGGCCGCTATAGCCTAGTTTATAGGGATGCACACATAGTTACTCTTGCTATAGCTGCAAGCATAGTTAGTAGTTACAATAAGTAGGAGAAGTGTAAGCCTTAGGCAGACGAAGAGGCATACTACTTATAACGCTTCTGCTATCCTAACTTGAAGTATGCGGTATATAGCCTGTACTCTAAAATTGAGTTAATAGCGCCCTACGTATGTTTAAAGCAAGTAACACGTACTAGAAAGGCCGATGTACTACGCGTAGCGCTTGTAGTCATTAACAAGCAGCTCCTTACTATGACTATAGCAGGAGGAGAGCGTAAACTAAGCAGGCTAGGCACCTGTTAACCTCGTAGGAGTAGCTAGCGTAGCCCTAGCAGCGATCTTAGAACCTTTAGGAGGCATGTTAAAAGGTTAATATGATGAAGAAAGTCAGGATTACTGCATGCGAATAGCGGATTTTATACCTGCGTACTATTTACGCTACAGAAGCCTCCTGTAGCTATAAACTCCCTGTTACTATAGGCAACTAGCACTAGAACTAATTAGAACCGACGAGCGTGTTCGCGGCACGCTTCACATAGCGACAAAGAGTCATGTCGCCTAAGTCATAACTCTGGCACGATTTACAACCTGCCTCTACGAGGAAGGGGGTTTAGAAGGAGGCTACCTGCTTACAGAGTAAACTGTAGGGGACCTGATCTTGCTTAGCGTAGGAAGGGAGCTCTCTAAGTATCGAGACGACCCTTATAGGAGAAGGGGGCAAATGATACTAGACAGCTAAGCTATAGGCTCATTTAGTTATGCTAAGGAGCTAAGCCGCATGTAATGTATGTAGGCGTATCTTATACGCTTCGCGGAAGAATTAAAGAAGGGCAGTAATTAGTTTTTAGACCTTACCCTATCATTAGGAATAGAGGCTCTATACGCTGCTACATACCTACGTATCGATTACTAGTCGCATACTATATTACCTATAATGCTATTTTCCCCCCTAGGCTTACTTTTTCCCTTTTCCTCTACCTAATCTCTTCTTGCCTCTCTCCTACGCTAGGTATGCTTCGATTAGGTCCTTCGTACCCTTGTAGTTAGCTTCGTCAACCTAGATATTATAATCCTCTAGCTAATTAATACTAGACGACTTGCATATAGGCTTAGGCAGCTAGATGATACGGTTGATACTAGGGGGCCATTAGAACCGCATGGGTTCTAATAGCCGCCCTTAGCATGCAGTGACCCTGCTACATATAGCAAGGGGGTCCTTCGTACATACGTTGGCTCGTATGTCGTCCGAGTAGGATTAGTTGTCGACATAGGACGCCCCTACGTCGCTGACCCTACGGTACCCCTGCGGGGTTAGGCTTAGACATGCTTTCCCTAATTGAGGAGCGTCGGGGGTTATAAGCACCCTTAGCGCTACCTCTGCGATAAGCAGAAAGCAGCGCTGTCTTGTACCTACTAAAAGGTCGGATTACTCTGTCACACTACGAGATATTTTCATATCATATAGCATATACATCTATATTAGTTCTGCTTTCTCCCCCCTGCTTTACAGTCTGGCAGAGAATACTACGATATGTCTAGAGCACCACGAACTCGCAACTAATGCGTAGCGAGCGCCATCCCGAGCGCCCGCGACAGCGAAGCTAGCCCGAGTAACTAGCCCGCAGGAGTACCCGCTACGAGCGACACCACATCGAGCGACAGTTCCGCTAGAGGCTAATTACGCGGCGGACTAGGTAATAGACCCCTCGCATAGGGACCGCAACTAACCCTGACTATCGACCTAGCCCTTGTAGCCATGATTGTCAATTAGGTCGCGAACTGCCTTGCGAACTAGAGCTAGAGCCGCACCGCTCCTAGCAGCGACAACGGCGAGGACGACGAAGACATCGCTATGAGTAGTACTAACGAACTAGCGGACAAAGAAATCTAGCGAGATTTCACGCCAGGGACCCGCGAAGACAACTTACTAGGAGGCGCAGACCCTCCGCGTGTGCCCGCGAACCTAGTGCCTAAATTCAGGGCCATAGTAGGCTAACTAGGAGGTAGTCGTAACGCACGCAACCTGAAGCCGTTTAAGGGAGACACCTTGAAGGAGGCGCGAACTTTCTTGTAGGCATGTAAGGCAGTTTTCATGCTTAACCTACGCGGATATTCTACAGAGGGCAAACGAGTCGCCTTTAGTGTAATGTAGCTTGAAGAGGATAAGGAACCTCGTAACAATTAGCATAAGCGGTATGACCTTATGCGGGTCTATGACAGAATGTATACATAGGCGGACTTTCGCTAGTTCTATGTCGACTAGGTCGAGGATCCGGGGAATCGCGCCCTTACTGTGTCTGTCAAGTACGAGAAGGCCAAGTAGGGGAAGGGACAAACAACCTCTAGCTTCGCAACCTATCTTGCCACGCTCGAGGGACAGATGCTACCCTATACTAAGACGTAACGCGTGCGGCACTTACTCGTCAAACTTGATGACAATCTTCAGAACACAATCATGACTTTTCATGAACTTCTAACGACTCGGCAAGACCTCGTGTCCCTTGCGACACGTATAGAAATCACCTTGAAGCGAAATGGAAAATCGGGTAGTAAGGACAATAAGCGTCTAAGCCCTGAGGACCTACCGAAGGGCCGCTATTACAAGCGCCCTAGGGGCTACGTCTAACGCGGTAGTTCATTCCGGAGGAGCAAGCCCTCCGAGCTAAAAGACGGTAG